>QJPP01006968.1:0-600000 GCA_003996215.1 Jaltomata sinuosa | reverse complement strand
AAGAGAATAAAATTGAGTGGTGCTACCTTTTCCTCCTCGAATATTAAATGAGTAAAATAAAGATGTTGGGAGAAATGACTTTGGAAAAACATGGGTCGTGAGAGAAAAAAATAAGGGGAAGTGAAATCAATGATGTAAGCAGTGTGCTTGAACTCTAATGATAGCGTTAGGGAGGTTTTAGTCACTTATCTTAAATCGTATCATTCCCTTGACCCTAACCTCCATAGTTACTGATAACACTGAAGTGTACTGTCCTAGAAAGAGGTATCGACGATCGTTAGAGCAAAACACATTTATAGTACCCGACAAACGTCGGGGTCGATCCCAAGGGAATTGGTGACTAGCCAAGTCGGTTTTAAAGAAAAGACTTCACAACGAGAGTAGTTTGTTCACATGCAATAAAAAGTAAAGGAAGGGGGGGGGTTTGGGAAATCTGTCACAATTCACAATTCAAAACAAAATAATAAGGTAAAACAGGTGTAAACAATGAGAGAGGACGACTAGAGATGTGTGTCAAATGGGACTCGGTTATGGGATAGGGTGATTGCTCATTCATGAAAACTCTAGCTAAACGACATGGATAGCGTTGGTTTTAGGTATGGTTGTTAATCTCACGATCAAACAACCATATGTCCAATGGTTTTTATTCAAACACCATTGTTAGGCAACTAACCAACCAACATATGCTTGGGGAGGTCACACTATTTCTAGCTTAGACCCTTAAATGGGTGTTTCCGATGAATTGAGCTATTTGTAGCCTCAATCTAGGTGGAATCCCAAGTACCCACTAGCAATTTCACATCCGAAATTATAATCTTCTTTCTCAAGCAAGAATACAATCATGTAAGGTAGATCAATGTTTGCAACCATTAATTTTAGAGTTAAAAACATGGTGAAATCACTAGACCCATGCCATATTAGCAATTATAAACACAAATTAGCAACACTCATACCCATTTATCAAGCACCCATTATCAACACATCCCTAGATAAGAAAACTTATTCACTCATGCTAAAGGGAGAATAAAGTATACCCATAGGGAAATTCAAATTCCTTTTCATTGATTGTAGCAAGAATCCAATATCCAAGCTCAAATTTACAAGACCAAGGTTGAAGATTGAGAGAATGGATTGAAACCCTCTTTCTTGCCTTGGGAGAGAAACTTGCTCACTACTCAAAGCTATTTAAAAAACTATTCAAAACTATCTAAAATTGTGCCTGAATTGGGTTTTAGAACATTCCCAAAACGTCTTACAAAATTGGATAAAAATGCCTTTCGAGGACCGTACAACACGATGTGCGATTCGCACGTCGTGAAGTACGACGACGTGCGAATCGCACAACACTCTTCAGTGGTCCAGTGACTTAAGCTGACTTGGGATCTTCATGCAAAGTAGGGTGCGGTTCACACTAGGCAGTGTGCGCATCGCACAATGACCACACCCCTTAGCAGATTCTTCAGCCAATTTTTGAGCCTTTTGCGCTGGGAGGTGCAGACCGCACCTCGTGTTGTGCGTGTCGATGAGGTCTGCACCTCTCGGCAGAATCTTCATCTTGTTCAATCCTTCACACTTCAATTTCTTTTTAGATCTTTTGGGTCCAATTCCTTGTTTTCCCTCTTAAGGACAGAAGTACATGCACTCATGTCAATAAAGGCCATAAGAACCTCTAAATCTTATCAAAACATAACAATAATTCATGATTAAAGGTTAAATGAGTTGTAGATTACCGACTCATCAAACCCCCAAACTTAAACTATTTCTTGTCCTCAAGCAAGATACTCATAAGGTAAGGAATGAATTATGCTCTAAATCTCAATCAAGGCACCAAAGACTTCTCTATTCTAAACACTAAGAAAATAATAAATAAAAAGAATCAAACAAAAGACTCAACAATTATGCGCATATCAATTTGAACCACCACATTATCAAGGCAATTGATCATTTCAAAACTTTTTCAAAAAGGACTTAATTTCTCATTCAAAATCAAGGGAATTTTGTCATTCAAACAAGATACAAAGCTTCTCAAGTCATTCGCATGGACAATCAAGGTTTGCCTCGAGATTCTCCACACAACTTGTCTCATTCATTCATCTCAAATGAAATGGAGACTTCATGTTTCAATTCGAGTGCATGATGCCACTCACCACAAGAGAGAATCTCACTCACAATCATGCAATTCACAAAACCAAGGGATTATAAGAGAACCAAGAAGACTCTCACTCTCTCAAGGATGTTCAAGTGCACACATGTCGAACCATAGCCTTGCCCTTCATGTAAATCGCTACTAATGTAGGGCGATCAAGCTCAAAATCACTAAGGAATTGCGGGTTCCGATGTTGGCTAAGGCTAAGGTAAGGATTTCATATGGCTCAATTGACTACACCTCCCTAATGCTCTTTGTTATCATTTCAAACACCGCACACATTTTTGACTTTGACTTCACCTTATTTCTCCCTCACACAACCCAAGCTTATCCTTTTCAATCATGATCATTCAAAACTCCTTGTATCACCTTTATTTGGTAGCACCCATTCATTCTTTTCATTTTGCTCATTGGATTGAACTTTTCAGAGCAATTTTTCAATTCAATCTTAAGTTGCTACCTTGCACTTGGAGTGCATCCTTTTTATTCTCCTCATTGATCGCATACACCCCCAAACTTAGGCATTTGACTATGTTGTCTTTTTATTTCACCCCATACTTTGGCTTTTAGCCTACTTTTCACTTTCAAGCAATTAGTGAGGACGGGTTCCAAGATAGAGGTTCTAAAGAGGTCAAGGTGTTAAATAAGGTGCCAAAGAGCGGTCCCAAGCTCGAAGGGGTTTACTAGGATTGATGTTGAGGGAAGTCATTTGGGTGAAGTGGCTATTCAAAAAGGGCCTAAAATCATTTCTCAAGATCGATCACACCTAGAATTTTGCTTTGAATGAAATTTGGGGAAAGTTCTAGAAGACACCTATGCACAAGAATCAAGGTAAAGCCTCACCATACAAGGCATCATGCCACAAGACTTCTTTCATTAGTTTTAAGATCAATTAGGACATGCAACTTTCGATAAGCTATTCCGAGTTCATTACACACTCGTTTGTGAATCGATCAAGCCAAAACGAAAGTGTGAAAGTCATGACAAGAGAATCCTTTCCTCAAATATTCATTTTCCCTCTTTTCTTTCTTTTTCAAAAATATCTTTCCAAGATTTTTTTTTTGGTGGGTCCATTTCAAGACAAGCACACTACAAACTCAAATTAAACTAAAACTTGGCATTTTCCCATAAGAAAATCGCCCCTCAATCTATCATTGGGAAACACCAACCCGGTTCGATACAAAAACAAAAGAAAAGAAGAAGAAAAAAAAGAAAACATTTGCTCCTTGGGAAAGAACCGTGGTATTAAGAAAAATCTCGGAGTTTATTGCTAAATTACTCTTAACAAGGCGATTACTAATTTGTGCGCTCATTAATCATTTGAAAAACAAGCCTCAGCGAAGGCCCTTAGTGCATTTGCAAGGTATGGGTAGCTAGACAATAGAATCGTGTAAGACTAACCCGGCACACACAATCAAGAATTAAAAATCAAGCCCTGCGAGGACACAATTAAGCACAAAAACAAAATAAAAAGGCTCAGCAAGGGCAATATGATCAAGCATAAGTAAGTGATCAATAATTACAGACCCCCCAAACTCAAAGTAAGCATAGTCCTTGATGCACAAAAATTAGACAAATAAGAATGAGTGCAAAAACTCCCTGATTATACTAATGATACCGATGCCTCGCAAGTAGAATCGATGTGGTGGACTAGGTGGTAGACGTGCTGGTGGGACTGGTGGTGCCAGTGGTGGGTATGTTTGGCAAATCATCTTCAAATGCTTCCACATTCATCCCTTTTTTTTCCAAAATCAATCTCTTCTCCCTAAACCTCACATAGTATGCCTCCATCCCATCGAGGCCAAAGCGTATTAGACTCAGTAGGACCCTCATCTTGCATAGGCAAGCCCACGTTTGTAGATGTGAAAGCTTGATTTGAACTACACCTCTTTTGGTTTTGCCTGGTGGAAGATATATTCCTGTAAATTGTCGTTATTGGCAGGTACAACTATCTATGCACCACAATAGTCTGTAAAATAAGTTAACGACTAAAAAGATCAGAATGCAAAGAAGTAGAAAAATGAAGGAGGTAATTGCCAGCTCATGTGGACCATGTGCAAAAAATGCACAAGCCATTGTGCACTTCGCACATGACGTCGCATGAGCTACCAGATCCTTCAATAAATTTTCCACTGAGATGCGAATGCTGGTGTGGTTCGCATGAACCAAGGTGCACGTCGCACCTCTAAACAGTGAGATGGAATCACTTTTTCAGTAGGTGCGATGCCTTGTGCATTTCGCACATCAAAATCCACGCACCAGATGCGAAACGCATAAGAGCACAATTGGAAATTTTGGTACCTTTTGTTCTTGTGAATTATAGATGTGATTCGTGGAGGAAGATTTGCATAAAGCACTTGGCACCAAGTAGTAAACCAACAATTAAACAATAGGGGATAAAACATCACATGACCCCAAATTTATCCGGGTACTCAGACTTCCCCGAAATTCCATTATCACCAATCAAAACAAAAGAGGAACTCAACGATTTCCCTTAAGAAGGATGTTACCCCATCTATCATTGGTAACATCAAGCCCTCAATTGCAACACTTAGGCACAAAACTTCAACAACAATTTCTACCTCCCCACACAAGATCATATACCCAACAAAATATTCAACAAAGATATGGGCACAACAATAGTAGCAAAATTTCAGCCCCACAAAATAATTTTCAACCAAAACTTATGAAAAATGATGATTTTCCCTTAAGAATGATGTCACCCAATCTATCATAGGGCCAAATCATGCATCAATCACAAGTGGGTTACTTAGACTTCACCCCAAACACAAATTTTCAAGGCTAAAAACTACTACAATCAACATGCATTATCACAATAACAAGTTTTACCAAGTTGATCCTAAGGAAAATTCATAACACAAGATATCCTCAATGTCAGACTCCACCGTCTTACGCGATGTTGGATACAAATATACTTTTGGGTCGATCCCGCATAATAAGTGCGACTTAAGGACGCCTCTGAATGTCATATTCTTTGAAACCGGCCGATAGAGGGATATAATATTCACAGCAAATGTGTCTGCGGTATTTAATGATGATGGTCCTTACGACATGGTCCTTGTGACATGGTCCTTGCGACATGGTCCTCGTGACATGGTCCTCGTGATATGGTCCTCGCGACATGCAAATATGATGATGTTGATGATCATGCAATGACAGGTGTAGTAGTTGCAAAAAACATCACCTTTAATTTTTATATTGTCATGTTGACTCCTTTGTGTACCTGCGCTCAAGGCAAACGATTAGTAGATACAACATATCTCTTACTAGCGACCACAGTCAATTTTGAAAATTCTTAAAAGATGACATTTATGAAGCAATCAAAACAACTTTCATTTCAAACGTGAATGAAATGGTTGTACCCATTTTTGGGGACAATCACAAATACCATTTTTGAACATTGTCTGTCCGTGGTTATTTCTAACTTACTGGGGATTGGCAGAGAATGTCGCCGACCTCTCATTTGGTGTCCTAATTTTGAAGTTGACCCAAAATGTCCTGATCTTCTTGGGTACTTGAGGATGCTGTCGATCTCTCTTTACTAAGTAGTTCCTGCGAGCTACAAGGTAATTTGTCCGTTCCAGGAGCTTTTGCCTCTTTCGCCTCTTTCCCACCGTTTTGGCTTTTCTTGCAAAATTTTGGGGCATCTGGTCTTGGTGCATTCCTTTGTACGCATTGAATAATGAGGGATTGATTTCTAACATGCTTTTTAGGATAACCTGTATCCACAAAAAAATTATTAGTTTTTGGTAAAACTGATCTTTGTTGACATCCTTCGATCTTCTGCTCCTTGCTTTGTCTTTTCTGGATGCTTTCCACTCTTGGGTACTCATCGTCCTTGACTCCCTGGGTCACGGTAGACATAAGACAAAATCAAATCATAAAGGAGTAAAATTAATCTTTTGTAAAGATTTTTCAAGCAAGTTTTTTGGAAAACAAAGATTTTGAAAAAGGATAGTTTGGAAAGGTCTTTGCCCGTCATGTCATGTGCTAGCTCAACGAATGTCCTTTACTCAAGGCCTAGACGTTTCTGACATACTGCTGGCGGACTCTGGAGATCCTTTGTCATCCTAGCTGGGGAGTTCAGAAATATTTTTCAAGAAATCTATCATAGCTGGGGGTTAATCCACCTCGAACTGGGAATTTTAAAGTAGACTCTGATTTCTCGATGTTGGGGAATTCTTCAGAGTTTGTTTCTGAACTTCTTGCAGTTTTGGTGGAAATTTTGAGGTCCTCCTAGCATGAACTCATCCATGCCCCAGGCTACAAAAGGCCAAGGTGAACTCATAGCATGAAGCTCGCTAGGCGATGCTCGAATCAAATCTCTGTGGATCGGGCACTTGTGACGATTCTGCACAAACTTGCTACAGTCATTTTCCATGGACATAAAAAAATATCCGGCTCGCAAGATCTTCTTGGCTAAAGCGAACCCATTCATATGAGGTCCGCAAACTCCGGTATGTACTTCTTCTAGCAACTTTGTGGCTTCAACCGAGTCAAGACATCTTAAGAATCCAAGATCTGGAGTCCTCGTATAAAGGATTTCCCCATTTAGGAAAAAGTTGTTGGCTATCCGGCATATTGTCTTCTTTTGGTTGGCGGTCGCATCTTCTGGATAGATACCGGCTTCTAGATACCTCTTGATATCACAATACCATGGCTTTCCATCTGGTTCTGCTTCAACTTGTGCACAGTGCGCAGGTTGCTCTTTCAAACCTATCACTAACGGATCAATGCAATTCTGGTCAGGATGTTGAATCATGGAGGATATGGTTGCTAAAGCATTAGCAAATTCATTCCGAATCCTTGGAGTATGCTTGAATTCGATCTTTCTGAACCTTTTGCACAAACTTTGCACCAATTTCATATACGACACAATCTTGGGGTTTTTCACAGCCCATTCACCTTGTACTTGGTAAATTAGCAAGTCAGAGTCACCAATGACCAAGAGTTCTCTAACATCCATATCAATAGCCAATTGAATACCAAGAATACAAGCTTCATACTCGGCCATGTTGTTGGTGCACGGAAAATAGAGTTTGGCTGTCACCGGGTAATGCTAACCAGTTTCTGATACCAAGACTGCTCCAATACCTGAACCTTTGAAATTGACTGCTCTATCGAAGAACAATCTCCAACCAGGGTATGCTTCTGCAATATCCTCGCCTATGAACATAATTTCTTCATCTGGGAAATAAGTTTGGAGTGGTTCATACTCTTCATCAACTGGATTTTCCGCTAAATGATCCGCTAAGGCTTGTCCTTTAATCGCCTTTTGAGTCACATACATGATGTCAAACTCACTTAGCAACATTTGCCATTTGGCCAATTTCCCCGTGGGCATGACCTTTTGGAATATGTATTTCAGAGGGTCCATTCTGGAAATGAGATACATTGTGTAGGACGACAAGTAATGTCTCAACTTCTGGGTGACCCAAGTCAAAGCATAATAGGTCCTTTCCAACAAAGTATAAAGAGCCTCATATGGAGTGAACTTCTCGTTCAAGTAAAAAATTGCTCGCTCTTTCTTCCCGCTTTCATCGTGTTGCCCTAGGACGCAACCAAATGCATTTTTTGAGACTGACAGATATAGCAATAATGGGCTTTCTTCTCTCGGAGGAACCAATACCGGTGGACTGGACAAGTAATTTTTGATATGGTCAAAAGCTTGTTGGCACTCCTTAGTCCAACTGGTTAGCGCATCTTTCTTCAACAACTTGAAAATCGATTCACAAATGACCATTGACTGGGCTATGAATCGGCTAATATAATTCTGTCTTCCCAAGAAACTCATGACTTCTTTCTTTGTGTTCGGGGGAGGCAATTCCTGAATTGTCTTGATCTTTGAAGGGTCAAGCTCGATGCCCCTCCTACTGACTATGAAGCCCAATAACTTGCCAGCTGGTACCCCAAAAGCACATTTGGTGGGGTTCAACTTCATATTGTATTTCCATAGCCGATCAAAGAACTTCCTTAAATGAGCCAAGTGATCCAAACTCTTGCGAGATTTGATAATCACATCATCCACGTACTCTTTGTGAATCATGTCATGGAATATGGTCGTCATGGCTCGCATGTAAGTGGCACCCGCATTCTTAAGACCAAACGGCATCACCCGGTAATGATAAACACCCCAAGGTGTGATGAAGGCTATTTTCTCTGCATCTTCTTCGTCCATTAAGATCTGGTGATATCCAACAAAAAAATCCATGAATGACTGCAACTCATGCTTCACACAGTTGTCAATCCTTAATGTGGATATTGGGCAAAGGAAAATTATCCTTGGGACTAGCTTTATTCAGGTCTCAATAATCAACACAGATTCTGATCTTTCCGTCTTTCTTGGAAACTGGAACAATGCTGGCCAACCAAGTCGGATACTTTGTGACTTCTACCACCCTAGATTGGATCTGTTTGGTAACTTCTTTCTTAATCCTCAAACTCAAATCAGGTTTGAACTTTTGGGTCTTTTGTTTCACTGGATCAAACCCTAGATTGATAGGTAACTTGTGGGAAACTATATCAGTGCTTAAACCCGGCATGTCACTGTAGGCCCAAACGAATATGTCAATGTACTCTCAGAGCAGTTTGATGAGTTCTCTTTTCTGTGCTTCTGCCACATGGACACTGATTCTGGTTTCTTTGACCTCTTGGCCATCCCCTAGATTGACCGCCTCGGTTTTTTCTAGGTTGGGCCTCTCTCGGTTCTCGAAGTCTTTTAGTTCCTATGTCAATTCTTCAGGAGCCATAGTTTCTTCATCATATTTCTTAAAATCATCATCGTCTAGCTTAGTTTGTTTGTTAAGTTCTTAACATGACATGATAGTGGCAGGTTTTAACTTATTATTACTAAAACCAAAACAAAACGGGTTAGATAATAACAAGTAAACATAAACAATTCTGAACAGCAAATGTTTTCAAAATAAGGAGGCTTTCATTGAAATTCTGAAAATATTTACAAACTATGGCTATAACCCACATGAATGTAGGTTTATGCCTTTTGGAAAGCAGTACGAAGAGTCACCGATTTTTCATAAAGCGGAGTCTTTGTCTACCTAGCCAAACGGAGAGTTGCGACCCAATTCTGAACTTTTCGCCGGGCCTGGCATCCATAATCGTGGCTGCTTTGGAGGTTCTTTCTGTTACAACATCACATTCCTCAAACAACCTTTCGATTCTGTCCTCTAACCCATCGCTTGGGGGACCAATACATACCAGGAATGACTGATACAACTGAGGGAGTGGCTTGGGCGGTCCCGGCTGCTTCTTTCCTTTGAATCTCGCTTTGTCATTTCGGGTCATATACCCTAGTCTATGCCTGGTCAACTGTCCGGGGATGCTCAAAGGCTCAATCATATCATCAGAATTCTTTCCCAACCAAAAAACTTGGTTCGTATCCGCTCCTTAGCATCGTGGTCGCAAGCATTAAGGAAGCATAATGCGGAAATACACAAGGAACACGGGACTCTGGACCACAAGGATCCCAAGCTAACCCTTGGTCATAACATTCTCAAGCATAACAAAGAAATAAGCGTAAGAATAATACGGAAATCCAATAAGGAAACATTAATAAGGGTCTAAGGGCCACATACATACAATATCCAATGAAAGAAACTCGAATACAAACTATGTCTGAGAGCCTCTAGTCATAACAATAAGAGTTTCTAGGACAAGACCCTAGCTAACTCGGAGTATATAAGTGAAGCTAACATAAGGAAAATCATAACTAGTCCTCGAACCACGAGGACTCACCACGACTGACCAAGGATGTGGCCTGAGACTCTAGCCACGAAGCTGTGAAGGAGTACCTGAGTCTGCATCATAAAAGGATGCAGCGCAATATGCATTAGTACTATAGAATGTACTAAGTATGTGAGCGATGCATAGGTAACGAAAACATACCATAAAAATGTACTTCGAACATAATTCGTGCATAATGAAATATCATGAAAATATATCAATATGAAAAGCTAAATCATAAGGCAAAAGCCAACTTCAAGGTGATAGTTCATGAAAAGATCATAAAGTTTAGAAAACTTGAAATCATGACATACGGGAGTTTCTTATAACCGACATAAGACCACGTGAGCTACGTGAAATCTAACTGTATAACACCAGTTAGGAAAGCTGACTTTGAACCCTGCCAAGGAACAAGCCACCATATCCAACTATATAACCCTAGTTGGCAAAGTTGTCCTATGCCCCGCTAAGGCAAGGACACCATACATAAAGATGTGGATCCACTCTCATAAGCCTTTAAGGCACATATCATATCATGACCTACGCTGGTAACGTAGTTTATGGGACTAAGGGTACTCTCACCCCGTCCTCTAGGTGCTAAATACTACTCCCAAAACATGCACGTGTAGCTCATAATCATAAAGGCATAATATCATGCCAAATCTTATTCATAAGCATGAAAACACATCGGGTATCATGCAACTTTCTTATCATAGTTCGTAAAGCTTAGCATAGCCATAATTCAAAAATGTACTTTTCTTTCTAAATTCATACTTAAAGAATTAGGCATGCAATTTCATAAATGCATAAGGCCATGATATCTAATCATGCCAAGTTTCTCTTGAAAACATGCAAATTCATGGGTTCATGTTAGAAATCCACTTTCATGCTTGGACTTTCAAAATCAGTAAGGAAATCATAATCAAATCATGAGAAATTAATAAGAAACCATGAATTTAAACAAAGGAACTGATTTCATAAACTTTCCCCAATTTAGATCAAAACCCTAATTTCATAAGCTCATATTTCAATATAAGAATTGGGGATTTTGGGCACAAAGGTGAAAGGAACCCATTGATAAATACCCACATACCTTGGTGGAAGATTACCCACTTGATTGGAAAATATTTTGGAGACTTGACTTGGAGCTTGAGACTTGAGCTTGAGAGAAGAATTTCTCTTTTGGGTGAAGAATGAGATGCTTAGGATAGACTTAGGGTAATATGGATGAAAACCCTTCTAAAAGTAGTCAAAACGACTTCACTTAATTCATAATAGGGTGGGAAATAACCAAAGTACCCCTAGGATTTAATTAAAAGAAAGCTGGAAATTTGGTCAACTTCAGTGACCACGAGTGGAGTCTACGAATCGTAGACTTTTCCACGACTCGTGGACTGCTAGTCGTGGAAGCTGCTCGAAATTCAACTTGTAGGGAACTTTCTACGGTTCAACAGGATGACTCGTGAAAACTTCCACGAGTCGTAGAACCTAATCGTGGAACTTAGGGGAGTTTGACTGATCTCTGATCGACTTCCACGAGTCAACAGTACGACTCGTAGAAACTTCTAGGAGTCGTGGAAGTGACTCGTGGTGGTCAGTACTGAGGTTGGTCTGAAGGACTGGGATCACGAGTCACTCCCACGACTTGTGGAACCTTCCACGACTCGTGGACTTGACCCGTGGTTCCTGGAACTTGGATTTTTCTAAAGTTTTCATCTTGGATAGCTGGATACATGTACGGGGTGTTACAATATCCCCCTCTTGGGATCATTTGTCCTCGAATGGAGGCTAGACAAGGGATACTGAAGGGAAAATAGCCCAACCAAACATCAAAACATAGAAATCAAGGGGTAATCATAAAACCAAAACTTTTCAACTTGAAAACATGATAAACTAACTTCGTAAAACATGGATGCATGCTAAAATCATGATAGGGACTGACGGAGTAGAATCAGAGGGACACACTAAGGAGAAAACTAGTACCTCAAGCTGGAATTGAGTCAGAAGGAAAGAGATGAGGATATTTATCCTTCATGGCCTCTTCCGTTTCCCGAGTAGCACCCTCAACAAGCTGATTCCTCTAAAGGACCTTTACCAAAGTGACTTCTTTGTTTCGTAACCTCCGAATCTGACGATCAAGAATCTCCACAGGAACCTCCTCATAAGTGAGACTATCCTTCACACCTACCTCTTCCAAAGGAACAATCAAGCTCGGATCTCCAACACACTTCTTCAACAAGGAAACATGGAAAACTGGATGAACCGCTTCCAACTCCGTTGGCAACTCCAACTCATAAGCAACACTACCAACTCTCCTCAAAATCAGATAAGGACCTACAAAACGGGGACTAAGTTTTCCTTTCTTGCCAAACCTCATTACACCCTTCATGGGTGACACCTTAAGGAAAACCCAATCATCAACTTCAAATTCTAACTCCCTTCTCCGCACATTCGTATAAGATTTCTGTCAACTCTGAGCGGTCTTCAACCTTTCCCGAATAAGCTAAACTTTCTCCATAGTCTCATGAACCGAATCTGGACCAATCAAGGCTGCCTCACCAACCTCGAACCAACCAATAAGAGATCTACACCTCTGGCCATAAAGTGCCTCATATGGAGCCATCTGGATGCTAGAGTGAAAGCTGTCGTTGTAGGCAAACTCGATAAGAGGTAAGTGATCGTCCCAATTTCCTTTGAAGTTAATAACACAATCCCTCAACATATACTCCAAAGTCTGAATAGTGTGCTCAGCCTGGCCATCCGTCTGAGGGTGAAAAGATGTGCTAAGCTTCACCTTAGTACCAAGACCTTTCTGAAATGACCTCCAAAATTGAGATGTAAACTGAGGACCTCTATCCGAAATGATAGACAATGGAACACCATGCAATCTGACTATCTCCTGAATGTAGAGTCTGGAATAATCATCCACTGTATCCGTAGTCTTAACAGCCAAGAAATGGGATGACTTGGTCATCCGGTCGACAATCACCCAAATGGAATCACGTTGCCTTAGAGTAGAGGCAAACCCGTAATAAAGTCCATATTGATTGCTTCCCATTTCCAAGTGGGAAGGTCAATATCCTGAAGCATACCACCTGGTCTTTGATGTTTCACCTTTACCTGTTGACAGTTGTGACACTTAGCCACAAACTCGGCTATGTCCTTCTTTATACCATTCCACCAAAAGACTTCCCGTAGATCACGGTACATCTTAGTGGCACCCGGATGAATAGAGTATCTAGAACTGTGAGCCTCAGACCAAATCTGCTATCTTAACCCATCAACATCTGGCACACACAAACGACCCTAATAATGAAGCACACTATCTCCCCCTTGGGAGAAAACCTCGACCTTTTGCTGATGAATTGCACCCTTAAGTTGAAGTAGAACGGGATCTTGGTCTTGCTTGGCTTTCACCTCAGCCACTAGGGATGATTCATCACCATTAGTCATAATCACACCACCTTCGGTCGAGTCAATAAGGCGAACTCCCAACCGAGCAAGCCTATGAACTTCTTTAACCAATTCCTTCCTTTCACCTTTCGTGAAAGCTACACTTCCCATGGACAATCTACTCAAAGCATCTGCCACAACGTTGGCCTTACCCAGATGGTAAAGCACACTCATATCATAATCCTTAAGGAGCTCAAGCCATCTTCTTTGTCGCAAATTCAATTCTTTTTGTGTGAACACATATTGAAGACTCTTATGATCAGTCAAAACATCCACATGCACACCATACAAGTAATGTCTCCAAATTTTCAAAGCAAAAACCACGGCCGCTAGCTCAAGATCATGAGTGGGATAGTTCTTCTCATGTACCTTAAGCTGTCTCGAGGCATAAGCAATCACCTTGCCCCGTTGTATCAAAACACAACCCAAACCAATTCTGAAGGCATCACAATACACAACAAAATCATCAAGGCCCTCAGGTAGGGCCAACACTGGAGCTGTAGTCAATCGAGTCTTCAATTCCTGAAAGCTTTTCTCACAAGAGTCGGACCACTGAAACTTAACCTTTTTCTGAGTCAATCGGGTCAATGGGGAAGCAAGGGAAGAAAACTCTTCCACAAACCTCCTATAATAACCAGCCAAACCCAAGAAACTTCTAATATCGGATGGGGAAGTGGGTCTAGGCCAGTTCTTTACCGCCTCAATCTTTTGAGAGTCAACCTGAATACCATCTTTAGTCACAATATGACCCAGAAAAGCAACAGACTGCATCCAAAACTTGCACTTGCTAAACTTAGCAAACAACTGTCTATCCTTGAGAGTTTGCAACACAACTCTCAAGTGATCCGCATACTCCTCTTCACTCTGAGAGTAGATGAGGATATCATTAATGAAAACAATCACAAACATATCCAAATACTGTTTGAACACACGGTTCATCAAATCCATAAAAGCCGCAGGAGCATTTGTTAGACCAAAAGACATAACAACAAACTCATAATAACCATATCGAGTCCTGAAGGCTGTCTTCGGGATATCATACTCCCAAACTCAAAGCTGATGATAACCGGATCTAAGGTCGATTTTGGAGATTTCATCTTTCAACTGATCGAAAAGGTCTGCAATAAGAGGCATAATGTACTTATTCTTAATGGTCACTTTGTTCAGCGCTCTATAATCGATGCAAAACCTTAAACTGCCATCATGCTTCTTCTGAAACAGAACCGGCGCTCCGAACGTTTAGAGTTCTCCACCATAGTAGGAGAAATTCGAGCGAGTTAAGAAACTAGCACCCTAAAGCTCATCTAACAAGTCATCAATCCTAGGAATGGGATACTTATTCTTGATTGTGACCTTGTTCAGTTGACGGTAATCAATACACATTCTAAGAGATCCATATTTCTTCCGAATAAACAAAATCGGGGCACCGCAAGTTGAAATACTAGGCCTGATGAAACCCTTATCAAGCAAGTCTTTCAGCTGATCTTTCAACTCCTTGAGTTCCACGGGGGCCATTCTATAGAAAGGAATAGAGATAGGATTCATATCCGGAAGAAGATCTATCCCAAAGTCAATTTCTCACTCGGGAGAAACTCCGGGCAAATCATCAGGGAACACTTCTAGGAATTGTTCACAACAGGAACATACTGAATAGTCAGGGTCTCGAACTCCGTGTCCATAACCCGAACTATATGATAGACATAACCCTTAGAAATCATCTTCCTAGCCTTAAGATAAGATATGAAATGACCCTTCGAAGAAGAGAGACTACCTTGCCATTCTAGGACAGGTTCATTAGGAAACTTGAAGCTAACCACACGAGTGGGGCAATCAACTGAGGCATAGCATGCATACAACCAATCCATAGCAAGAATGACATCAAAATCAGTCATCTCCAACTCTACTAAATCCGTTGAAGTGACTCTATGAAGGACTGAGATAGGGCAATTTCGATAGACTCTTTCGGCTAGGATTGACTCACCAACAGGAGTAGAAACATGAAAGGGTTCTAAAAGCAATTCAGGACGAACCTCAAACTTACAAGCCACATTAGGGGTTACAAAAGATAAGACTTTTAACATACCGATAACCATAAAGAAAGAAGACTTTTAACATACCGGTAACCATATCTGGAGAACTCTCCTGATCCTGGCGGAAGTACATGGCATAAAGACAGTTCTAGTGCTGACCACCAGAACTAGAAGATGCGCCCTGCGGGGCTGGTCTACCACTTGAAGCTGCTGGGGTAGACTGAGTCCTACCACCTCCCTACCCCTTCCTAGCTAAAGGGCAATCCTTGATACGATGCCCAGTCTGACCACAACCAAAACAACCACCTACACCGGCCAAACACTCGCCAACATGATTCTTTCCACACTTAGCACAAGATGGGTAGGAGGGTCCCTTAGCAACACTACCCTGAGACTGGGAATAAGAACCGTGTCCCCTACCACTCTAATCATAGCAAGGCTTCTGAGCCTGGGTAGGAGCACTAGCAGAAGAGTGAACAGGACCTGATGACTTCTTCTGGAAAGAAGAGCGATGTCCACCTCCGGACCTATGATGGCCAAAACCCGATCCCTCGAATCTACCCCTCTTATTCTCCCTAGCCATCTCCTTTAGTTTATCACCCTCAATATGATGGGCATGAGTCATGAGACGAGAAATGTTCATGTCACTCAACAATAAAGCAGACCTACACTCCTTTTTTACCATAGCAGAAACACCATAGATGAATTTGCTCATTTGATCACGCGAGTCCGCTACCATGGAGGAAGCATACCTAGACAACTGAGTGAACTTCAAACTATACTCTTGCACCGATATCGAACCTTGTCTCAAGTTCACAAATTCCTCCACTTTCGCTTGCCTCAACTCACGGGGAAAAAACATATCAAGAAAGGCCCTCTCAAAACACTCCCAAGTCGTGGGGACCGCATTTCTCACTCTAACCTCCTTCCATTGCGTGAACCAAATATGAGCCACATCCTTGAGTTGATAGGATGCAAGCTCAACACAATCAACACCCGCTACTTGCATCACCTCAAAGATCTTTTTCACTTCATCAACAAAGTTGAGCGGGTCCTCTCCCACTTTCAAACCCCAAAACTCTGGTGGGTTCATACAAATAAAGTCACGAACTCGGGTCGCTACCCCACCTTAAGGATGAGCGGGGGTAGGAGCCTGTTGGTTTGCCAAAATCTGAGCTAGTAGGTGAATAGAATTCCTAAACTCATCATTCATGACATCGGGAATCGGACCTTGAGGAGCGGCATTCCGAGCGGCTTAGGGAGGCATAGCACATCGAGGAGGCATAATTTGAAACGCATAAGATACGAATTAGAGGAATATTAGACTTAAGCTCTATCGCACGATGTGATCATGAAAGAAGTGAAGTTTTTTTCTAAGACACCTCACAGCTTCCCTTTCATATGTGTGGCACACTTCATACACATGAAAGAGACTCTACTCGATGCGGCTTTCAGATATCCTAGGACTCTTGAACCTGAGGCTCTGATACCAAGTTTGTCACTCCCTGAGGTTACCCCCTAGATGTAACACGAGACTTGGGACCACAAGGATCCCAAGCTAACCCTTGGTCATAGCATTCTCAAGCATAACAAAGAAATAAGCGGAAGCATAATACGGAAATTCAATAAAGAAACATCAATAAGGGTCTAAGGGCCACATACATACAATATCCAATGAAAGAAACTCGAATACAAACTATGTTTGAGAGCCTCTAGTCATAACAATAAGAGTTTCTAGGACAAGACCCTAGCTAACTCGGAGTATATAAGTGAAGCTAACATAAAGAAAATCATAACTAGTCCTCGAACCATGAGGACTCACCACGGCTGACCAAGGATGTGGCCTGAGACTCTAGCCATGAAGTTGTGAAGGAGTACCTGTGTCTGCATCATAAAAGGATGCAACACAATATGCGTTAGTACTATGGAATGTACTAAGTATGTGAGCGATGCATAGGTAAGGAAAACATGCCTTAAAAATGTACTTCGAACCTTATTCGTGCATAATGAAATATCATGAAAAGATATCAATATGAAAAGATAAATCATAAGGCAAAAGCCAACTTCAAGGTGATAGTTCATGAAAAGTTCATAAAGCTTAGAAAACTTGAAATCATGACATACGGGAGTTTCTTATAACCGACATGAGACCACGTGAGCTACGTGGAATCTAACTGTATAACCCCAGTTAGCAAGACTTTGAACCTTGCCAAGGAACAAGCCACCATATCCAATTATATAACCCTAGTTGGCAAAGCTGTCTGATGCCCCGCTAAGGCAAGGACACCATACATAAAGACGTGGATCCACTCTCATAAGCCTTTAAGGCATATATCATATCATATCATGACCTACGCTGGCAACGTAGTTTATGGGACTAAGGGTACTCTTACCCCGTCCTCTCGGTGCTAAATACTACTCCCAAAATATGCACGTGTAGCTCATAATCATAAAGGCATACTCTCATGCCAAATCTTATTCACAAGCATGAAAACACATCAGGTATCATGCAACTTTCTTATCATAGTTCGTAAAGCTTAGCATAGCCATAATTCAAAAATATACTTTTCTTTCTAAATTCATACTTACAGAATTAGGCATGCAATTTCATAAATACATAAAGGCCTTGATATCTTATCATGCCAAGTTTCTCTTGAAAACATGCAAATTCATGGGTTCATGTTAGAAATCCACTTTCATGCTTGGGCTTTCAAAATTAATAAGGAAATCATAATCAAATCATGAGAAATTAATAAGAAACCATGAATTTAAACATAGGAACTGATTTCATAATTTCATAAGCTCATATTTCAATATAAGAATTGGGGATTTTGGGCACAAAGGTGAAAGGAACCCATTGCTAAAGACCCACATACCTTGGTGGAAGATTACCCACTTGATTGGAAAAGATTTTGGAGACTTGACTTGGAGCTTGAGACTTGAGCTTGAGAGAAGAATTTCCCTTTTGGGTGAAGAATGAGATGCTTAGGATAGACTTAGGGTAATATGAGTGAAAACCCTTCTAAAAGTAGTCAAAATGACTTCACTTAATTCATAATAGTGTGAGAAATGACCAAAGTACCCCTAGGATTTAATTAAAAGAAAGCTGGAAATTTGGTCAACTTCAGTGACCACGAGTGGAGTCTACGAATCGTAGACTTTTCCATGACTCGTGGACTGCTAGTCGTGGAAGCTGCCCAAAATTCAACCTGTAGGGAACTTTCTACGGTTCAACAGGATGACTCGTGAAAACTTCCACGAGTCGTAGAACCTAATCGTGGAACTTAGGGGAGTTTGACTGATCTCTGATCGACTTCCACGAGTCAACAGTACGACTCGTAGAAACTTCTAGGAGTCGTGGAAGTGACTCGTGGTGGTCAGTACTGAGGTTGGTCTGAAGGACTGGGATCACGAGTCACTCTCACGACTCGTGGAACCTTCCACGACTCGTGGACTTGACCCGTGGCTCCTGGAACTTGGATTTTTCTGAAGTTTTCATCTTGGATAGCTGGATACGTGTAAGGGGTGTTACAAGCGGCATGGGGATTTGAGGAGCAAGATCCTCTCCAGTGGCATTGATAATCTCCACTGTGTAGAAATCGCTTCCTCTCGAGACTTCTTCAATCACAGGGGCACAACCATTAGGACGGCTCAAGTGACTTCCTTCCTCGTGGATCACCACCTCATGTTCCTCCCAAATGAATTTTATCATCTGGTGCAAAGTTGATGGTACAGCTCTGACCCCATAGATCCATGGCCTTCCTAGGAGCAAGTTATAGCTTGTGGTAATATCCATGACTTGAAATTCTGTACGGAACTCAGCAGGTCTTATTTGGATGTACAAGATAATTTCTCTGATAGTGTCTCTTTGGCCTCCGTCAAAGGCTCTCACGTTGACTTTGCTCTAGCAAATCTTCCCCAGGTCATACTCCAACTGGGTGAGTATGGACAATAGGCAGATGTTCAACCCCGATATGTTATCAATCAATACTCTGTTCACAATTTTCTCTTGACTCTTGATAGTGACATGTAAGGGTTTGTTGTGCATCATGCCTTCAAAAGGAAACTTATTGTCGCTAAAGAAAATGCGGTGGCCTCCTAAGACTCGGCTTACCATGGCGATCAAATGTTTTGCACTCGTGCCTGTCGGCACATAAGCTTTATTTAAGACTTTGAGCAATGCCTACCTTTGGTATTGGAAACTCATGAGTAATGCCCAAATAGAGATCTGGGCCGGGGTCTTCTCTAGATGCTTCACAATTGAATATTCTTTTGATTGCATCCTTCTCTAGAATTCATCCGCCTCACCCTCGGTGATTGGCCTCTTTTGGTGGTCTTTCTTGTAGGCATGATTCACCAAGTCATCGGGGATATAACATCTTCCCGACATTGTCATACCTTGGGCTGTGGCGGCCTCAATTATGAACTCCTTTTTTGCTGGTACCAGAGCAAAAAAGCTTGTTAAGGTGCTGCTAACACAATGAATTGCGGTTTCTCTGCAATAATCAAGGCAGCCACAGACTTCTCCAACTCTTCTGGCTTTCCAGGACTGGCTGGCACTATGGTCTTGCTCACGACCCATTCTTCATCTATTTCGATCATATTCATAGCAGCTCCCCCGTGATTTGGGAGTGGGTTGTTGTTAACATTTGGTAGTGCTGTCTGCAGCATGACTACCTTCTGATCAATCAAGTCCTGAATCCTGTGCCTCAGGTGAATGCAATCTTCAGTACTATATCTGGTGCCCCCGAAATGGTAAGCACAATGTCGATTGGCCTTAAAGAAGCGGGAGTTTGTATTTGCAGGTTTGGGTGAAACGGGCATGATAAATCCGACAGCCTTCAATCTCTCGTACAATTGAGTTCTGGTTTCATCCAGCTGGGTGAAAGTTCGAGAAACTTTCTTCTCTAGATTTGGACGAGGGAGATCGGTATTAGCAGGAGGCAGAACTTGGCAATTATTTTGGTTCTCGAGAGCCTTTTGATACACTTGGAAGCTTTGAGGAGGAGCTTGGTAAGTGGGTTGCATATTTGGTTGTGGAGCTTGGTATATGGGATGCAAGTTTGGTTGTGGAGCTTGGTAGATAGGCTGAGTATAGAAAACTAGTTGAGGATTTTGTGGAGCTGGGGGAGGGGTTGTTGGAATAAGTGAATTTTTTATAGTTGGCTTGGAAGGGCTTTTTCGGTTTTGCGCTAGGACTGGAGGATACTGAAGATACCTCTTCCTTCTTCTTCTTGGGAAATCCTGCCGATCCTGAGGATGTCAAGGCTTTGGTAATCTTGCCACCATGAAGACCCTCTTCGACAATTTCACCAATCTTAACTAGGTCGGCAAATTTTCCTTTAACTGCTGATATCATTTTGTCGTAGAAGTCCAACTCTTGAGAGTGCATAGACACCGCACTTATCTCTTCTTTGGTCATAGGAGGTCGAACTCTCACCGCCTCTTTTCTCCACCGATAGGCGTAGTCTAAAAAGTCCTCATTTGATTTCTGCCTGATACGACCTAGAGAGTATCAATCCGGGATAACTTTCACATTATTTGCAAAACCTTTGAGAAAAGTTTTGGGCCAGATCACTCCATCTAGACCACTTCTTCAATTCTTGAGAGGTAAACCATTCTAAAGCCTCTCCGCTCAAACTTTGGCTGAATAGCCTCATCAACAGGGCATTGTTCTTCCTGGAACCAACCATTTGGTCGCAGTAGCTTCTTATATGGGCCTCAGGATTCCCAACACCATTGAAGGTCTTGAACTTGGGAATCTTGAATCCGTCTGGCAGGTCCATCTCTGGATAGATACAGAGATCATCGTAGTCATAGCCTTTTTCCTAGGATGAGTCTCGAAACTCCTTGATCCTGGATATCTCCTCTTTCATCTATGCCATCATAATCATACTTCTTATCTGTGGCCCTCAACTCTTTCTCTTTCTCCTCGTAGTGGTCAAGCTCAAGGCTTTCTGGGAGGGCGGTATATAGTTCTACCATAGCACAAAAAGCAGGAGGTGGCATATTCTGGATTATTGGAGGCTGGACATATGGAATGTCATTTGGGTATGTGGGGTTATAGTTATATGGTTTAATGATATTGGGATGGTTATTTTGGGAGTTGTAGGCGTTTGGTGGTGTATTTTGGTAGTTTGGTGGGAGGTTTTATGGATTGTAGGCACTTGGGATGTTGCTCTGGTTAGTGTGCTGGACAGGAAGAGTATGGATTTGGTACGAGGATCCAATATGGGGAGGGTTATTTATGAGAGGTTCGTTAGAAGGTCTAGGTGCGAAGGCAGGAGGGATATCCCTCGGAAGGTTTTCGGTTAACAGGGAATTGAGCAGAGGGATTTGGAGAGGGGTTTGGGTGATTCTAGAGTTGGGGTGTTAGCGGCAATAGCCAAGCTTGCCATATCTTTGGCCTTCTGCACCTCTTCTTGCATCTTCTCTAGCTTCCTTTCCAGTTCGGCAATCATTTAACTCTGTTCAGCAATAACATTGTCTCTCATAGCCAAAGCGTTCTCTTCTTCACAATCAGTCATTTTACCCTTAGCAAAGTGAGGGTTAGAAGAGGAATCTATTTGTGCCTTTGAGCGGGTAAAGTAGTGATGTTCGGCCAGCTTTGTCAACACAAATCAGTTTCTGTTACCTGTTGAAAAAACAACTCAAAGGTCGATATGTTAGATCCCGTTAGTGATAAGCAATACAAGATATTCGACCGAAAATAAACACATAAGAATTGCTTTTAACACATAAAGTTGCTTTCTTCAAGGCAAATTGATCCACAGGTATTTATCGACTCGAGGGTTCGATAGACAGGAATTTGCCCATTGATTTCGAGTAAGTAGGTCTTATTAGGAAAGTTGTCTTATCGAGTCTTTATCTTCTAATGCTTGTCTTGTAGCACTTGATGTATCTTCTGAACTCTTTGGCATCTCTGTCGAAGTAGGGAGATGAAAATTTCTTAAGGATAGGGGTCGGGACTTGAAGGTTGCCTATGTATCTCACGAAGGAGAATTTAGGCCCTACGTAGTTCGAGGGGTAAAAGGGATATATTTTCATTTCATTTCATTTGTTACACTATCTTTTATTTACAAAGGGAAAAGTAAATGCGTCAAAAAGGAAATAACTACAATAACTTTGCTACTTTTAAAGCTTCTTTGGATAGTGGCAGGTCTCGATCTTCTTGATCTCTGGTCTTCTCTGAAGGGTAGTAGGGCGGTAGCTCCACCTGAATTCTCCCTATAGCAATGAGATGTTCCAGGTCAAACCTAAAGCCATGGAAAGTCTCGATATCATGGCCTCTTTCGCCTGCGTGGTAGAGGAAAACCTCCTTCCCTCGATGCCATGCCCTGGACATGCTCTTTGGTTTTTTCTCAACCGGCTCCAGAATTCTGGCATGAAGGAGCTTCGCGTAGATATCATAGTAAGTCTCTGAAAGACCGTGAAGTCATGCCTATGAATCGCTACGTCCTTAGTGATTGGCATGCCATGACTGACTTGATCACACGTGAGGATAGTTTGGGGACCCCACAGTTGGCCTATCTGTCCACTATTAATCATGTGATAAACCCTTGCTCTCAAAAAATTGCATTCATCGGTGGTATGACCCTTCTACCATGGGTGATAAGCACATTCCTTGTGCTCATTCTGAGGGTGGCACCCGAATCCCTCAGATTCATCATGATAAAGAGCTCCCATGGCGTTCAAAGTCTCATATAGGTCAGACAGGAGGATGAGTCTGAGTCCTTGAAGATACTATGGGGAGTGAGCTTTGAGGGTGATGTGCTCTTTCTCTGGCCTGACCCTAGTTGGCCACACAACATCATCTTTGATCTTGGTCCAGTGGTTTGTGACTTGTTTGGGAGGCAAGGTTTGTTCAATGATCCCTTGCTCGGTCTTCGTTTTCCTCAATGAAATTTTCGAGCTGCTGTACGAGCTTTTTATCCTCTTGATCGTTCATGGCTCTTGTTAGTGCTATTATTTCATCAACCTTACCTATCTGTTCTTCTGTGACAACTATCTCTTCATCTAGCCTTGCGGATTTGGCCAATGTTGCTTTAGTGAGTTGTTCCACCTTATTGGTCTGTTTTTCGGCCTCGATTATCTTCCTACTGATTTCTTCCATCCTCCTAAGCATTACTTCCTTGGTGTCCATGGTGAGTCAACTTCCTGTTAGATAGTAAATAAGCCTTTAGGTGAGGTTCATATTTTCTGGAGGAACCGAGGGACTCAAGGAGTAATTTGGTCAGACTATGCGGGCTTTATATTTTGCCTATGGTGTTCTAAAAAAATTCAGCATGGAGTGGACCAATTTTCCTTGGTTCAAGCAACACACATAGCACATAAAGTATTTTATATTGCAATAATATCACAATAAATATCGCGTCCTAACTGGGTGACCTTTTTATGCCAAAGATGGGCATAGCGTGTTTGAAAGACGTATGTGTCATATTTAAGCCATTCTATTGCCCCAAAATAGCATATATATAGAAAACTTCCCTTTTATAGGGATACAAATGCTGGCTGAAAGGGGATACATTTTAAGGGAAGATATAAATACATAAAAGTCATGCCCACGTAGGGGAAATTTAGGAAAAGTAAAAACATACATAGAAATTAAACCCGCGCAGGGGCGAAGACACTAAAAGTAAGATGTAGAAGGTCCATCCTCGATTCTGCTCCTCTTGGATGCTCCAGCAATGCTCCTGAGTTCGAATTGGATTAACCATATGTCGCTCTGAAGTTCCACCACTTGTTCATGCATAGGCAATGCCTTGTCTTTCTTGGTCATTGTGGAGTCAAGCTGGGCTATTCCTACTCTTATGTCTTCGAGTTCCTGAGTCAAACCCGCTGTGGTGTGCCGGTCTTCCTCTTGTTTTATAAGAAATTCTCATTCTCTCCTGGCCATTTTCTCTTGGAGATTCAACAATTGTAGACGAATATTGGGTCTGGAATCGACTCATGGCTCTGATATAGCAACCCTTTTGATATCACCTTTTACCCATTCTTTGTAGCCATCTTCGTATCCGGGATTGAACCTGTCTGGGGCTAATGTCTTTGGACCCATTTTCATGAGTGTTTTCCAGTTATTGCAAATTTTCCTAGCCTTCGGGACTTTTGCATCTTCATCATAGTCGATGATGTAGCAACCCATGTGAATAGTTGCTGGTTTGGTTTGGACCCTTCCAAATTGTCTAAGGACCCTTTGCGGAGTGTAGGGCCGGATTTCCGAATTCCCGAGAGAGGGAGGAAAGCTAAATCACGACATCTTACTACTACTTCTGTTGAGTGAAAGTCGTTGAACATCATTTGAACATTATCTTCTCCAAGTTCACAAAAAGCTTGGGCCCACCCTATCTTGGTCCTATTTCTAGTGCCTCTACGATGGAGCACTTCTGTCAATATTGCCAAGTTATCGAGCCCATCTGGTTTGGGGATTTCCTAGTTCCCGTCGATTTTTACCAAATGTTTAAGAATCAGTGTTGCAAAAGCAGGTTACACCCCTGGAAGTAGCGATGGTCATTTTTGCATCTTCCTAGAGCCCTATAAATATCGGATAAAATAACTGGGACCAACAAAAAGTAACTGATGGTTCCGCCGTCCGATAGTCCATGAAACATGGTATGGGCCACCACAGTTATCCGAGTGTTGATGAAGAGATGTTCATTTAATGGGAATACCATGATACCTAGAGGACTATAGCGAATTCCAAGGCTCGGGTTTTATCCCATTCTTGAAATGTGTAAAACTCATTCTGGTACTGAAAGAACCCCTCCCTAGTACCAAAGCGGTTATAGAGCATTTGGAAAGAAATACTTGGTCCAGTTATCCATGGACGTTGATGTTCCCGTAGATGGAGATACTTGGCGATCTGAGTCGGGGTGGGATTGTTTGGTATCAAGATGCCTTGTTGAGGTCTTAATTTCCTTTCTTTGGCCATTCCCGCAGTTTCAATGCAATCTCTAAGTTCCTCTATCGTTGGAGTCATTTCCATTGTTTCAAAATGGAACACCATTTTCTCGCTATCCCAATACACGGTTAGGACCTCAATCAATTCCGGCCATGCTTCCATATCCAATAAGTCCGGCAAATGACCCATGTATTGATGGACTATCTTCTGACGATTTGGACCTAAATTTATCCACCATATTCGGAGGAGTAGGGGAGCCTCTTTCATCACATCAAACTTGAGGAATCTCGACATCCTACAAAATAGAGTAATCTGTTAGGCTCCACCCCAGGACAATAGTCCGGTTACAACACATACGTCTTTCAAACAACACATAGTTGGATGCTATGTCATTGAGTCAGAAACCCGTTGACATATTTTGGTAGTTCACTAATGGACTTAATATCCCTTGGATTTTACAACGTCCTAGGCTAATGTCTATTTTGGGATTTGGTTTCACTTTATCCTGGGTTTCTAGAATAGGTTTCAAAATTGACCGGGAACCCGGGGGGACAACCAGGGCTAAAATAACAAGTGACCGTTAACTGACCGCAGGTCAACTACTTCACTCGTCTGTTTTGAAAATTGTGTATTTTGTTAAGAACGATTGCAAATACTTGCGTAATCACTTTTTTACCCCTAATGCAATCTAATGCTTTGCCAAGGGAGGCGGAAGATGCCATGAACAGTTTATATTTGCGAAAAAGTAAACAAGTAAGGAAAGCAAACAAAATTTACTAATTATTATAAACCGAATAGTTAGTCAAATAAATTAGTCGCAAACAATAAGGTTAGAACCTAGTTGAATAATCTCCAGCAGAGTCGCCATTTCTATTTTATGGGAAAAATAATTTTATGTTTCGACTATTTTAAAAAGTCATTTCTAAAAGCAAATTAAAGTTTCAAACATTTTCAAGTAAAGAAGAGTCACCACTTAATTAATTAAAGGAAAATTAAGAAAACCTTTAAGAAAATTCTAAATTTCAAAACAAATAAAGACTTGGAAAATTTAGAGATTGAGGGTAAGAGGTTCCTATTAATATTTAGAGAAGGGTTTTAAGGCATTCAAAACATCGGCTAACTCGCGGTTATCCAAACTTGCTTGATAATAACTTATTTTTGATTAACTTGAGAAAATATCTGAGTAATACTTGATTAATCTTTGAGAAAAATCACTTTGAAAGGCATAATGAATATAACTTGACTAAAACTAAATGAAATTTAAAAGACTTGGAAATAATTTCGTAAAGAGTTTATAAAAGAAACATGCTTGGTTACACTTTAAAGAAAATGAATTTTGAGTTTAACATTAAAGAAAGAGTTGCAAAGAAAAGCTTTCAAAAGGAAAAATAAAAATACGAAAGGTACTCTTCTAGGGAAAATTCAACCAAGTTGTTGCCAGTCCAAGTTAGTTACAAATAATTCTAACTAACAAACTACATATAATCCAAAAGAGAAAGATAGAGAATTAAGTATTAGGCTTTAGCCCAAACCAGAACCTGTCCTAAAACTATTTTTTTTTGGGTTTTTAAACCCATTGCTGCCACGGTTTTTTGGACTTGGGTCCAATTTTTCTCAAGATGGACCAACTGTTGCTACATTCTTATGGTCTTTAGCCCATTTTTATTCATTTCTTCAATCTGTAACTGTAGTCGGCGGGCTAACTCAAGGTGTTAGGCCACAACCCGACGGAAATGCAAGGAGAGCAAATGTGAGTCCAAAGTGGACTCGAGCAATTCATGCATGAAAGAAAAGAGGAAAAAAAATTATTATCAATCTCAATAATTTGAGAAGAAGCATAATAAGAATAGCAGGGGCAACCCGAAACAGTCAGTTCCATCATCTAAAGGATTTAAATATGCTTGTGAACTTATGAACCTAAGAAAATAAGGCATTATGAAAGAATTGATCGAACCAACAGTACCATAAATAATAACCAGAAGATGATAAATTTTCTAATCATAAATTCGTACGAAGCAAACCCAAACAAAATAGTGTACCCCAGTTTGTTTATTCTGAGTTTTCTTTTAACACAAAAATACTTAACTATGGATAAAGAGGAGGAGTTACATGATCAGATGTGATTCATAGGAAAAGAGGCAAATAAATAATTTGTTCTTAACATGTTAGACTATGTGAGGGAAACCTAACGGATGATATGCTCTAATAAATCATGTTGGATGAGAGGGGAAGAGAAAAACATAAAGAAAATAGACCACTGTTTGAATCAAATAGCTGATACATGATGCTTCAAATGACCAGAAGTGAGTATGCAAACATAGAGATATGATCTGGTCATTTTTGTTCTTGATTCATTATTAAAAGAAAGAGGTTCAAATTTCATCAATTTGCTTTGAAATAGTGAGAAAACAGTTATACCTGGACGGAATTTGGTTCCAACAAACTAAATCGATAAACAAAGAAAAAAGAAGATCAACCCAATTCGTATTTAATTCATTTTTATCGGCTGGTCTTTGCTCAAATCAGTTTAAAACTACCTCACTTGGATCATATGTATTTTAAAGCAAAGCAAATCAAGGTTGAATCAAATACGAACATCAGAACAACTATATTAGCTTACTCCTAAAGGAACTGACCAAAAAAGCAGAAGAGGGTGGGTTTAAGAAATTCTCTTGACGTGATGAAAGAACATGGATGATCTACACATGATCCAGATTTTGATTGTCATTTAGCAAAACAGAATACTTGAAATAAAATAGATTCAAAGATCAAATAAGCTTCAACAGTCACAACTATGTTCATTTAGAGGTCAAAGTTTAGAGGTAGAAGAAAAGCTATTATAACTCGATTCCACCCCTTCGCCCTGATTTTCAAGTAGATAGTTAAAGAATAATTTTTGAAATAGCTTCATCCCCTCTTTGACGGGTTATACATGTCATGAGTCAAGAAGAATACTTAGCTTAGAAATAAATTCAAAGTACACCATTCATGGAACAATACGACCAATTTCGACTGCTACAAACACGTAATTATGTGGCTTTATGCGAAAGAGAATGCTTATCTAAACACACAATAGTTGTAAGACAGTAAGAAAAATGAGGAACTTCAAATATCACTACATGCTAGAAAGCAAATTCAACCAAAACTAGCAGCAACCTACAATAATTCGTGAAGCCTTATCGGCATCAAACACATATTTTCACGCGAAATCGACCCCAAACAATTCACAAAATTCCTAATAGCAATAAAATCTCACAGCATAATGACATGATAATTTCAAACAAGACCATTCCAAAACCAACCAAAGATTTTCTATAACGGAGTAAAATAAAAGAAAAAAGAGAGTTGAACAGAGAGGTTACCTGTTGGTGAGCAGCGACTGGGACTATGAGTTCCTCGTCAGAATCATCTTAACACCGCCGGAATTGTCACGACCCAACACATCGTGAGTGGGACCCACCCAACCCTCGGATGAGCGAACCAATAGAGTTCAACCCTTGCCTAGACTAACAGCCTAAAACCAGCAAGCAAAAAGTAAACAAACAATCAAACAATTCAATAACTAAACATAATTATTATCCTGCGGAAAATCCCTCCTAGGAACTGAAAGTCATTATTCCAAACATCAATACCAAATATCTAGAATACGGGGATGCAACCAAAAAAGACAAAAAAGAAATAGTTTAAGTCCGAAACAAATGGACTGAAACTCTAAGATAATCCAAGGTAGCTCGAAACAAGCAACTCACCCTTGAAAATAAAAATCGCCGGTGCTAGATGCGAAGTCGCGTCTCAGTCGCTGGTAGATTTCCTGTATTCACCAAAAGAAAGACAAGTGCAGTATCAGTATACCACCACTGTGTACTGGTAGGATCATTAGCCAGTTTCCAAGTAAACAGTATATATAACAGTACAACATATACAAGTAAATATATGGAAAACATGCAACAAGTATACAGGCCCTAAACTAAAAGTCTCTACCTACCTTGTCCTTACAGTTCTATACCACGAACATGAGCCATTAACTATACCCTTCAGTCTAGCCTGGACTCACCCTGGAATCCCCTCTAGAAACATACCAAAGTGATGATTCAAACCGGCCTAAACCAAGACCAACACAGTAGTTAAACAAGTTCCCGGCCACTCAAGGACCACCAACAATAGCACCTTTAACTAGACAACCCGGTCCTTTCACGGAACCAATACCAAGTATCACATTCAGTAAAACAACCCAGTACACTCATGGAACCAATATCAACCAATGCAATACAATAGTAAGTGAAACAATGCAAGATGCAATAAAGTAAACCCGTACCAGGCGTGGTACCCATGCCAACCGAATGTTATACCCGTACCAGGCGTGGTACCCGTGCCAACCATTTGTTATACCCGTACCAGGTATGGTACCCGTGCCAACCATTTATTATACCCATACCAGGCATGGTACCCGAGCCAACCGAAAGTCAACAAAACCACAGTCAATATATGAACACACACAACTTGTAGAACCAATAAGTAAACACCGCTCAATCACAGACTGTAAACAGGAACCTAGACATTCCACACAACTTTCCTAAGCAATGTAATGCATACAATCACTTAGACACGAGTACATGAATATACACATTCAGAGAAAATCATAAGCCATCACCTACCTCGAAATATTCCAAGCTCTATTCGACCGAGCTTTCCCGTGTTCCGGATTCCTCTCTCGTTCTTGGTCTAAAAACAACACACAAGACATATAGTTAACACCCAAAGCCTGTACATTACCTGGATTATACTAAATCCCCAATCCCCAGGCCACCCATGATTATCCCACCCCTTTCCCGGGCTTTTCCACTGTTAATTCTCCTAGTTCTATTATTTTTTTATGGATAAAACAGGGAATTAAACAACCTATGATCATAATAATGTACTTTAATCCATACCCAAGAACACACATGCTTGGAATCCCCTTCCTTCCCCGAATTCCGCCTTCCCTAGGTTATTCTAACCTTCCCCAATTTCCCTCCTAGCAATCCTACCGCATAGGAAACGTAATATAAATATTGGGGAACGAAAACCTTACCTTAGGGACGAATTTTGACGGAAAAATGAAGGAAAACGCCTGGAATCGCCTAGCCCTTCTCCCAAAACAAACTTGTGAAAAACTGAATGTTTTGGGAGCTGTTTCTGTATTAAAAACCTGTCAGCCCGCTATAGCAGTCCCCGCTCCGCTATAGCGGTAGGCTGCCGCTATAGCAGTCTTAAGTAGGTTGACCGCCCTTTGACCGCCGCTATAGTAGTAATTTCTACCGCTATAGCTGTGGCTGCTATTGTGCATGACCGCACTCATCATAGACAGAATATTCAGAAATCTACCAGCTTTGGCCTTTTCGCAACACACTTGCTTTCCCCGATAACCCAAAATAATCCCTTCACGTCAAGCGTGATTACGGGAGTTCTACTTACCCTAATGCAATTCTGAAAAGTCCCCCAGACTCCTTTATGTCTTGGCTACGTGAAAACCTAGCTCAATCCAATACACTTAAACCCATTTTTACCCGGATTTCCCTAGACTCTACCTCGCTCCAAAACCAGCCGATGCTAGCCTAGCCCAAAATTTCAAACTCTCAAACCCGGAGTTTTCTAACTCTAAAACATGGCATGATGGAACTACCCGTGATGACAGACCCGGTCATTATAAAAGATACCAATTTACCCATTGTTCATCCCCGAATGATCAACCTGAAATTATGGAAATAAAAGGAAGGAAGTGTAGTACCTGAATCCTCAAACAATTGAGGGTACTTGTCCCGCAAGTCCTTCTCAGTTTCCCAAGTGGCTTCCTCAACTGGACGATGCTTCCACTGAACCTTCACCATATCAATCACCTTTGTCCTCAACCTCCGGACATCCCAAGCAAAAATCAAAATTGGTTCCTCCTCATAGCGAAGATCCTTATAAAAAAGTACCTCATCCCACTTGATGATGTAGTCCCCATCCCCATGGTATCGCTTGAGCATGGATAAATGGAATACCGTATGGACGCCCGACAAACTAGGTGGCAGTACTAACTTGTACGCCATTGGCCCTACAATTTCCAGCACTTCAAATGGACTGATGAATCGAGGGCTAAGCTTGCCCTTCTTACCAAACTGCATAACCCCTTTCATTGGCGATACTTTTAGCAATACTTGTTCACTAACCTGAAAGTCTATGTACCGGACCTTGCGATCTGCATACTCCTTCTGCCTGCTTTGAGCCGCCAACAACTTGGTCTGTATGCCCCTTACCTTTTCCTATGCTTCCTTCACTAAGTCTACACCCAGAGGCTTCACATAACCTTTCTCAAACCACCCAACCGGTGATCTGCAGTTCCTCCCATACAGGGCCTCGAATGGTGCCATGTCAATACTGGAGTGGTAGCTATTATTGTATGAGAATTCACACAATGGTACAAACTGGTCCCAATGTCCCCCGAAGTCCATCACACATGCTCTATGCATGTCCTCCAATACCTGAATCGTCCTCTCTGACTGACCATCAGTCTGAGGATAGAAGGCTGTGCTAAAAGTGAGTTGCGTACCCAACTCTTTATGTAACTTTCCCCAGAACTTAGAAGTAAACTGTGGACAGTGGTACCCCATGCAGTCTTACAATCTCCTTCATGTAGATCTTAGCCAATTACTGCGAATTGTAATCTACCCTGACCGGAATGAAATGAGCGGACTTGGTCAGCCTGTTAACAATGACCCAAATTGAGTCATACTTCCCCAATGTCTTGGGGAGACCCACCACGAAATCCATGACTATCCTTTCCCACTTCCACTCTGAAATTCGCATTCTCTGAAGTAGTCCTACAGGTCTCTGATATTCATACTTTACCTGCTGGCAGTTCTGACATTTGGACACAAAATCTACTATGTACCTTTTCATCCCGGGCCACCAGTAATGCTGCCTCAAGTTCCTGTACATTTTGGTCACACTCGGATGAATTGAGTACCGCGAACCATGAGCTTCTGTCAAGATTTTCTGAATTATATCATCCACTCGAGGAACACAAATCCTCTCCCTAAAATGCAACACTCCACCAGAGTCTAACATGACGTCTCTGGACTCCCCGGATATTACCTTACCTCGCAACTTACCCAGTTTCAGATCCTGAAACTATTTTGCTTTTATTTCCTCTATGAAGGTGGACTTGACCTTAATGATGGCCAACAACCCACCTTAATCTGAAACACCCAAGTGCATGAACTTGGCCTCCAAAGCCCGAATCTCCTTAGCCAATGGTCGTTTGGACGCCCCCAAACAAGCCAAGCTACCCATGCTAACAGTTTTCCGGCTTAATGCGTCTTCCACCACATTAGCCTTACCCGGATGGTATTGAATGGTCACGTCATAATCCTTCAATAACTCCATCCACCTCCTCTGCCTCAGATTCATATCCTTCTGAGTGAAAACGTGCTGCAGACTGCGATGATCTGTGAATACCTCACACTTGACACCATAAAGATAGTATCTCCAGATTTTCAAAGCAAAAACCACCGCTGCCAACTCTAAATCGTGAGTCGGGTAATTCCTCTCATGCACCTTCAACTGCCTGGATGCATAGGCTATCACATTCCTATCCTGCATCAACACAACACCCAAACAAGAATGTGAAGCATCACAGTAAACAACAAAATCTTTACCTTCAATCGACAAGGACAAAATAGGGGCTGTGGTCAGAAGTGTCTTGAGCTTTTGAAAGCTCTCCTCGCACTTGTCGGACCATACGAACGGTACCTCCTTCTGTGTCAGCTTGGTCAGGTGAGTAGCAATAGAAACAAAATTCTTAACAAACCTCTGGTAGTACCCTGCGAGCCCAACAAAACTCCTCACCTCAGTCACAGAGCTAGGCAGAACCCAACTCTTGACTGCCTCAATTTTTTAGGGATCCACCATCACCCCTTTTTCTGACACTACATGCCCCAAGAATGCCACAGAAGTCAACCAAAACTCGCACTTAGTGAATTTTTCATAAAGCTTTTGGTGCCTCAAAATATCCAGCACAATACGAAGATGATTAGCATGCTCCTCCCTACTCTTAGAGTAGGACAATATATCATCGATGGACATGATGACGAAAGAATCCAAGTAGGACTTAAACACCCCATTCATCAAACTCATGAATGTTGCCGGTGCATTGGTCAAACCAAACGACATTACTAGAAACTCATAATGCCCATACCAGGTCCAAAAAGCAGTTTTCAGAATGTCCTCAGGTCTAATCTTTAGCTGATGGTACCCCGACCTCAAGTTGATTTTTTAGAACACTGATGCACCCTGAAGCTGGTCAAACAAATCATCTATACGGGGTAGAGGGTACTTATTCCAGATGGTCACCTTGTTCAACTACCTATAATCTATGCACATCCGCATACTACTATCCTTCTTCTTTACAAACAAGACCGGAGCACCCCAAGGTAAAGCACTGAGATGTATAAATCCCTTATCTAGGAGTTCCTGCAGCTGAGTCTTAAATTACCTTAACTCTGTCGGAGCCATTCTATATGGAGGAATGGAAATGGGAAGAGTGCCTGGCTCCAAATAAATACAAAAATCTCTGTCCTTGTCCGGAGGCATGCCAGGCAAGTCCGCTGGAAACACCTCTAAAAATTCAGAAACCACTGGAACTGACTCAATAGGAGGAGACTCCATACTATCATCCCAAAGATGAGCCAAGAAGGCTAGACACCCCCTCCCCACTAGCCTCCTAGCCCAGATAAATGATATTATCTTAACTGGCTTAGGCCTGTACACACCTTCCCACTCTAGTCTATTCTTACTCGGAATTTCTAAAGCCACAGTCTTGGTGTTACAGTTCAACACAACATGATAAGGAGATAGCCAGGTCATACCCAAGATAATATCAAAATCAGCCATATCCAGGATTACCAAGTCTACCCAAGTATGTAACCCCACAAAAATTACAGAACAATCATGATATATATGAGTCACAACCACCGACTCTCCCACTGGGGTAGAAACTTAGATAGGGGAATCAAGGATATTACAGGTTAAACCCAGCTCCAAAGCAAAACTCACAGACACATAAAAATATGTAGAACCTAGGTCAAATAATATCGAAGACATTTTATCACAGACAAGAATAGTACTTGTGATCACCGCATCTGAGGCTTTCACCTTAGTCCTTCCTGGAAAAGCGTAGCAATATACTCGATCATCAATCCGGGAAACTTCCTAGGCTGGTTGCAGCGCACCCCTGCCTGCGCCACCATTCCCTCTGTCTTTCCGGCCTTCTTGAAAATTACCTAGCCCACCCTGTGGGCGACCCCTAGCATTACCGCCTCTGCCTGCCGGAACCACTGCTCTAGTCTGCTGCTGACCCTGATTACATGTCTGTCTATATGGACACTCCTTCTTAAAGTGGCCCAACTCACCACAATGGAAGCAACCACAGTCAAGAGTAGGTCTGCTAGCTGATGTATAAGATGCTTCCTGGCCTCTAGGAGCTGAAGACTGAGCTCCCTGATGACCATCTGTTGTAGCTGGCAGAGCTGACCCAATAGGACGGGCTGGATAAGCCTGATGATAGTGGTCCCGGGAGTATGAACCACCATAGTTTCCCTCATTCTGGGCTTCTTAGCTAAAGCCTTAGCCTGCCCCGCTTGCCTAACTCCCTCAATCTTCTTCACATAATCCACCACATCATTAAAACCCTTTCCTGAAAAAGTCATATGCACTGACAATACCTGCATATCACTATTCAGACCCTTGACAAACAACCGGACCCATTCCTCCTCGGAACCCAACATCTGTGTAGCAAAACGAGACAACGCATGGAACTTAGCCTCATAAGCTGAGACCGAAAGGCTACCCTGCTGCAAGTTCAGAAACTCATCCTTCTTTCGGTCCCTCAAAGTACGGGGAACGTACTTCTCTAGAAACAACGCATGGAACTGCTCCCAAGTCAGTGGAGGTAGGATAGAAGACCGACACTCAACATGAGACCTCCACCACTGCTTGGCATCATCCTGCAGCTGAAAAGTGACAAACTCCACCCCATGCTGACGTACAATACCCAACTTGTGCAACCTCTCATGGAAATCCAAGATGAACTCATAGGCATCTTCCTTGTCCGTACCCTGAAACATCGGAGGTTTCAGCTTAAGGAACTTAGTCAGCATCTCATGCTCATTTCCTGTCATCACTGGGCCTAGCATTGGCCTGAAGAGATCATTTGTTCTCGAAGTTGCATCCATCCTTGGTGTAGTAGTAACCGCTGGTTGAGTATCCAAGGCCTGATTTTCATAAGCTGTGGGTATGGCTCCAGCACCAACCAACCCACTCAGAATATCCCACACCTGCCTAAAAGCTTCCGGTGTCATAGTAGGAAGATCTGCACCCCCAACCGGTGCCGCCTCTTCTTGAGCCCCTCCATCCTCTACAACCACTTCTTCTACATCCTCAGCCATATGATCCTGAGGTAGGGGAGGGGTTACCTCACGTGCAGCAGCAACTCGAGGTCCAGCCCTAGCGGGTGCGACTACAGCTTGTCCCCTGCCCCTTCTTCTACCTCTGCCGTGAACTACCGGGCCCGCTGCTGGGACCGCTGGCCTTGCTCTATTATTCCTTGTAGTAACCATCTGCAGACAAAAGAGTGAACGAGGTTAGATACCACTTTGTATCACCAGATACTAATTGGAATCGAGTTATAGAATGAAGGAAAAAAGGAAGAGATAGTTTTTCCTAAAGCCTCATAGCCTCTCAAAGAAAAGTACGGACGTCTCCGCACCGTTCTGCAAGACTCTACTAGACCTGTTTGGTATAACGAGATCAATGAACCTAGGCTCTGATACCATCTTTGTCATGACCCAACCCATCGTGAGTGGCACCCACCCAACCCCCAGATGAGCAAACCAATAGAGTTCAACCCTTGCCTAGACTAACAGCCTAAAACCAGCAAGCAAAAAGTAAACTAACAATCAAATAATTCAATAACTAAACATAATTATTATCCTGCGGAAAATCCTTCCTAGGAACTGAAAGTCATTGTACCATACATCAATACCAAATATCTAGAATATGGGGATGCAACCCCAAAAGACAAAAAATAAATAGTTTAAGTCCGAATCAAATGGACTGAAACTCTAAGATAACCCAAGGTAGCTCGAAACAAGAAGCTCACCCTTGAAAGTCAGAAATCGCCGGTGCTAGATGCAGGGTCGCGTCTCAGTCGCTGGTAGATTTTCTGTACTCACCAAAAGAAAGACAAGTGCAGTATCAGTACACCACCACTGTGTACTGGTAGGATCATCAGCCAGTTTCCAAGTAAACAGTATATATAAAAGTACAACATATACAAGTAAATATATGGAAAACATGCAACAAGTATACAGGCCCTAGACTACAAGTCTCTACCTATCTTGTCCCAGCATGGAATCCATTTCTTACAGTTCTATACCACGAACATGAGCCATTAACTATACCTTTCAGTCTAGCCTGGACTCACTCTGGAATCCCCTCTAGACACATACCAAAGTAATAATTCAACCCGGCCTAAACAAACACCAACATAGCAGTTAAACAAGTTCCCGGCCACTCAAGGACCACCAACAATAGCACCTTTAACTAGACAACCCGGTCTACTTACGGAACCAATACCAAGTATCACATTCAGTAAAACAACCCGGTCCACTCACGGAACCAATATCAACCAATGCAATACAATAGTCACTGAAACAATGCAAGATGCAATAAAGTAAACCCGTACCATGCGTGGTACCCGTGCCAACCGAATGTTATACCCATACCAGGCGTGGTACCCGTGCCAACCATTTGTTATACCCGTACTAGGCGTAGTACCCATTCCAACCATTTGTTATACCCATACCAGGCGTGGTACCTGAGCCAATCGAATGTCAACAAAACCACAGTCAATATATGAACATACACAACTTGTAAAACCAACAAGTAAACGCCATTCAATCATAGACTGTAAACAGGAACCTAGACATTCCACACAACTTCCCTAAGGAATGTAATGCATACAATCACTTAGACACGAGTATATGAATATACACATTCACAGAAAATCATAAGCCATCACCTACCTCGAAATGTTCCAAGCTCTATTCGACCCGAGCTTTCCCGTGTTCCAGATTCCTCTCTCGTTCTTGGTCTAAAAACAACACACAGGACATATAGTTAACACCCAAGGCCTGTACATTACCCGGATTATACTAAATCCCCAAACCCCAGGCCATCTATGATCATCTCACTCCTTTCCCAAGCTTTTCCACCATTAATTCTCCTAGTTCTATCATTTTTTATGGATAAAACAGGGAATTAAACAACCTATGATCATAATAATGTACTTTAATCCATACCCAAGAACACACATGCTTGGAATCCCCTTCCTTCCCCAAATTCTGCCATCCCTAGGTTATTCTAAACTTCCCCAATTTCCCTCCTAGCAATCCTACCTCATAGGAAACATAATACAAAGATTGGGGAAGAAAAACCTTACCTTGGAAAAGAATTTTGACGGAAAAAGGAAGGTAAACGCCTGGAATCGCCTAGCCCTTATCCCAAAATGAACTTGTGAAAACTTAATGTTTTGGGAGCTGTTTCTGCATTAAAAACCTGTCGGCCCACTATAGTGGTCCCCGTTCCACTATAGCGGTCCCTCTATAGCGGTAGGCTGCCACTATAGCGGTCTTAAGTAGGTTGACCGCCCTTTGACCGCCGCTATAGCGGTAATTTCTACCGCTATAGCAGTGGCCGCTATCGCGCGTAACCGTGCTCGTCACAGATAGAATGTCCAGAAATCTACCAGTTTTGGCCATATTGCAACACACTTGCTTTCCCCGACAACCCGTAATAATCCCTTCAAGTCAAGTGCGATTCCGGGAGTTCTACTTACCCAAATGCGATTTCGAAAAGTCCCCCGGACTCCTTTATGTCTTGGCTACGTAGAAAACTAGCTCAATACAAGACACCTAAACCCATTTTTACTTGGATTTCCCTAGACTCTACCTCGCTCCAAAACCAGTCGAGGCTAGCCTAGCCCAAAATTTCAAACTCCCAAACCCGGAGTTTTCTAACTCTAAAACTTGGCACGATGGAACTACCCGTAACGACTGACCCGGTCGTTCCTTGAGTTTTTCTTGGAATCAAAGAAACAGACCTTAGTGAGTATTTTTCTCTGAAATTTTTTGGTTTTTATGAACTAGAGAATGACTCTCCAATAGGAACCCCAGAAAACTCAAAATCCAGCCCTTAATCCCTCCATCTTAGAGGGGGTTTTATAGGGGAAATTTAGGGTAGAAATGGGGGGAAAACGAAGGGTAATTTCCGGTAGAAACTTGGAGAATTTTTGAAAACCTAAACGGATAAACCTTCACAGCAAGGATTTGGTTCAAAATCATACCATTTTCCCACTGAAAACACGGATAGAACGACACCTGTGCTCTCAGAAGGTTCGCGACCTTGCCAGCTTGATTTTGGACGGAGGATTGGATGTCGTTTGGGAAATTTGACGGGATTGAGGCATTGTTTATTGGCTTTGTCATTGTTGGAGATGTTGTCGTTAGGGTTTACTGGGTATGTTGTATGAAAGGGAAGAATAAGAGAGATAAGGGGTTTGTTTGGCATCTGTTATTGGAGCTGATAGGGAAATGAGTAATAATGGGTGTTGATGGTGGGCTTGGACCGGGTCAAGCAGAATAAGGGAGTGGGCTGTCGGGTGTTAATTATTTTGGGCCAAGTGATTTGTCTGAAAAGAAAAGGGGTCTTCAATAGTTTGGAATTTAGGAATTGGCCACATTTTGCAAAATGTGGCCAGATTCAACTTTAAGGGATGGCCAAATTGAATAGGTTTAATAAAATTAGGCCACAATTGAAATAGATGAATTTATGAAAATTAATTACTTAAGCTTCGTTAATTAAAAACAAAGTAAAATAATCATTTGTTTAAAGCATAGTTATTTTGCTTAAGATTAAGAGACTAATTATTCAATTAACCTCCAATTTAAAATCAATTTAAGGAAACAAAGTATTTTTCAACTAAAACACAGTTTTCTCATGAAAATAATTTCCAAGATAATTTCTAAAGTAAAACTTATATAATTACATATAAATAAATACAACAAGTATAGATTCTTCCTTAAAAAAACTATTATAAAAATTTGTTTTTGGAAAAACATATTACTTTTTCAAAACAATTATTTCGAAATAGTTTAAAACTGAAAAAGCTCAAGATTAATTTGTAATGTGGAGGGTAAAAATTGGGTGTCAACACTGCCGACTTTGCAACTCTTCATTCTTGGGCGTCTTTCCCATTTCACACTCCTTAAGGGCATGATCGAGCTTGCCCTCCAACTCTATCACCGAGATTACCCATAATTCATCCGGAGGCTTTGTGGGTTGGCATACATTCAATGTCACTACCTCGCTTCTAACTCAGAATTTGAGCTCATCGAGTTCAACATCCACACGTGCTCTCCCTGTGGCTAATAGTGGTCTCCCTAAGATGATGGGCACCTCAACATCTACTTCACAATCCAAGATCATGAAGTCCACCGGGAGAATGAACTTCTCGACCTTCACCAATACGTCGAATAGGATTCCTACCAGATGCTTAATGACCCGATCAGCCATGAGTAGCCTCATAGATGTAGGATTGGGTGTACCCAATCCTAACTTGTTGAAGATCTCTAGGGGCATTAAGTTGATGCTCTCCCCTGGGTCACACAAGGCTTTACGGAATATAAATAGCCCAATAGTACACGATATGGTGAATGCACCCGTATAGCAACATTGCTTGTTATCACAGCGCTACAGCTGTGTGATATCTCAATGGTTCCCACATCAAAAACCTTCTTCTTTTTGAGCAACTCTTTAATAAACTTGGCATACCCCGACATTTGCGTTAAGGCCTCAACCAAAGGAATATTTATCGAAAGCTTGCCGAACATGTCAACAATCTTATTGAATTTTTGCTCCTCCTTCTTCTTAGTTAGCCTTTGAGGGTATGAAGGAAGCCCCTATGGTAGTGTGACTGGCACACTTTGAGCAATAGGAGGGTCTTCCTCAACATCAATAGCAACTTGGGAGGAGATTCAGCCTCCTCCCTCACATCATAAACATCAACACTCACCGGGGCATTGGGTGCATTAAGCTTTACCCCAACCCCTGGGTTTTCAACATCTTTATCATGCACGATCTCTATTTTTTTATCACTCAGCTCAACGACGGCTTCAACAATAGGCTTCTTTGCTACAACAATCGGCTCCACAACACGCTCTTTTACTACCCCACTTATTCTCCCACTTCTAGTAACAATCGCCATGACATGGGCATCATTCTTAGGATTTGCGGTGATGTCACTAGGAGGTATTCCCTTCATTTTCGAGTTCATTTGAGTGGATAGATGATTCATTTGGTCCTCAAGATGTTTAATTGAGGCCAAATGAGAGCTCACAGTTTGATGGAGTGTTGAAACTTTGCTTTTAAGCTCATTAACCCCGGTGTTAGTATTATCTACCTTTTTCAGAACCAAGGACAACATGTCCTCAATCTTTGAGTGCTCGAGATTGCTAGTAGTGGGTTGGTATAGCAAGTCCGACTTATTTGGAGGCACATATAGGTTCAAACTCTTGTAATTATATCTATCACCATCCTTGTCACGGTCCCTCCAATTTCCATCTCGTTCCTTGTCCCTAGTCCAACCTTGATTCTCCTCCCTAGGGCGATAATACCCGGGGTGAGAACCTGTCACGCCCCAAATTAGGGGAGGTGCGACTGGCACTCGATACCTTACTCGACCGAGTCAGCCACTAAACACACTAGCTGACTAAGTCTTGGGCCCAAAAAGTCGGGCAGCATAACATCTGAAATACCAAGCCTGGAATATTAAGGTCATAACCTGAATGACAATAAGTTATATAGACAAAGATAGACAAGCCAAAAATGACGAAGTGATGGCTGGCCGACGAGGTCGCAACCGAAGACACACATACATACATATACATACATGCCGAACCTATGGGACTGGAGACTGGAAGCTACAAAAAGAAACCTAGAATACCATGTCTACAATAGCCTCTAAGAGTATCATAAGCACCGGTCGGGACAAGGCCCCGACTATACCCAAACTGTACAACAAAAGTAAACACCCTCTGATAGCCCCGAAAAGAGGTGGAGCTTACCAACTCACAACTGAACCCCGAATCCTAGTGGAGGGGTCGATCAGAATCCCTACCTGGACCTGCACGCACGAAATAAAATGCAGCGTCCCCAGGCAACGGGATGTCAGTACGAATAAAAATGTACTGATATGTAAGGTAGAGAGTAGAATCATAAATAGCTGCTGTAAAAAAAAGTAATAGAGATACCGCCTGAAACTGAAACTCTGATAGCCTCCATGGCCGACATCTGACCTTATAGAAATCAAATATCCAAGGTATGCTCGCGTAATCGTATGTCGTGAATACATATATATAAATGCAAATACATGTCGTACACAACCAAGTGCTAGCAATAGTAGTGTCTTCTGGTAGCTAACCGGGATCATATCTGCCAACTCGTGGCCATATGTGTCTCATACGTTTAAATATAGGCAATAGGCCCCATACCTCCCGATTATAGCTCGAGAGTTGAATGCATAGCATGTCATATCCTGGATGCATAATGCACGTATATCATCATGATTATGTTGCCAAATTTGGCCTGCTGGTATTATTCTCATAATCTCGTAATTACTTTCGTATAACATGTTAGTGCCTCGCAGAACCTCATGTACTATTAGAATAAATTTGAACACTTAACTCGACTTTAGAAAGGTAAATTAAACCTGAGGATGTTTATAAAGAGCTTAAGGTGCTTCACTTAGTTTCTATATATGTTTCCCTAATAGTTAGTAAAAGAAGGTATTTCAAAAATCGAGTCCTTTAGTAGTTTAAATATACGAGTTACATTTGAGAGTTTTTAAAATTGATGCATTATTTTAAAGTTTTTCGAAAATTATTTTAGCGAGGAAGAAGGGTTGGTTGCGAATTCTTAATATTCCTTTGCAATCATTTTAAATCACAACACCCAAAGAAGAACAAGAACTCCTACATATAGACATATAGTTAAGGAAACTGACAAAATGACATATAGATGTCGAATATCCTATATAATCGAACAAGCGGAATATCATCATAATAATACCACAAAAATACTTCAGCTGCGATTCCAGTGCCTTTCACAGAAGGTCTTTCTAGCAGTAAAATAGTAAAATATCGCATTTGATGATTTAGGAATTTTCTAAGGTTCGTGCTCAAATGAAGGACAACGCTTAGCCTTAACATACCTTTCCAACGAACGCCCAAATGCCCGTAGTTCCTTCACGGAAGTTGTTTCTTGCGTACTAAGCTTCACAAACACTATATATACACAGCTTATACACACCTATAAATAGTTCATAATTGAGCTTAAATCGGCAGATTTGCCATAGGATCATAACTTGACGAAACGTCCGTTGAACTTCGTAAAAATGATCATAAAAGAGGCTCGAGATGGTTACCTTAGCAAACCCAGTGTAAAGATTGAAAAACCACCAATAAATACCAAGTCCTATCTGCTGAAAACAGCTCTAAATGTGGCTTATCGAAGGAGAAAATGGTTTCCACGCATAGAGATCACGTTTCTAGGAACGGGGGCAAACTTTAGCGATAGAAATCACCCAAAATGCACCTTGATCACTCAAGAACTGCCTTGTAACCCTCTCCTATGTTTCTCCCTATTTCAGAACTGTTTTTGGAATGTTTTTACGACTTAAAACGTCAATAGGCATATATATCCTAATCTCGACCCGACCAGGTTCGCGACCCGGTTCGTGACCCGGTTTCAGCACAGACAGTCCACGGTAAAATAGTCATAACTTTTTACATTGAGGTCATTTGGACGTGAGGTCTATGCGTTGGAAACTAGACTCGTAGACCTTCGATTCGGTAGGTTGTAGGCCCTCTAACTCTTCATATTTTGGGAGAAAAGCTCCAAGACATTTGACCCAAAGTTCAGAAAATTTATTAAAGAAACTTACGGTAACTTTTGCCGACTTTTATTTCGCAACTTGCTTGACTTCAAAACTTAACATACGCCATTGAGAGATTATAATACCTCATAACACATCCTTCTTAGCATATCATATACTCTTAGTCTCATCCCGAAGCTACAGATTAGTATAAACTTTCCAAACGAGCAAGGTGGTACACGAGGCATTTCTTTAACTCAACCTTTTGTCTAAGGGCTCTCCTTGACCTAAAAACTTAGTTTAATTCTTTGATATCACTACCCATTTGAAATCTTATTCTCCTGACATCCACACCAAATCATATACACCTCATACACTCGTGTCACGCTACGTATATTATACAAAAAAAATTATGGGGTCTCACATTCTCCCCCCCTTAAGAACATTCGTCCGCGAATGGATCAAAAATATTCCTTGGTTGCATTTTTTTTCGCTAATCTTAAATCCAATTCTGAAAATTTCAACTATAAGGTTTCGTATAGCTATCTCACGACAAGACATATAAATTGCCCTTTCAAGTTAATTAAAATCCAAGTATGTTGCTGCAAAAGAATAATTGTCAATTATTGAAATTTGACTCACCTTAAGTCGTAAATAGATGGGGATACATCTTCCTCATTTCCTCCTGAGCTTTCCAAGTCATTTCCTCGACGTTGTTATTCCTCCATAACACTTTCACGGAAGCCACCTCTTTAGTTCGAAGCTTTCTTACCTGTCGGTCTAAAATAGCCACAGGTACCTCAGCATAAGACAAGTCTTCAGCAACACGAATATCCTCAGTAGGTGTAATACGCGAAGGATCTCCAATGCACTTTCACAACATAGATACATGAAACACAAGATGGACGACTTCTAATTCCGTAGGCAAATCAAGCTCGTATGCTACCTTGCCAATTCTCCGAATAATCTTATACGACCCAACATACCTGGGACTAAGATTTCCTTTCTTTCAAAATCGCATGACGCCTTTCATAGGCGATACTTTCAGGAAAATCCAATCTTCCACATCAAACTCTAAGTCTCGCCATCGAACATCTGCATAAGACTTCTGTCAACTCTGCGCTATCTGCAATCGATCTCTAATAAGATTTACCTTCTCTATCGCTTGCTGGACTAGATCGGGACCTAACAGCTCTGCTTCTCCCCGACCTCAAATCAACCAATCAGTGACCTGCACTCCCGTCCGTATAGTGCTTCATAAGGAGCCATCTGAATACTAGCTTGAAAGCTGTTATTATAAGCAAACTCAATAACGGGTTGATGATCATCCTAGCTTCCTTTAAAATCCAAGATGTAGGCACGTAGCATATCCTCGAGATTTTGAATAGTATGCTCAGCCTGTCCGTCAGTCTGTGGATGAAAAGTGGTGCTCAGATTCACCTGAGTGTCTAGACCCTTCTGAAAGGATCTCCAGAAGTGTGTCGTGAACTAAGCCCCTCGGTCAAAGATAATAGATAATGGGACTCCATGAAGGCGCACAATCTCCCGAATGTAAAGTCTGACATAATCCTCGGCTGAATATGTTGTCCTAACTGGCAGAAAATGAGAAGATTTTGTTAGCCTATCAATAATTACCCAAATAGAATCACACCTTCGTGGTGTGCGAGGAAAACCAGTGATGAAGTCCATATTTATCATTTCCCATTTACATAACGGAAGCTTGATATATTGAATTAGGCCTCCAGGCTTCTGATGTTCTATTTTAACTTGCTGGCAGTTGGGACATTGGGCTACCATCTCGGCGATATCACTTTTCATGCCATTCCACCAATAGATATGTAGAAGGTCCTGGTACATCTTCATCGCTCCAGGGTGAGCTGCATATCTAGAATAATGGGCCTCTGAAAGAATCTTTGCACGAAGCTCTCCTACTTCTGGTACACACAAGCGGCCTTGGTATCTAAGGACTCCATCTCCAGTCAGCTCAAATAAAGATTGTTGCTGTTGTGGAATCCCTTCCCTCATTTTCATCATCTCAGGATCCTCGTGCTGTCTCTCTTTAACTTCAGTGACAAAGGAAGATTCTTCCATATTTTGAACGATAATGCCTCCTCCCTCTGCGTCTAATAACCGCACCTATAAATTAGCTAGTTGGCATAGATATTTCATCATTTTGACCTTATCAGCTTTGACGTGGCTTAGACTGCCTATGAACTTCCGGATAAGCGCATAGACAACAATATTAGCTTTGCTGGGATGATATAAAATGTCAACATCATAGTCCTTTAGCAATTCTAGCCATCTCCTCTATCGTAGGTTCAACTCCCTTTGCTTAAATAAATATTGAAGGCTCTGGTGGTCGGTGAAAAAATCAATATGAACCCCGTATAAATAATGTCATCAAATCATCAGGGCAAAGACAACTGCAGCCAACTCAAGATCATGTGTATGATAGTTTTGTTCATGTTTCCGCAGTTGTCTATAGGCGTATGTGATAACCTTTCCATGCTGCATAAGAACACGACCTAGGTTAATTCTCGAGGCATCGCAATATACAACATAACCCTTAGTGCCTTTCGAAAGAGTCAAGACAGGAGCTGTGGTAAGCTTTTTCTTTAGCTCCTAGAAACTCTGCTCGCATGCCACAGTCCACTGAAACTTAGCTGCCTTATGTGTCAGCTTTGTCAGTGGTGCAGTGATTGAGGAGAAACCCTCCACAAATCTCCGGTAATATCCTGCCAAGACTAAAAAGCTACGGACCTCTGTCGAATTCAAGGGCCTTGGCCAGTTCATCACTACTTCAATCTTTTGGTCATCAACCTTGATACTGTCACCGGTTATAACATGACCAAGAAAAGCTACAGAAGTTAGCCAAAATTCACATTTAGAGAATTTAGCATATAACCTGACGTCCTGTAGAGTCTGCAATATAGCTCGCAAGTGGTCTGCATGCTCGACTTCCGATCATGAATATATCAGGATGTCGTCAATTAACACAATCACAAATATGTCCAAGAACGGTTTGAAGACCCGGTTCGTAAGATCCATAAAGGCTGCTGGGGAATTAGTAAGCCCGAAATACATGACAAGGAATTCAAAATGGCCATACCTCGTCTTGAAAGCTGTCTTTGGGATATCGACATCCCTAACTCACAACTGATGGTAACCGGATCTCAAGTCGATCTTGGAAAAGTAATTGGCACCCTGTGATTGGTCGAACAAGTCATCAATCCATGGAAGAGGATATTTATTCTTTATCGTGACTTTATTAAGCTGCCTGTAGTCAATACACATCCATAAGGAACCATCTTTCTTTTGAACAAAAAGCACTGGAGCACCCCATGGGGATGTACCTGGCCTGATAAAGCCTTTATCAAGCAAGTCCTTCAGTTGTTCCGTCAATTCCCTTAGCTCCGCAGGAGATATTCTATAGGGGGGAATGGATATAGGCTGCGTATCAGGAAGCAAGTCAATAACAAAGTCAATTTCCCTTTCTGGGGGAATTCCTGGAAGCTCATCAGGGAAAATCATCGGAAATTCATTCACAATAGGAATTGACTGAAGAGTCTGTGACTCCTTATCTGTATCCCTGACATGAATTAAATGGTATATACGATCTCATGTCAAGATTAACAGTAATAAATGGAGTAATATATGAAAATGTAGAGCCAGGATCTATCAATGCATAAACAGCTTGAGAAAGTATCATCAATATACCTGTGATAACATCCGGGGATGCCTCTGAATCCTGTCAGCCTGTGAGAGCATAAAAGCGGTTCTGGTCACCGCTGGAACCTGAGGTCTCTCCTCCACCTCTCCCTCTACCACGACCCTGAGTAGACTGTGGGCCTGGTCAAGGGGGGCGGACAGAAGGTGAAGAGGCTGCTGCGAATCCTGAAGGCTGAGCTGGTCTACCCCTGCCTAACCCTAGACACTGGCTAATAAAATGTCCTATCTGCCCACAGTGATAACATGCACCTAAACCTAGCCTACACTGCCCGGTGTGCAGCTTACTGCACTGTGTACATGGAGGGGTAGGCTGCCTCATCTGCCTAGAATACTCCTGTCAACGGCTCTCAGACTGTCCTGAGCTCTGCCCGGGTCCTGACTGACTATAATGATCAAACCACTGGCCTCGCATTTGTGGTGGAGCACTACCTGTTGGGCGTGGTGGATATCGAGGGACTTAGGGGATAAAATCACCCCGTGGCTCCCTATAATACCCCATAGTACGAGACCTCTTACTATGATCCCTGTCCCTGTGGGTGTCCCAAATCCAGCGAGAAAGGTCCTCGGTAGTCTGAGCAAAAGCCTGTATGTGGGAAATATCTACATCATCCTGTAGGGATGCTACCGTACAATCTCTGATAAGATGATCCCCCAAACCAGCCACATAACGATGAACTCTGGCCCTCATATTCCTTCACTTAATATCATACTTCGTCTCAGCTCTCCTGCCTGTGTATCCCATGCCCGGTGCCTCATTAGAGATTGTGCGAAGTGATTTAAAAGTGAGAGTAGATGTTCAACAAAACCAAAGCAATAAAATGGGGGAATTGGGAAAGTTGTCACTACTAACTCAATTCAAAACCCATTGTTAGAGACCCACATACCTTGGATGAAAATTACTACAATATCTGGTGCTTACCTTGCCAAGGAATTAAACCTATGGCTATAATCTTTGGCGCTCATATTCCCCTGCCTCAGACTGATAAACTGCAAGACGGGCCTCCCGAACCTCTCATGGCAAATAATGGGCCAGGAAGGCCTCAGAGAAGTCATCCCACTCTGCTAGCGAAGCATCAGATCCTCTGGATCTCTCCCATGCCTCATACCACAAGACGGCTATATCACGTAGTAAAAAAGAAGACAACTCCATAGCCTCGGTGATGGAGACATGCATCACCCTCAACACTCTATACACCTGGTCTATAAAGTCCTGGGGGTCCTCAGTTGAAATAGATCCTGTAAATAATAGAGAAGCCAGATGAAGGAACTCTCGTACCTTCGAGCTTTCTGCCTGACCTCTTCTAGCCTCTGCTCCCGACCCTAGTTCACGTTCATGAATAGCAACCATCCTAGTCAACAACTGAACCACCTCTCTCATCCCCTGCTCCGCTGTCTCTGGTGGGTGAATAATACGTGTTTGAGGTCTTGTGTCCCTGGCTATCTCAGGTACCAATGGAACTGATGGGGCTAGGGGAACTATATCTCTTCGGGCTTCAGCAGGTGCTGGGAAAGCTGGCACTGGGGGTGTGGCAGACTCAATGTGTTCCTCCATGGGAACTCTATCCCTTTGACCCGGTGGGGAACGACTGGTACCTTCCCCCAGATATATGCCTATATCTTGTTGTGCCATCTCCTGAGCGTAGGTACTCAACTCAGATAAGAAACACAAATCACTATTTAGATGTCATATGTTCTTCTAACTCCGCTCTATAGCACAATCTATCAATTGAACGAAATGTAACCATTCCAAAATGCCCTGTAGCCTCCTGAATATAAGTATGGTGCACAAAACACCCATAAGCAACACTCTACTAGACACGGCTTGTGGACTCCCTAGGACACGACCTGCTCTGATACCAAGTTTGTCACACCCCAAATTAGGGGAGGCACGACTGGCACTCGATACCTTACTCAACTGAGTTAGCCACTAAAACACACTAGTTGACTAAGTTGTGGGCCCAAAAAGTCAGGCAACATAACATTTGAAATACCAAGCCTGGACCGTTAAGGTCATAACCTGAATGACAATAAGTCATATAGACAAAGGTAGACAAGCCAAAAATAACGAAGTGATGGCTGGCCGATGAGGTCGCAACCGAAGACACACATACATACATATACATACATGCCCAACCTATGGGACTGGAGACGGGAAGCTACAAAAAGAAACCTAGAATACCATGTTCACAATAGCCTCTAAGAGTGTCATAAGCACCGGTCGGGACAAGGCCCCGACTATACCCAAACTGTACAACGAAAGTAAACACCCTCTGATAGCCTCAGGAAGAGGTGGAGCTTACCAACTCACAGCTGAACCCCGAATCCTAGTGGAGGGGTCGATCAGAATCCCTACCTGGACCTGCACGCACGAAACAAAATGCAGCATCCCCAGGCAACGGGACGTCAGTACAAATAAAAATATACTGGTATGTAAGGTAGAGAGTAGAATCATAAATAGCTGCTTTAAAAAAAAAGTAATAGAGATACCACCTGAAACTGAAACTCTAATAACCTCCATGGCCGACATCTGAACTTATAGAAATCAAATATGCATGGTATGCTCGCGTAATCATATGTCATGAATACATATATATAAATGCAAATGCATGTCGTACACAACCAAGTGCTAGCAATGGTAGTGTCTTCCGGTAGCTTACCGGGATCATATCTGCCAACTCATAGCCATCTGTGTCTCATATGTATAAATATAAGCAATAGGCCCCATACCTCCCTAATATAGCTCGAGAGTTGAATTCATAGCATGTCATGTCCTGGATGCATAATGCACGTATGTCATCATAATTATGTTGCCAATCTTGGCCTGCTGGTACTCTTATTCTCATAATCTCGTAATTACTTTTTTATAACATGTAAGTGCCTCGTAGAACCTCATGTACTATTAGAATAAATTTGAACACTTAACTCGACTTTAGAAAGGTAAATTAAACTTGAGGGTGTTTATAAAGAGCTTAAGGTGCTTCATTTAGTTTCTATATATGTTTCCCTAATAGTTTGTAAAAGAAGGTATTTCAAAAACCGAGTCCTTTAGTAGTTTAAATATATGAGTTACATTTGAGAGTTTTTAAAATCGACGCATTATTTTAAAGTTTTCCGAAAATCATTTTAGCGAGGAAGGAGGACTGGTTGCAAATTCTTAATGTTCCTTTGCAATCATTTTAAATCACAACACCCAAAGAAGAACAAGAACTCCTACATATAGACATATAGTTAAGGAAACTGACAAAATGACATATAGATGTCGAATATCCTATATAACCGAACAAGCAGAATATCATCATAACAATACCACAAAAATACTTTAGCTGCAATCCCAATGCCTTTCACAGAAGGTCTTTCTAGCAGTAGAATAGTAAAATATCGCATTTGACGATCTAGGAATTTTCTAAGGTTCGTGCTCAAAGGAAGGACAACGCTTATCCTTAACATACCTTTCCAACGAATGCCCAAATGCCCATAGTTCCTTCACAGAAGTTGTTCCTTGCATCCTAAGCTTCGCAAACACTATATATACTCAGCTTATACACACTTATAAACAGTTCATAATTGAGCTTAAATCGGCAGATTTGCCATAGGATCATAACTTGACGAAACGTCCGTTGAACTTCATAAAAATGATCATAAAAGAGGCCCGAGATGGTTACCTTAGCAAACCAAGTGTAAATCTTGAAGAACCACCAAGAAATACCAAGTCCTATCTTCCGAAAACAGCTCTAAACGTGGCTTATCGAAGGAGAAAACGGTTTCCACGCATAGAGATCACGTTTCTAGGCACGGGGACAAACTTTAGCGATAGAAATCACCCAAAATGCACCTTGATCACTCAAGAACTGCCTTGTAACCCTCTCCTATGTTTCTCCCTATTTCAGAACTGTTTTTGGAATGTTTTTACGACTTAAAACGTCAATGGGCATATATATCCTAATCTTGACCCAACCCGGTTCGCGACCCGGTTTCAGCACAGACAGTCCGCGGTAAAATAGTCATAACCTTTTACTCCGAGGTCGGTTGGATGTGAGTTTGTGTGTTTTGGAAATTAGACTCGTAGACCTTCGATTTGGTAGGTCGTAGGCCCTCTAACTCTTCATATATTGGGAGAAAAGCTCCAAGACATTTGACCAAAAGTTCAGAAAATTTATTAAAGAAATTTACGGTAACTTTTGCCGACTTTTATTTCGCAACTTGCTTGACTTCAAAATTTAACATACGACATTGAGCGATTATAATACCTCATAACACATCCTTCTTAGCATATCATATACTTTTAGTCTCATCCCAAAGCTATAGGTTAGTTTAAACTTTCCAAACGAGCAAGGTGGTACACGAGACATTTCTTTAACTCGAACTTTTTTCTAAGGGCTCTCCTTGACCTAAAACCTTAGTTTAATTCTTTGATATCAATACCCATTTGAAATCTTATTCTCTTGACATCCACACCAAATCATATACACCTCATACACTCACATCACGCTACGTATATTATACGAAAAAAATTACGGGGTCTCACAGAACCCTCTGACAAATAGAAAAGTTTACCATCCACGAAGGTCATTAGCTTGTAATCACTAGCCTAGATCCCTGGTGTACTCACATCATTCACGTTTTTAGCACCACCTACCCCCATCATATGCTTGGCAAACAAGTCTATTTGCATCATCATTTTTTCCATGGTCTCATCCCTCTCTTCATCCTTCCTCTGCATCTCATTTTGTTAACAGGGATGTGGTCACTCCCGAGGTTGGAATATTTGCTTCCCTTGTGTGCCAAGCTTGGTTAGTCTTGGTCATTCTCTCTAGGAGGGCCGAGGCAACAAGAAATTGTAGATCCATAAAGGTGCCTCCTCCAAGATTGTTGGCCACAGACTTATTCATCGAGTTCAAGGATCTAAAGAAGCTTTGTAGCAAGTCATGGTACGTCAAACCATGGTTAAGACACAACACGAGCTTCTTCTTAAATCTCAATCATGTCTCGTGTAGAGGCTCATCGGGAAGTTAACTGAAGTTGGTAATTTCATCCCTTAGCTGCATCATCCGCGATAGAGGGAAGAATCTAGTTGTGAAGGCATCTATCAACTCAGCCCAAGAGGTGATTGACCCATCCGACAATTCCTCTAACCAAGTCGTGGCTTCCCCCATTAGAGAGAAGGGTAATAGGCAAAGTCGAACGAATTATTGGGAGATATTTTGGAATATGAATGGTTGGCATATCTCCATAAAATTACGGATGTGCCTATTGGCATCTTCGTGGTATGCTCCTCCAAACATACCCTTCATTTGTATCAAATAGAGCATTGTGCTAGTAACGTGAAATACTGCATTTTCCACTGTGGGGGGTAGGCAGATTGCACCTACTCCCAATTGAGGCACGGGTTCATTGTCTGCGTCCATGAACCCGTCAATACTCTTGTTATCTCCCACCTCACTCATGGGCTACCTAAACAACAAGCAAAAACAACAAACAAAATAAAAGAACAAACACTCTACAAAGTGATTTCAATTCACAATCAAAAAGGCTAATCAACTTATTTCCCTAGCAACGGTGCCATTTTTGATAACGCTCAAGTGTACTCTCCTAGAAAGAGGTATCGACGATCATTAGAACAAAACACATTTATAGTACCCGACGGGCATCGGGGTGAGTCCCAATTAGTGACTAGCCAAGTCAGTTGCAAAGAAAAGACTTCACAACGAGAGTAGTTTGTTCGCACGCAATAAAAAGTAAAAGAAAGGGGGAATTGAGAAATCTGTCACAATTCACAATTCAAAAAAAAAAGAAGTAAAAATAGGTGTAAGCAATGAGAGAGGACGACTAGGGATGTGTGTCAAATGAGCTATTTCTAGCCTCAATCTAGGTGGAATCCCAAGTATCCACTAGCAATTTCACATCCGAATAAACTTATTTCTCAAGAAAGAATACAACCAAGTAAGGTAGATCAATGTTTTCAACCATAAATTTTAGAGTTAAAACATAGCGAAATCACTAGACCCATGCCATATTAGCAATTATAAACACAAATTAGCAACACCCATATCCATTTATCGAGTACCCATTATCAACACATTCCTAGACAAGGAAACTTAGCCACTCATGCTAATGGGAAAAGAAAGTATAACCATAGGGAAATTCAAATTTCTTTTCATTGATTGTAGCAAGAATCCAATATCCATGCTCAAATTTACAAGCCCAATGTTGAAGATTGAGAGAATGGATTGAAACCCTCTTTCTTGCCTTGGGAGAGGGAACTTGCTCACTACTCAAAGCTATTTCAAAAACTATTTAAAACTATCTAAAATTGTGCCTAAAATGGGTTTTTAAAAGGTTCTCAATTTGTCATACAAAGATGGACAAAAATGCCCTTCGGGGGCTGTGCGACGCAAAGTGTGATTCGCACGTCGTGAAGTGCGCATCGCACAACACTCTTTAGTGGTCCAGTGACTTAAGCCAAATTGGGATCTTTATGCGAAGTGGGGTGCAGTTTGCACCAGGCAGTGTGCACGTCGCACATCGACCACACCCCTTAACAGATCCTTCAGCAAACTCTGAAGCTTTGTGCGGCAGGAGGTGTGAACTGCACCTCGTGTTGTGCGTGTCGCACGAGGTCCGCACCTTTTGAAAGAATCTCCATTTTGTCCAATCCTTCAGACTTCAACTCCTTCTTATCTTGGGTTCAATTCCTTGTTTTCCATCTTAGGACAAAAGTACTTACATTCATGTCAATAAAGGCCATAAGAACCTCTAAATCTTATCAAAACATAGCAATAATTCATGATTAAAGGCTAAATGAGTTGGTAGATTACCGACTCATCAAACTCCCAAACTTAAACTATTACTTGTCCTCAAGCAAGATACTCACAAGGTAAGGAATGAATTATGCTCTAAAACTCAATCAAGGCACAAAAGACTACCTATTCTAAGAACTAAGGAAATAATAAACAAAATGACTCAAGTAAAAGACTCAACTATTATGCTCATCTCAATTTGAACCATCACATTATCAAGACAATTGATCATTTCAAAATATTTTCAAAAAGGACTTTATTTCTCATTCAAAATCAAGGAAATTTTGTCATTCAAAACAAGAGATAAAGCTTCTTAAGTCATTGGCATGGACCATCAAGGGTTGCCTCAAGATTTGCCACACAACTTATCTCATTCATTCCTCTCAATTGAAATAGAGACTTCATGTTTCAATTCGAGTGCATGATGTCACTCACCACAAGAGAGAATCCCACTCACAATCATGCAATTCACAAAACAAAGGGATTGTAAGAGAACCAAGAAGACTCTCACTCTCTCAAGGAAGTTCAAGTGCACACATGTCGAATCATAGACTTTCCCTTCATGTAAATCGCCACTAATGTAGGGTGATCAAGCTCGAAATCACTAAGGACTTGCAGGTTACGATGTTGGCTGGGGCTAAGGTGAGGGTTTCATTTGGCTCGAGTGACTATACCTCCCTAATGCTCTTTCTCATTAATTTGAACATCGCTCACATTTTTTAATTTTGACTTCACATTATTTCTCCCTCACACAACCCAAGCTTCTCCTTTTCAATCATGATTATTCAAGACTCCTTGTATCGCCTTCATTTGGTAGCACCCATTTTTTCTTTTCATTTTGCTCATTGGATTGAACTTTTTAGAGCAATTTTCAATTCAAACTTAAGGTGCTACCTTGCACTTAGAGTGCATCCTTTTTCTTCTCCTCATTGATCGCATACATCCCCAAACTTTCCCAATTTTCAATTTTCCTATGTTGTCTTTTTATTTCCCCCACTTAGGCTTTTAGCCTACTTTTCATTTTCAAGCAATTAGGGAGGACGGGTGCCAAGATAGAGGTTCCAAAAAGGTCAAGGTGTTAAACAAGGTGCCAAAGAATGGTCACAAGCTCGAAGGGGTTTACAAGGATTGATGTTAAGGGAAGTCATTTGGGTGAAGTGGCTATTCAAAAAGGGCCTAAGATCATTTTCTAAGCTCGGTCATACCTAGAATTTTGCCTTGAATCACATTCGGGGCAAGTTCTAGATGACACCTATGCACAAGAATCAAGGTAAAGCCTCACCACACAAGGCATCATGCCACAATACTTCTTTCATTAGTCTCAAGATCAATTGGGACAAATTACTTTTGACAAGCTATTTCGAGTTCATTACACACTCGTTTGTGAATCGATCAAGCCAAAACGAGAGTGTGCAAATCATGACAAGAGAGTGCTTTCCTCAAAATTTCATTTTCCCTCTTTCCTTTCTTTTTTAAAAATGTCTTGCCAAGATTTTTTTTTGGTGGGTCCATTTCGAGACAAGCACACTACAGACTCAAACTAAAACTAAAACTTGGAATTTTCCCTTAAGAATATTGCCTCTCAATCTATCATTGGAAAACACCAACCCGGTTCGACACAAAAATAACTAAAGAAAAAGAAAAATAATGAAACATTTTCTCCTTGGGAAAGACCGTGGTATTAAGAAAACCCTTGGAGTTTATTGCTACACCACTATTAACAAGGCGATTACCAATTTGTGTGCTCATGAATCATTTGAAAAATAAGCCTCGGCAATGGCCCTTAGCGCATGTGCAAGGCACAGGTAGCGAGATAATGAAATCGTGTAAGACTAACCCGGCACATACAACCAAGAATTAAAAATCAAGCCCGGCGAGGGCACAATTAAGCACAAAACAAATTAAAAAGGCCCGGCAAGGGCAATATCATCAAGCACAAGTGAGTGATCAATAATTACAGACCCTCAAACTCAAAGTAAGCATTTCCCTCAATGCACAAAAATTAGACAGATATGAATAAGTGCAAAAACTCCCTCATTATACTAATAATAATGCCGAAGCCTCCGCGAGTAGAACCGGTGTGGTGGCCTAGGAGGTAGAGGTGCTGGTGGGACTGGTGGTGCCCATTGTGGGATATAGGCATGCGCCGAGTCTATTTGAAAGCCTGCCAACGGGGTTATTGTAGGGTTCCATGGTAGCTTGAGGGGACCAAGAGGGTCATCGACATACCATCTGTTCTTGACAGTCATCATTTCATGATAGAAAAGTGGAGGTGGTAACCAACTTGGCCTAGGTAGCTGCCTATATTCAGGCACGGGTGAATCAGTAGGATCAAAATATGGTTGAGCTGATGGTGCATCAAGAACCATTTGAACTTTTGAAGAACTGTCATCATCATTTGGGTCCCAACCCATGCACCAATCATCGGGAGGGCTATCAATCTTTTGAGAGGATGTAGAGGTCGGATCTGGTAGATTAAGATCCCAATTAGGAATCTTTGGCTCAACATGCAGTATTACTTACCTAAACTCCTCAACCTCCCCCTCTATCGTATCCATTTTAGCACAAAGCTTGCTTACACTTGACACTATCGGCTTCAAAGCTGATTTTATGGCAGCTTGAATCATGCGTGGAATGTCCTTAGCAATACTTTCTAGGCTCTCCTCATTTTTGTGAGTAAGTTGATTGAGCTTGAGCAAGTTACTTGAAGATGAGGTGGCTTTGGAATTCACATAGATGGTGTTCGATGCTTCTTGAGAGTGAGAGAAAGTGCCCTTATGATCATGAGTAACACCTTCATCATGGGTATTTCTTGAGATGGCATTATGAGCACGATACTTTTTCTTAACATGTGGGGAATCTGTGTCTCACCTTGTATCTAATTGAATCATTCTGGTAGCTTGGCTAATTTTATCCAAAGAGAAAATATGCGAACACTTTGCTCGGACACACAAGAAGCAAATGAGGATAGGGAAGGCCATGGAGGTGCTCTCTTGTCTCGCTCTTTGCTTGATTTGCTCGGTGATTATATCTCCCTCATGCAACCGGAGACTGGTCATGACATAAGTGATCAGAATATCCACCTCTATAGTCACCTGTATTATGTGCCCGGTTGGAATGAGCCGTGTGCATACAAAATCTAACCACATCTGAGCTTCAAACTTGAGATCAGAGCGATGAATAGGCCCTTTTGAAATGGCTCAAAATAGAGTTCCCTCAGCAATAATACTCGCAACCCACTCATATTGGTCTTCTTTTGTGGCTGAACATTCCATGTACCATGATTCTGGGATTGGCTCATCATACCACATGGCAAAGTGGATGGACACCGGTGTGACATCTGTTTTCTTTCCCCTTATCCAAATAGAATCGAGGCATGGGAGATTGTTAACCGGACCCTTATGCATTAAAATGTCTGGCCTAGCTCGGTAGGAGGCATAAAATTCCCTCACCAACTCCAGGACATATGGCTCAGGAGTCTTGGCAAAATGGTCCCAGGCTCTTTCACAGAATTGTTTGGGTATGTTTGGGAGATCATCTTCAAATGCTTCCACATTCATCCCTTTATCTTCCAAAATCAATCTCTTCTCCCTAAACCTCACATAGTATTCCTCCATCCCATCGAGGCCAAAGCATATTTTAGACTCAGTAGGACCCTTATCTTGCATAGGTAAGCCCATGTTTGTGGATGTTGAAGCTTGATTTGAACTACACCTCTTTTGGTGCTGCCTTGTGGAAGACATATTCCTGCAAATAGTCGTTATTGGAAAGTACATCTATCTATGCACCACAATAGTCTGTAAAAGAAGTTAACAACTAAAAAGATCGGAATGCAAAGGAGTAGAAAAATGAAGGAGGTAATTGACAGCTCATGCGGACCATGTGCGAAACGCACAAGCCATTGTGTGCGTCGCACATGATGCCGCATGAGCTACCAGATCCTTCAACTAATTTTCCACTGAGATGCAAATGCTGGTGCGGTTCACATGAACCAAGGTGCAATTCACACTCTGCTTCGCACCTCTAAACAGTGAACTGGAAGCACTCTATCAGTAGGGTGCGATGCATTGTGTGTTCTGCATATCAAGATCTACGTGTCACATGCGAAACACACAAGGAGACAATTGGAATTTTTGGTTCCTTGTGTTCTTGTGAATTACGCATGTGATTCATAGAGCAAGATTTTCTTTAGGCACTCGGCACCACGCAATAAAGCAGCAGTTTAAACAAAAGGGGCAAACATGGTATGACTACAAATTTATCCGGGTACTGAGACTTCATTAAAATTCCATTATCACCAATAAAAATAAAAGAGGAACTCAATAATTTCCCTTAAGAAGGACGTTACCCCGTCTATCATTGGCAATATCAAGCCCTTAATTGCAACACTTAGGCACAAAACTTCAACAACAATTTCTACCTCCCTGCACAAGATTATATACCCAACAAAATATTCAACAAAGAACATGCACAACAATAGTAGCAAATTTAAGCCCCACACAACAATTCTCAACCAAAACTTATGAAAAATGACGAGTTGCCCTTAAGAATGACGTCACCCAATCTATCATAGGGCCAAATCATGCATCAATCACAAGTGGGTTACTCAGACTTCACCCCACACACAAATTTTCAAGGCTAAAACTACTACAATCAACATGCATTATCACAATATCAAGTTTTACCAAGTTGATCCTACGTAAAATCCACAATACAATTAAAAATTGGGGACCCAAATTTTTTGGATCTCACCCAAAATCAACATGGTAATTTTAACAAGCATGCTTCACAATATGAGTTCCCAATAAACATAAAGACATGTATTTAACATTAGAGAACTTACCACAAGTAAAGATTAAATGAGGAGAAGCAAAAATTGAAGCTTTTGGAGAGCAACAATGGTGACCCAACAACCTTGCCCACAGAAATGACATTGGCGGCTCTGGTGGAGTGGCGGTAGAGATTGGGTGAATGAAGAAAAAGATTTTAGGGAAGTTTGAGGGATTTGTGGGAGGTTTTGGGAGAGAATTTGGAGAGTTGAGGAGAAAATATGGAGAGAAAAGTTAAGGGTGGCAGATTTAAAATGGAAAAGAAGAAGAAAATTGAGTCGGGTCAGTCTCCAGGTCGGGTCGGTCAACGTGTTAGGTCAATTAAAATTTTGAAATTTACCTTAGTGTGCCACAACGTGCGGTTCGCACCTTACCTTTTAACGCCCCAAATTTGGCCAACCTTCTATTACATCATGCGGTGGAGGTGCGATGCGCACTTGGGTTTGTGCAGACCACACTACCCAGCGCACATCGCCTCCAACTCAACATTTTTTCCCCGGCTTTAGTTTTGGCCTGTGTTGGGCCGTGTGACGCGCACAATGGCTTGTGAGAACCACACGATCCTCCTCAATTCACAATTCAAAATAAAATAATAAAGTAAAAATGACTGTAAACAATGAAAGGGGACGACTAGGGATGTGTGTTAAATGGGACTCAGTTATGGGATAGGGTAATTTCTAATTCATGAAAACTCTAGCTAAACGACATAGATAACGTTGGTTTTAGGTATGGTTGTTATTCTCTCGATCAAACAACCATATGTCCAATGATTTTTATTCAAACACTATTGTTTAGGCAACCAACCAGCCAACATATGCTTGGGGAGGTCACACTATTTCTAGCTTAGACCCTTAAATGGGTATTTTCGGCGAATTAAGCTATTTCTAGCCTCAATCTAGGTGGAATCCCAAGTACCCACTAGTAATTTCACATCCAAAATTATAAACTTCTTTCTCAAGCAAGAATACAACCAAGTAAGGTAGTTCAATATTTGCAACCATCAATTTTAGAGTTAAAATATGGTGAAATCACTAGACCCATGCCATATTAGCAAATATAAGCACAAATTAGCAACACCCATACCCATTTATCAAGCACCCATTATCAACACATCCCTAGACAAGAAAACTTAACCACTCATGCTAAAGGGAAAATAAAGTATACCCATAGGGGAATTCAAATTCCTTTTCAGTGATTGTAGCAAGAATCCAATATCCAAGCTCAAATTTATAAGCCCAAGGTTAAAGATTGAGAGAATGGATTGAAACCCTCTTTCTTGCCTTGGGAGAGAAACTTGCTCACTACTCAAAGCTATTTCAAAAACTATTCAAAACTGTCTAAAATTGTGCCTGAATTAGGTTTTAGAACATTCCCAAAATGTCTTAAAAAATTAGACAAAAATGCCCTTCGGGGACTGTGCGATGCGACGTGCGGTTCACACGTCATGAAGTGCACATTGCACAACACTCTTCAGTGATCCAGTGACTTAAGCTGACTTGGGAGCTTCATGCAAAGTAGGGTGTGGTTCACACCAGGCAGTGTGCGCATCGCACAGCGACCGCACCCCTTAGCAGATTCTTTAGCCAATTTTTGAGCCTTGTGCGCTGGGAGATGTGGACCGCACCTCATGTTGTGTGTGTCGCACGAGGTCCGTACCTCTCGACAAAATCTCCATTTTGTTCAATCCTTCATGCTTCAACTTCTTTTCAGCTCTTTTGGGTCGAATTCCTTGTTTTCCCTCTTAGGACAGAAGTACCTGCATTCATATCAATAAAGGCCATAAGAACCTCTAAATCTTATCAAAATATAGCAATAATTTATGATTAAAGGCTAAATGAGTTTGTAGATTATCGATTCATCAGTTACCCACAAGTCTTTAGTGATTCTGAGCTTTGCAACTCTATATTAGTGGCGAATTCATGAAGAGAAATCCTATGGTTCTATGTTGGTGCACTCGAACTTCTTTGAGAGAGTGAGCATATTTTGCTTTATCTTATAATCCCTATTGTTGTGAAATATATGATTGTGAGTGGAATTATCTCTTGTTGTGAGTGACATTACAACCTTGGGATAGACGGTGAAGTCTTTACCTCAGTTATTGGGAATAAATATGATAAGTTATAAAGTGAATTTTGTGGCAAGTCTTGAAAGTTTCGTATCAATGGCTTGAGGTGCTAGTTATTTTGTTTTAAGTGAAATTGTTTCACATTTTTTGAGAAAGTGAATGAAGTCTCGTGAAAAACTTTTGAAATGGTTTTGATTTGCCTTACCCTCATGGTGGTACCAATTGATGATTAGTGTGCTTAATGAGTCTCTTGTTTTGAGTCTTTTTAATTTTTTATTATTTTTATTTGAGTCATAGTGGTCTTAGTGTGATCCTTTATCTTTGAAGATTGAGTTAGTCCTTTGATTTTGTGAATGTCTTGTTTGAGGACAAGCAATATTTTAAGTTTGAAGGTTCGATAAGTTGGTAATTTATCAATTTATTTTGCTCATAAGCTTAAATTATTACCTCAATCTTGTGCTTACCAGGTGGATTTTATGTCATTTACCTCTTATGTGCAGGTATTCTTAGGATTTTGATGATGAACAACGATTTTAACCCTACATGGAAGAAAGAAAGGCAAAAGCCCAAGTAAAGAGCCAAGAAAAGAAGTCAAGTCAAGAGAGAGCATATGCGAAGCGTAGGAACGCACTTGCATCTCACAGGTGGGCCATAAGTGGCAAGCAGAAGTAAGGCTAGAGCGTTGAAGGATCCGCTGGAGTTGCGATTTGCAAGTCCCCATCTGCGGAACGCAGGTGAGCACTGGCAATAATCTTCAGCACTTGCGGACCGCAAGTGGCGACTAGCAGTCGCAGGTGAACCGCATATGGAATGCAAGTGTCTCGAAGGGTATTTTTGTCCAAATTATGCCAAGTGTGTTTGGAAGTTTTCAAGGACATTTTTGGAGATCCGTGTAGAGAATATTCATTCAGCAATTTTTAGATTCTAATTTTTCTATTGTAGTACTCTTGAGGAGGAGAAAAAGTACACTTAGTGACTTCATCTTCCCCAAATTGTGAACTCCATTGTTGAGCCTCAAAGCTTCAAAATTTAATTTAATTTCTTATTATAGATGGAATTGAGGAACACCCACATGATATAATTTCTCTTTTCATTGATATGAGTAGCTAAATTCTCTTCTAGGGGTGTGTGCAATGATGAGTGTATAATATTAATTGGGTATTGATTATTTTCTCTTAGAATTAATTTTATTATATGGATCTATTGAATGCTTCGAGTTTTAATCATAAAATTAGTGGTTGCAAATATTGATTGAGTTCTCTAATTTCAGTTTTTCTTCAGAAAGAGAATTGATTGGGTAAGTATACAATGGAAGGGATTTGAATTTTTTTCATCTAATGGCTAAAGCTAGAGATAGTTTAGCTTACTCAAGCATATTTTGGTTGTTTAATTGTGAATGGTTTTGAGGTTCGAGAGTCCCAAAATACACATGTTCTTGGGTTGAGAGATCTTGATACATAAATAAAACCAAAGCTATCCAAATAGTAAATTGACTCTAAGTCAATTATTCAATCGCAATTGAAGCTATTACCCCATCAAAATCACACCCTTAGACTCCTAATCTTGATTAATCTCATCAATTTAACTTGTTTACTCTTGATACAATTACTTGTCATAATTCAAACCCTACAATTTTACTTTATTATTATTTTGATACAATGTGCATGCTTATAGTGATTTGACATACAAAGTTTTGTTAAATCAAACTCTAATCTCTATGGGATCGATCCTGGCTCTTGAGTTTAGTAATTATATTATACAACGACCTTGTACACTTTCTCGTAGTGAGAGGTGGATTTGAACGTTATCAATAATGATGATGATAAATCTGATGCCTTACAAGTACAAGTGAGTGAGAGAGGTAGATTTATTGTTTAATCCCTAAGTAACGCCTTGCATGTATTCAATCCCTCATAATGATCAAAATTTGTACGTTGAAGTAATTATGTACGTGGGTGTGTAATTGTTGAAGTGAATACTGAATTTCTTGAAACCAGTTAGTTGGCGAAGTGAGACAAAACACCCCGAGTGCACCAGGCCCAGATTTATATTCAAAGAGCATTACCTGGGTGTAATCTCTAACCATACCTGGGACCATTTCTGTCAAGCTAGATCTGATTAGACTTGGACTACTATGTGTCATTTCTTGATACGCTTAATTGTAAAATTTGTATTTTGGTCAATACAGATAATCTCTCCACTTTTTGGGTAGTCACTAATTTTTACCTCGAGAAGTGGAAAAGTCTGTTGTTTTGGCAGAAAAGGTATGAAAAGACACCTGATAAAAATAAAGTGCATGTGCCTTCTTGTGAGTTTGTTGTGATTTGCACTCCTAACGTATTCCTTATTTTGTGATTTACACTCTATCATATCTTTTTTAATATTTTACACTCTAACCTCCTTATTTTCTTGCAAAACAATAAAATCATTCTTTATAACAAATTTTAGGAGGGTAAAATAGAAAAAAATACCACAATATAATATATTGGGAACAATCAAGAATTGTGTTTTGTGAGAATGGTAATATATTCTTTATTGCACATAATAGTAGAAGAATCAGAAGTTTTTATCTTTGATTTTATATGGATCCAATGAGACCAATTCAAAATTCGCCACAAATTTCTATCTACAAATACTCATTATTATCTGAACTCCAGAAGCAAGCATGCCGGGACGAAATGAGTGATCAACCAACATAATGAGCGCTTAAAAAAATTAGAGCCTACTTAATCAGCAAACAATGCATTTAACATTCTTCAATTTTGATCACATTTTCATTCTCACTTGTAAGAGTCTATTCTCATGGACTATTTCTTTTATGAGGAAGGGTTTGTGATTCACTCACTTCCTCAATCAGATTATATCAGAAGTAATGATTCTCGAATTATTTATTCTTTCACCTGAGATGCTTAAACCTTCCTAAAGAGGGGATCTAATCTCTACAAAAACTCATTTTTGGCATGTTATTCAGGAAAGCATTGGTGGAATGTCGAATGCACTTTGAGCATTTGGATCTTTTGGCTGCTTATTTTGTTATGCATCACAAAATTTCTTTTCATGATATCATATTTCCTATTTCACCCTTCTAGATTTTTTTTATAAAAGAGTGATTTTATTATTTTTGCAAGGAAATGATGAGTTAGAGTATCATTAAAAAATATGATAGGGTGTAAATCACAAAAGAAAACATACATTAAGGATGCAAACACAATGGACTCCGCCTCCTTGCATTAAATGTCCAGGACACGTGTCACATAGTGATTAGGACAAATTTTACTGTCAGTTACCAAGGTAATCATGGGTTTTGACTTTTCAAAATGAATATAAAGAGTTAATTCCCCGAATGGTCACCCATGTTTGGAGATTTGCCTTAAATATCATTTTTGTTTCTTTTAGGACTACAATATCACCCAACTATCTCTATTTTCCTCAAAATATACTTGACATTAAAAACACCCTTCTCTCTCCTAATTGGATGCCATGTCACAATATTTTTTTTTAATAATAATATTTTAAACTCATTAAATCAACCCAAAACTTAGAGTTAATTTCCTAAATCACTAAAGTTTTAAAAAATTTCATTAATTCTTATTTTATTATTGTAATAAATAAAACAAAAAATAATTTTTAAAAAAGATTCTCAAAACTTGAGTGATCATTTAGAGATAGGACAATAGATTTTTTCATGTTTAAAATTTTATAATTTAATTGAAGAAAAAAGGGAGTCGATTAATTTGGACAAATCCAACGTTCATTTTTTCTTTTAAACCAAAGAAAAAGTAATAAAAATATATATTTTTATTTTTCAAAAGAGATGAACAACATACTTTTTCATATTAAAATTTTTACACTTTTAATCGGAGAAAAAAGAGTAAAATAATTTGATTAAAACATGTAAAGTATAATACATTTTGTAAAAGAGATGGACAAAAGACTTTTTCATATTTAAAGTTACTAATTCCTAAGCATGAAAATTCCTTCTTAATAAATAAATAAATTAATTTTAAAAAAAATAAAATTATAATTTTAGTTAAATGAGTTCGATGAGTTAACTAGATCTATTATTTAGAACAAGAAAGGCTAATACATGTCATGTTAACTAGGAGAGAAAGAAACTTTTGAGATGTTTAATATTGTTTGAGTATAAAGTGATATTATTGTCCTAAATAAAACAAAAAGTGTTTTTTAATGGGAATTATCAAAACTTGAGTGATCATTTAAGGAATTAACTTTAAGTTTTGGATTGATTAATGTGACATGGCATCCAATTAGGAGAGAGAAAGATGTTTTTAGTGCCAAGTATATTTTGAGAAACAAAAATGATATTCTAAGACAATTTCTCAAACATGGGCGACCATTGAGGAAATTTACCCTTGGTCCCCTTCATCTCTTTCACTTTTCATTTTCAAAACTCCTGAGCTTTCTATGCAACCTTCACCTTATTCTTCACTATCTTCTTGACTCAAGCTCGTCAGAGCTTTATGGCCCTAATAGTTGATTGCTTTGTTTCAATTAGGTGTATCATGGAAACCTCAAATCAGCCTCTCAAAATAAAGATTTCCTATCGTATCGAGAAATGATCCAAATAAAATTGAACGACAACAGGTGATCTCATAGATTGTTCCCAAGAAGTGAAATTTTAACTTTGACTGCAGTCCCTTGTTCGTAGACTGAAAATTAAGCCGATGGACGCAATATCTCGGCAGGCTACTATCAATCTATTATTCAATTTGAACATCTTCCGGGTGTGTGAAAGGATTTTCATAAGGACAATAATGTCGGGTTGTAAATCATACTATTTTTACTAACTGGAATTTCATGAATTGTAAAACCTCTTCTTACTTCATCTTTCATAAATGGTTGGATTAACTATAAATTTCGTGATGGTAAAATGTAAACTATTTTGGGAGTTACTTGAGTTCACCAAAATTGGCCTTGGATATTTTCCTTATTAGCTCATGAAACTACACATATCGGTGTAGGCATAAAACCAACCTTACGATTTGGAACTACGAGAGGGTACTGTTTGTGCTACTTTATTAGCATGGTTGAGTGTCAGGCTGGGTAGATATATTCGAGTGTTACCTTGTGTTATTTTGAACATGTCCTCCATATGAGTCTCGACTCTCCGAGCTCCCGCTTGAGCCTTGAGGAAAACATATGCAAGAATGTCAAAAGAGAATAGAATTCTCAGGTAAATGCGAATACCAAGAGAGAGCTCCTTTGTTAATGTCTTGCCGAATTTTTGGACTAGCACCGACTCAATCCCCTCATTTGTCAAATCATTTCCCTGTAATGTAAGTCATAATATAATCACGTGGATTGGTTGTCCCATTATAATTCGAAATGCCGGACATTTTATACCTCTTCAGGATAGGTAACGATGTTGCACTAGGCTTCATGGCCACTGCAACTACTTCTTTGAAGCAACACCTCGGGATCTAGTCCATGTATTTACTTGAGCTGCTTTATGAACGGATCTTGTTGATTCGGGGCGACGATATCATGAACTACTCCTACAGTCCTGGATCCTCCGAGTCCCCCTATGTATGTCGAAGTTAGTCGGGCCATTGCTCTATGTACCCGCAGTCGCAATTACGTTTGGAGGTGTTGGTGTTCGAGAGTTGGCGTTGTTGGTTATAGCAACTCGCTTGCTCCATTCGGGTCATAAACACACTTTGTTGGGTCACCATAGTGCTCTGCGCTGATGCTAATGCCTTTATGGCCCTTTTAAGGCTCTACTCCCTTCTATGGCCTTGGGGATTCAAAGTAGTACCACTTGTTTCTTCGCGTGATCCCCCGATCATTCTCATTTCATCATTATCGCTTGCGTCACTCGGGGTTTGACTCCTTCCATTTCCCCAAATTCGACCCTCTCCGTGCAAATGAATCTGGTTGTTGCGCTCAACTCCAGACATGGTACGAATTTACTTGCAAAACAAAGTGAAGCAAGTTAGCAAAGAATTAATAATACATCAAAAGCCTTGTCCCCATAATGGACACCAAACTCTTTACCCCTAAATCTGTAACTTAGGATAACAATTGAATTTTTATTTGAAGGTCAAGGGTATTCAAACTAAATTGATCACATACAGGTATCTTGATGCTTAAATACTTGCTTACGAAGGTAATTAAGATAATAAGTAAAGAACAAACTGTAAAACAATAGGACAAAAGAGTGAAGAAATTCTTATTCAATTGTGTCCGACGAAGCTGTTGAACAATCCGACCGAAAAAATAAGTGTTTTCTTGTTACAAAGTGTGAGCTTATCACTACTACAATAGTGATGATGATTAATCAGATGCCTTACAACTGAGGGAGAGACAGAGAGAGATTTATAGTTCAAACTCTAAGGAGTCGTTTGGTGTGAGGTTAAGGTATAATAATCCCGAGATAAAATTCAGGATTATCTTATCCTGCGTTTGGTTGGAGGTATTAGTCAATCCCGGAATTATTTATGATAACTTGTTCCCAACCAAACGACCCCTAAGTAATGTTTTGTATGTATTCAGCCTCTCATGATGATTATTACCTACACGTTGAAAGCATTATGTATCATGTATGTGGGTGTGCAACTACTAAAGTAAATCCCTAATTTCTTGGAACCAGTTAACTGAAAAGCTTATCGTGACCAGTCATAGACATCCAGGATGTAACGTGAGGTAAATCACCAGGCCTGGTATTGCATGCAAAGAACGTTACCTGAGTATTATGTGGTCTTGAGCATCAACAACTTCAAAAATATGTACCGCCTCCTTGTGACACACTTAAACTTGTTATACAGTGTGATCTCCTTCTCAAGTTGTTCTTGCCTAGAACAATAGAAGCTGTGCAGAAATTAAGGATACTTCGGGACTGGTCACTCGGATTAACAAGAGTCGCTTGATAAATACAAGAAACTTGTCTATAGAAACAATTTACATGGACTGATTTATATTTACGTTTGGCACAAAAGGATTAAGGAAAGAGCAGAATTGCTCTACTGCAAAACAAGTAAATGACATATTTCAAACTTAAGTCTTTTTCTTGAGGAAAGTAGGCACTAAAGTTGAGTTAGTCCTCTACAAGATCAGAAATACAATCAAAATTTGCTTCCCCTGAAACCTACTAAATGTCAGATACAAATTGCCGCCACATTTCTTCTCTTCCTACTTATTACCAACCCCTGCTGCCTAGCTTATTTTATGTTACAGACTATGCCGGCAATGCATGAATTCCCATCATACCTACACAAGAATTGAGCATGGCCTCTACAGCGGAAACTAATCTCAACATGTAGCTCCTTTGTGCCGCTGCTTGTACTGCAGATACCCCTTCACCGTTTATCGTTCTTCTAGCCCAATGAAGCAACAGCAGGGGTGCCAGCCAGTTCATATTTCCTCTGGCTTTCTGCTGTTCTTTGCTTTCCCATCAAAATCTTCAGGCTCGCTACCCAAATTAAAAATCGGGTATGCCACTTGATCTTGACGAGTACTCTGACACCAACTTGAGAAACATTGAAGATTTGTCCTCTAAGAGTCGTGCTGGAGTATCAAATTCAGCCACCCGACCTGCATAAGGCATTGAATTTTACCAAGCTCAAGCTATTTTAATGTGACAGGCATTCAGATCATGTTACTTATTAGCAAGAAAAGAAGCATAAGCACAATCTCGCACACACACTACTACTCATCCTCTTTAAAACCTCTTTTTTGTGGTGGTGGGGTGGGTGTGCAGAAAACATCTTTTTAGAGAGGGGCACAATCCACAATATGGTTAATGATGATTCGAGAATTCAAAATAATAAAAAAAATATAGTTAATGATGAGGCAAGCCAAGATGAACACTAGCACAAAATCTCCCTTGTATAAAGTCTTGATACTCATTTCTACCAAGAACAAGTGAAGTACAGAAAACGCACCATCACTGAGGACCAGGACAAGATCACTGTCAATAACTGTAGGGATGCGATGTGCAATGGTACAAACAGTGCAGTCCTTAAACTCTGTCCTAATAATCTTCTGGATGAGGTTATCTGTTGCTGAGTCAACCGAGGCAGTCGCTTCATCAAGCACCAGAATTTTGGCTTGTTTAAGTAAAGCCCGCCCAAGAGATACAAGCTGTCGTTGGCCCACACTCCAATTATCTCCATTCTCCAAGACTGCCAGGCATCAGTTTGACGAAATATTTTGATCAGAACTCAAAAGAAAATCAAATAAGACCATGGAAGAGGCTCCCATCACTCTCAGTATTGCATGTTTCAGTCCAATCTAACAGAAAAACATACCTGGTGAGTCAAGCTTTTGATCTTTATGTCTGACAACCTCTCCAAGCTGGGACTTCTCAAGTGCCTGAAGGAAAAAAGGAATACCAAACTGCGGTCAGTGTCATAAAGTAGACATGATCCAGTAATAACTTCAGTTTCTACTTATAGAAAAGGAAATAAGAAAAAAAAAAGAATCAATTATAATCAATTTCGGAAAGACAAATTTAGGAACAACATCAAGATTAGGAAGAAACAGGTAAAATTACTCTGAACAATCTGTGGACCTACAACTACAAGCTTAAGAAGTAAAATATATGAGAGCTAAAATTATGTATGAGCATAGTTCTGATAGCTGATCTGGTGTCTATGACGAGAGAATCTAGCTTAATAAATTGGAATGTTAACGCTTCTTCATTATTGTTTCAAAATGTCACATCAGTATAATTAGAAAAATTTCATCCTCTAAAATAAAATGTAGGTAACAGGGAGAAAAGCAAATCAATTATTACCTGCCATATTTCTAGATCTGAATGTTCGCCAAGTGGGTCAAGGTTGTCTCGAATTGTCCCTTCAAATAATGTTGGATCTTGAGGAATTATACTCAGACGACTACGAAGGTCATGAAGGCCAATGGTTGAAATATCAATGTCGTCTATAATTATTTTTCCACCTTCTGGTTCAAGCAATCTGAATAAGGCCTGAATCAGAGTAGATTTGCCACTACCTGTGCGCCCCACAATTCCAATTTTCTTTCCTCCAGGAAATTTGCAGGATACACCATGAAGCACAACTGGAAGACTCTCCTTGTAACGAACCTAAGAGGTACAAAATAGTCATTAGCTTTCTCTTTCCCTGATATTAGGGTGGAAGGTAGGCGTATTACAAGTTGTTTCCATGAGCTCCGCCGTTGTTAATTCCCAGAGTCCAACAGTGTTTGACGAACTTTTGCATCATTACTTCATTAGTGGTATTAGCTTTTAAAAACATTCATGAACTAGACATGACATTTGACTGCATCCAGACGTTATTACCCTAAAATGCATTTTAAGATAGTGAATGGATATGAAAACACAGACTTGAAACAGTTTCAATTTACTGCACTTTAAGACGGTTATTGAATACGAAGACGTAAAAGGACATGAACATTTGCAGTTCAATGTAAGCTTGACAACATCCTTTCCTGTCACTATCTCCCCTTGACTGTTTCTCTTAGTACTGTCAACAGTATTCCTCTCCCTTATCATCTGATTTAACTCTTGCAAGAATATAATTTTTGCTTTCCCTCTAAAACAAGGAAGTTTGCGCATCATTACCAAAACCTCATTCGTTCATACAACTACATAATATTGAAGGCTTAATGTAAGCATTTCAACCAAAAAAAAAAGATGAAAAACTCGGTCCACATTAATATCGTAAATTAGTTTTATATTATTGAATCAACGCCAGCGTGATGTCCTAAAAACAAGAAAACCAGATGCAACAAACAGAAATACAAATTGTGCATACCTTTAAATCAATCAGTTCAATGGTTCCTTCTTCTGGCCATGACAACGGTGGACGAGGTTCAATAATTTGTGGGGCCTCACTAGGAATATGACAATATTGATGAATCCTTTCAATTGAAATAATCTTGTTTTCAAGTTTGCAGAAACTGAGTATCCAACGTGACAGGCGTGCATTCAGGTTTAGGCCATATGTCACGGCAAGACCTGCCATACCTATGGGAGTAGATACATGATAATTAAACCTAAGATATCAATTCTAGTGAATCTGTAAATCAAAAATAGTTGCCCTTCTTGCAATATTTTTTCGCAAATAGTTCCCGGCATCCTCTTAAGACATGAATCATTATTAGTGTCTGAATAAGGCAACACCACTCAAAATTTCTCCTTTTCCCATTTTGAAATGATTGAACTGAGTTACATTCTTCTCAATGTTTATGAATTGCTTGTTTATAATTACAGGGTTAAAATGCACAAGAAATCAAAACTATTATCAACTCGAAGGTTCATTAAATGATCAAGACTTGAAGCAAGATTTTCATCACAAAGGTCAAAGATAAAGCGCTTACTAGGACATTACATGGAATAAATATAATGTACTTACTAGGATCTATGCTTCCATGAGGAAAGCTCACAAGTAAAACCATGCAGAAAGCAAAGACAAATGTAGAGAGCAACTCCATGCGTAGGCAAAGCCATTCAATTGCTGCAAGACTGCAGAAGAATGGTCGAGCAAAGCAATCCAAGAGATAAAGGTTCTTCTTCATAAATCTCTTTTCTTGTCCAAAACCTCTGATCGTTGCAGCTCCAGCAATTGACTCAGCAAAAAGATGGATGATTGGAGATTTTTGGATGCTAACAATGCGAACTAGTTCCCTTGATGAAGCCATATAGTATTTCTGCGCAGATTTTACCACAAATACTTTACCCTTCCACTTTTTATACTCAAATGAAATAAAGTACATGGAAACTCAATAAAACTAATCAGTTAAAAACTGGACGACGCTGAGTCCATAACTTGCATGTATGAACTATTTCATCTTCGGTTGATGGTGGAAAATGGAAAGAACAAATATACATTTTGCCAGTAAAACCCTAGCAGATGGTTCAAGTGGTGGTAAAACTAGAAAAGCAGTCTTTAAAACTCCAATTACGCACCAAATGTTCTCATTTACCTTGGCTACCCAACTAGATAGTAACACTAGGAAATTATTCTTGTATGATTACGGATAGTTGCAAGTAACTGCAAGACCAATTTCATAAGCAACAAAGTTATCTTTAAGAGAGCGAAATATAATCTAAAAGGTCAACCTAGAAAGTAGTATCTACATGTTGGTGGAAGCAAGTATACATAGATGGAGTTGGTAGAAATAGAATTCTAGCAAACTAGCACCTCTAATGGACATATATGCTTTTCCCAATTCGGGTCAAATATATTTTCTCGACGAAATTTTCAGCACTAAGAATGAACAAACGCCCCAAAACAAGAAATCTTCAGGAGAACACTCCACATGAAGTTCATTGATAACCAAGGGTTAGATGTTATTGGTTTAAGTTTACACAAATTACTACTCCCTCCGTTTCAATTTGTTTGTCTCGTTTTGACTTGTCACAGAGTTCAAGAAAGTAAAGAAGACTTTTGAATCTTGTAGTCTTAAACTAAAGATATGTAGAATGTACCAAAATGCACTTTAATCTTGTGGTCTTAAACATGCCATGTGGAAAGTTGGAACTAAAGAGTTGCCAAAAACGGAAAGAGACATTCTTTACGGACTAAAAAGGAAAGTAAGACAAACAAATTGAAACAGAGGGAGTACTTCTTATAAGAGGGAATGATAGGCAGCAGAGCGTCAACATGCTTACCAAAAAGGGACATTTTCAGCATTTCGTGATTTTTGTACTTTAGGTCTGTTGTACTGTATGTACTTTTTTTCCTTTTCGGCAGAAAGCCAGATAATTTTTGTTTAATTCCTTTTGTGTCCTTGGAGAGGTGTAGTGCTTTATCTTTTCATAACGTGGCCCAGTAACTACTCATTTCTCATGTAGTTCTCAAGACTCGAGAGATGTAGTGCAAGTGTGGGCCGCTGTCTGAGTTTTCCATTGCACGACATACCTCTCAGTTGGCAGTCTTTTGAATTCAGTATACTTCTTGTTTCTGCCTTTTTTCTTATCTGTTTTTTTTTGGTTCTCTTTCATAGACTTGTTAATTTATTTATTTTACTACTATAACCAACCAACCTTGCATAAAAAACGTAAAAATCAGTTAACCAACTTTACATAGAACTAAGATGTAAAAATCGTTATATTAGAGTAAATTTGTAAAGATCCAACAATTCAAATATTTTAACACCGATTGAATACGTAACAAATAATATAAATTAGAGTGATCAAAGCTTTAAAAAAAAGGTAAATAAAACATCCTTTTAGAAAATGAAAAGCCAATGTCCATATATTTTTCAAAATATCTGAAAAGAGAAGTGGTAATAAAGATCAATTTACTGGTATTGAACTTCTCTATAAAGAAAAAGTAATTCTCCGTCTAATTTTTTAAGGAAGAATAGAAAGTTAAAAGAAAAAAAATTCAACCATAAGAAGATACTTAACTGTAAAATAGTCAAAATAATTTGATCGTCTAACATCTAAAAAAGACAATTCCTTATCTAATTTATAGAAAATGCAAAACAGAGGTAATACTAAAGAAAACAATATCTTAATAACTCTTTGGTTATTCCAGACAATCTTTTTTTATTTTTTAATTATTTCAATAATCATATGAACATTGAAGTTTTCTCTAATGTTAAAATAAAGTTGTCAAATATATTTGAAGAAAAATTTATAAAGAACATGATAAGATTGAATTTTCAATCTTTAAACTAGAACTTCAAATTATAATATGTTTGAAACTCTTGCACGAAAAACTTAACAAACATAACCTTTTAAAGTTAAATATTAAGGAGATGTCGCGCCCGTGTCTAGTGAATATTAGAAGTACAAAAGTATCTCACCAATACCCCCTAGTCAAAGAACCTGCAAGATTTAGCCAAAGATGTTCTACTTTTACATAGTGTTGTCGATGGAAGAAAGCTTTTAGGATGAACTAGCACATTAAAGGAGAGAAAATATGAGTGTGTGTGTGTGTGAGAGAGGAAAAACACATTGTATCAACTAGATAATCTTGTGAGTTTTAGATGTATAAACTAAGCAAAGGATTTGCAGAACTCAAGTTTAAAATCTAAAAATGGTCTGTGCCGTCAGTTACCTGCATCCATAGGCAAGCAATCGCCATCGGGATGACAAGTAGTAAAACTTGCCAGGTAACTTTTGTCATGACACCAACAATACCAATAAGCTGAATTGTGGTTGAAGCAAAGCCGCCAAGTCTGAAAGGAATATCAAGATCAACCACACTTTGATCAATCGACACCTGGTAAATCATAAGAATCCCTTAGAAAAATTGCTCTACCCAAAAAATAGGGCAATAAAGAAGGCAAGGAAGGAGAATCATGGAAAAACCAAGTAAGCAGAGGATTGCATTAAGACGAATGTTAAGTAATAACAATACTTGGACATACGCGATTCAATATTCTCCCTGCTGGTGTGGAGTCAAAGAAAGACATTGGAGCCCTAAAGACTGTTCTCAGCATTTTCAAAAATAATTTTTGTGCAGCCTCTAGACCAAATGTAGCAACCAGGACTGCCCTAACAAAGATAAACCATGAGCTTCCAAAAGCAAGGGCCATATAAACAACAATAAGCATCACACTAGTCGTCCTAGGACTGTCCCCTGGAGTTTGTGGATTCGCCCAAGCCATCCACCAATTACTAGCTATTTGGAGCACCTGAAATAATGTCTGTGCAAGAATGATAAGCGGAATCAACAAGCCCTTATAAGCAGCCGCCATATATGACAGATAAACTTTCATGCTAACTTTCCCCCTCTCCCGTTCCTCTTCCTGAACAAGCTGTTTTTTTCTCAATCTTTTAGCTTTCTTTTTCTCTTTGATTGCCTTCTGATCAGGAGCTGAGACACCTTCTTGTACTTCCTTTGCAAGACTGTCAATACTATTTCCGACTGAATCACATTTTTTAGTCACTAAAGCAGAACCATCAGGCGAAGGATCTTTATCCAATTCTTCAGAAGATTGGTTCGCAAAATCCATAGCTTCAATTGCTTCATGATGAGCTGAAACCAAAGCATTGAAGTCAGTCCCTGCTTGCAGAAGTTCATCATACTTTCCACATTGACAGATACGACCTTCCTTCAGGACCTGTGAAAGGAAGCTAAAAGGTCATTTGGGAATTAATGGTGCCCCAATACTGATTAAAAAAGACGTTCACTGTCAACTTTGATGACTTCTTCTCTTCATCATTTAAGAATGTAAAAGGAAAGGCCCAAGTGTAAGCCTCTTTAGATTGTAGTATACTTAGATGTGTGTATCTTGAGTAAAATTGGCTAGAGATGCCAACCACACTTTGACTATATGATCTCCAGGACAGAAAATGGTTTAAAATGTAAAACACAACATATTATTGTTGAAATTTCCAAGCACACCACCACTTATCAGAGACAGTTCTAAGAAATAACACACGAGACTTAGTTTAGGTGTTAGGTGTTATTTTCCTTTTACAGAAGTTTTAATCTCTTTTTTGAAAGAATTTCCTGCTCTGTTGATAGTGGTACTACAAGTCATCTGAAAAAGTGTTGTCAAAGGCTCATTTAAGGCGCACTTAAGCCCCGACACTCAAAAAAGCTCAGGGAGGACGCCGCGCGCAGCTTAAGTGTAGGCATGGGACTAAGGCGTGCGCATTTTAGACCTGTGAAAGGAAGTTAAAAGCTCTTTTCTCTTACGACAAGTAACAAGACATATAGACTACTATCCCGTATACACAGGTAAATCTCCAACCATACCGCTCCATTCGAGGACTAGTTCCTCAAGCTTGTCACACACTACTTCTTGATCTTGACAATTCATATTTTAAAACAGAAAAAACTTACAAGTAAAGCCACCTTTCCTTGCAGTTAAATTTATGCTCCAACATTCTTCATATTTCGAAGAAGAAAAAAATACACACAATCAAAACTTAGACGCTGAAAGAACTATATACCATGCTTTTAGTACAAGCACAGATAATAAAAGATCACCTTTTCTGACCTGTTACCATACCTCAACTTTCATCTCATTTTTTGAACTGAGATACAACAACAACACACACTAATCCCACAAGCGAGGTCTAGGGAGGGTGGTGCATACGCAGCCTTTACCCCTACCTTGTGAAGGTAGATAGACCCTCGACTCAAGTAACTTTTGAACTGACATATGGTATAAAAATTCATGATGAAAGGACGAAATGAGGATACACTTGACAAAACAATGATAGCAGTTTCAATAGAGGCCTGCCTTCAAGCTATAGAGGAACATTTTGCACACAATCGGACAGGACAAGGAGCGGTATTAGAAAATGAAAGAATACATCACCTACCAATATCACATCAGCAGCTGGCAAAAATTCAACCTGGTGAGTAACAAAAACCACAGTTTTTGTTGCTAGTGCTGTTAATATGTACTCCTGCAGTAAAATGAATGCACATTCAGCCAATTTCCTTCTAATTGAGAAGCAGAAATGATTAAGCAAGACTATGCATAACCTTAAATAGTTCTGACCCAGTGTGTGCATCAACAGCACTAAAAGGATCATCAAGTAAATATATATCAGCGTCCTGATAGAGCGCCCTGGCAAGTTGCACACGTTGCTTTTGACCACCACTAAGATTTATGCCCCTATCACCAATAATAGTCTGATCTCCATGCGAGAAAAGCTCCAAGTCCTTTTTCAGAGAACAGGCATGAATCACGGCCTTATATTTTGCCTTATCCATTGGGCTACCGAAAAGGATATTATCTTCTATGGTCCCAGATTGTATCCAAGCCGACTGTGAGACATAAGCTGCAGTTCCACATATTCTAACCTAACACAAATATAAAGGTAAAACCACAACGAAAGAATGCTGATTAGAGCTTCTCCCATATACCCAAAATTGGATATTTTGAAAATCCAAGAAAAAAAGTGAGAAAAATCTTTAATTTGACTTACTTCACCGGAGATTTTGGGAATCTCACCAAGGATGCAAGACAGGAAGCTTGATTTCCCTGAGCCAACCACGCCACAGACAGCAACACGCATGCCCTTTTCTACCCTTAATTGTATGCCTGCCAACGTTGGACTTGAAGAAGATGGATCCCAGCAAAATTCACTGTCTTTAATTTCTATTGTCACATTTGTGATGTCCCGAGGCAGCACAATGGTTGCATCTTGCTGCAACTCTTCCTCTTGCAGAAATCCAGCAATCCGATCAAGGGATACTTTTGTCTGAGCCATCATTGACACCAAGTCAGGAAAATTCCTAAGTGGTTCTTGGAGGATCCTGAAAGTCGCCAAAGCAGAAAGAACACTTCCTGCCGTAAGCTGACCGCCCAACAGTATGCAAGTGCCAAAAGTAACAGCTGAAACAAATATTGGGGAGCTCCAGAAAATGAAGGTGATGAAAGCTTGAGAGTACAGAGCTTTTCGAAGATACTTGAATTCCACGTTCCGCATTTCCTCTAGCATTGCTCTATACCTATCCTCCCATGCTTGCAACTTGAGAATCCTCATGTTCCTGAGGCACTCGGAAGTCTTTCTCATCCTATCGTCCTTGGCACCCATTAGTTTATCTTGATAGTCTTCTTGAACCCTAGCTAATGGGACAGTTGCAACAATGGAAATAATGGTGGCGACTAAAGTTGCCACAGATGCAATACCAACATTTTTATACAAAATGGCAAGAGCCAGAATGATTTGAAGAGGCAGCATCCATATATCATGAAGATACCATGAGTAGTCTCCTACTCTCTGAACATCCACTGCCATGTAATTAACAATCTCTCCACTAGAGTGGCTTTGCCTCGCTGAACTTGACAGCCTCAGTCCCTTGCGATATACCATTGCAGTGAGAGCTGATCTCACATGCATGCCCAAAATGTCGACCCCAAGATACCACTGCCGGGTCGTTAAGGTCTCAACCAACTTTGCCGTGAAGAATATTCCAGCCAAAATGTATCCCTCATGAGGGAACGTCTCCACTCCTGCTAGGTAGTCTACGAAGTAGCTGATCATGTATGGACCCACATAAGAAACACAAGTGTTCACCCCTGCAAAAACTGCATTGCAAGCAGCCTCCTTCCAGAAAGATTTGAGAATAGCCCAAGCTAAAGAAGGCTGCTCTGAAGGATCTTCAGCCTTCAATTTTTCCCAATTTGCGTTTAGTACCTTGTAATTAGTCTTAGAACGATCTCGTTGCGCAAGAAGTGGAATGTCTTTCAGGTCAAGAGGTCTCTTTGCGCCTACTGAAAGAAGTGGATTCAACCAAGAAAGAGTAGCCAAACTGATAAGACCAGCATCACTGTAAGGAGTAACTTTAAGACATGCAGGTTCTTCTTCAGTGAGCAATGGCTCCTGAAGATCAGAGTTCCTAGTTACTTCTATACCAGTGACACCCCTAATAGCAACAAAACAGAGGAAGGCAAGAGAAGGGGTAACAGCAAGATTTGCAAAGACATGAGAATTTAAATGGCTTGAGCCTTGTATTGCTAATCCTCTACTATCAGAGTACAAAGTAGATAAACAAATGACAAAAGACACCACCCACCATACCCTTGACAACAATGGGAATTTTGAACTGCCTTTGTACTTGCAGTAAAGAGCACTGAAGCTCAAGACAATCCAAGCTAGACTCTGAGTTACAGGAAAGAGTAATAAAGTCCAATTCACAGGCGTAACCTTTCTTATCAAACCAACCCCATCAAAACCTAAGACCACAACATGCACAAACAAGACATAGAAGCAACATAAAAGTGAAGCTTTGTAGGCTCTACCTATCTCAATGCTCTGTATTTCCACATCACCTCTACGCCTACCAGGAACTGAATTACCATCCGAATCATCCTTCCGGAATCGAACCCGACCAACACAGAGATATATTTGCTTTGCCGATACAATAAAGAGAAAGACAAGAAACAACGTCAAGTTGAGACAGATGGACGATAACTCCAAGAAATTAAGGCCTTGAAAAGCGGTGGAAAGTGAGAATAGAGAAATTGTAGGTGTGTTGAAGAAGAGGAGATTGATACCCATCATGGGAAGTATCAATCTTAGTATGTAAATGAGGAGCAAGTAGATCAATTTGTTGAAGCTGGGTATTGTATAGTAAGAAGCAATATATTAGATTGAATCTCGTGAAGGGGCATTTCACCATCTGGACATCAATGTCGTGTCCATTCCACAAAAATGATGACAAGTAACCCACAGAGAGAGAGAATCTGCAGACACATAACACATGAAAACAAATTCATATTTCATCACAATGAATACCAACAACAATAACATAAAGAGAGAGAAATACACAAGCCGTGTCTCTTTTGTGTGGTATTAGGGAAGGTGACAATTGAAATCTGAAACCAAACCGGTTATAGAAAATCCAAAAAACTGACCTGGGTTTTTTGTTATTTTGCTCAGAAGATTAATCGTGTATCGAGCCGGTGGAGATTACCGAGGCAAACCCAGTAAAGGATAACTGTGTAGCTACTACTACACACAGAGAGAGAAAAAGAGAGAGTAGCTACAATAACACCTTCACCCACCTACAAATACACTTGGGTACTGAGGTGGTGTTTATAGAGAGAGAGAGAGAGAGAAACACAGATCCGCCATACTCTGCCTCATCATTATATATACGTATAAGAATAATAATAAGAATTGTATATTAATTAAAAGAAAAAGAAAAACCACAGAAAATGTAGCACACAGTAATATATGTTTGGAATTATTAGAGAGCTGTGATGATCATTACTATTTACCTTTCAAGAGTTTCAGTCCACATACGACTCTTTCACATTTTGAATAAAACAATCACACCCCCCTCTCTCTCTCTCCCCTCATTAAAATAAATAAAGCTTAGAAATTTATATATATATACATACACATAAAGAAATAGGTTACTAATGAAGACGGCAGAGGGTCATTATCCCTATGAAGCAGAGGGATAATAGCAGCTCTGATTCGGAACAAGAATATGGAGTAATTATTACTATACAATTATATGCTTGTATGACATTGATTTCATTATTTATCATAAATAAAGATTAGGGTTTTAAAAAAAAACAATATGTCTTGGGAAATACGTACAAAAGTTTCTAATATCATGAATTTGTTGAGATTTCTTAGGCGGGGTTTAGAAAATAGTACAAAAAAAAAAAAAGGAAGAAGAAGAAGATAAGTTCATGAATATACCTTTGTCATTTTCCTTTTGTTTATTGCCCGCATCGTCGTCATTCCACCAAGCAAAATTAACACCATTTTCACTTATTATTCCTGCTATTCGACTCGAATTCTAAATTTCTTTAAAAAGAAACACCACATTACGAAAGTGGGATGATAAAAACTAAACTTATAATTATTGTGTGAGAGATTTTCTTAAATACATTATTAGATTGTATAAGCTTCTCATATATTGGTATCTCATTTGAAATAGGTACAATTCCTTTTAGTTTAAAATATAATGACATTGGATATTTTTTAATCGAAAACGTAATAGTGAATAAAGTTACCTATTTCAAATATTTTAAAGAATTTTTTTTAAATCCCTTTTCCCCTTGTTTTTATAACTTTGTAAATGGTAATATTTTATTTTGGAAAATGTTTATGACCATAAGGGTCTTGTAATAATTAATAAATTTAATAAAAAGTTTTAATGGGATGAGTGCTTTGTAGGGAGTTTTGTGGAATGGTGACGTGAATGTGAGTGTGATAGCATATGAAAAAGCAAAAAAGATACCTTAGTATAATATAAAATGGAGAAATAGAGAAGTACTAGTAAGGTCTTCAATTTAGGTAGCTCTATTGTATTTTGATTTTGATTGATAGGAAGAGTGACGTCTAAATTTTATAGCTAGCATTTTCCTTTGTTTTATTTAAGGAGAGGGAGGACCACCGCCTTTTCCTTTCCGTAATGTTATGGTACAATGTTAACAATACCTCACACCGACCAGTAGTACTATGTTTTTTTGATTTTTAATATTTTATTTACTTTCTTCTTTTTTCTTTCTTTTTAGTTCAAGTACAACCCTCACTAATATCCTTGTTAATCTGAGTCCTATCACAACTTAGGACTCGTTTGAGCATAGATATCCCAATTAATTTTAACAGAAAATCTTAATAAAATTTATTTGATCATAAAATTTATTATTTTTGATAAAAGTCTTGGCAAAAGGTTCAAGATTGTAAAAACTAGAAAAAAGTGATTTTTAGACGAAAATCTAATTTTTAGGTTCTTTTAAAAGTTTAAAACACACTTTAAATTTTTTTATCTTATAAAAAAAATCCACTAATTATTACTTCAACTATAATTAGGAACAAGTGAAGTTGAACAAACTGATTTCTTGTTGATGCCTTTTTTTTTGTAGCTTTGTTTATGCTTCAAAAGAATTCACTATTGTAGAATAGAGTCAGAGTTGCTTATACATTTTTTGGTTGGTTGGTGAGTGAAACTGTGTTATTAATAGTTTTTATTAAAATATTGTGTTATAATTTTGAATAATGCATTATCTGGTTCACTATATAATGATAATTTTGTGTCAAACTTATGGATATTTTAATAGTTTTTAGAACTTATGGGTATAAATCATATATCATATTTATTTATTTTCAAAAAAGTGAAATATGTTCTCAAAAACTATGACCAAACACATGTTGAAACTTCACCTAAAACTTACTTGCCAAAAATATTTGGAAATCTATAGCCAAATGCTAGCTTAAAATAGTATGCTTGCTTATGTTTTTTGAAAATTGCAAGTCCATATTAAAAAAAAAGAAGAAATAACTAGTCCCTCTCTAGAGATCACGTGCAACAGTCTAACGCTAGTTGTTGAAAAATTTATATTAAAATTAACAAATCTTTACTTTTATATATATATTTTTTTGAGTAAATAAATATAATGGTAGAATTAAACATCAAGAAGTAAGAAATATTTTTATTTAAAATTAATAAATTTTCACTTTTATGTATATTTTTTTTTTTGGGTAAACAAATATATAATGGCAGAATTACACATCAAGAAGTAAGAAAAAAATTTATTTTAAAACTAACAAATCTTCACTTCTATGTATATTTTTTGGGGTAAGCAAATATAATGGGAGAATCACACATCAAGAAGGGGAAAAAAGAGTAAAAATGCACAAGCAGCAGCCTGAGGCTGTGCCATATTCAACCTATCAGCTATAAACAAAGGTTACTCAATCATATTAGTTAGGATACCAATTAAGGCTACAAAGTCTGATAGTTAGCTTGGTCTTAATGCTTGCTTTGTCAAAGATTGTTTGGACTATCAGCTTCACAAAACTTTCACAAAAGCTTCATTTATCTTGGAATGCAAATTGATTTCTCTCCATCCAAAAGACGGTAGGTACTAGTGCTAACCTGAAAAAAGTTGGCACACTTTTTTTAATCATTGTATTTAGTGACACACTATGAGAAATCTAAAATCTAAAATCTCATTAGCCTAAACATATGATCACACTATTTTATTCTCAATATTAAGGCAATATTGAAGTCTCCCATATCAATCAAGGAATACCACCAACTAAGCTCAATAGATCACTCAACATGGGTTTCCTATCCAGAATTGTGTGTTTTTCATAGACTACAGTGAAGTAAAGTTGTTTGTTTGTGTCATAAGTGTTAACCATATCTTAGATACATTGATCATTCATTTGTATGACTATGAAGTCACAATATCATGAGATTCATAATATCAACACTCGACCTTTATTAGTTGTCAAGTTATTATATATTGAGCTCCATCTACTAGCCACTCTAGCAATAATAGGTTGAGCAAACTGTAACGATCTATTCCATCATTATAGTAAAGTAAGGGCAAAAGTACCCGGCTAGAAAAATTCTTAAGGTGAGAGTTGATAAAATCTCAGGCTAGGGTGAGCTTTGACGAAAATAGAGTGTTCTATATTTTATAAATAGTTGAGGTGATCTCGTGGTTGGTGGAATGGTAGTGCAGAGTCCAAATATGGATAATTTACAATCGTAGGATCTCGTAGAAAGTTTCGAGATGAAAATTGAGTTCATACAACTCCGGTTAGGGGAGTTACCGCGTCGGGGTTATGCTGTGATGTCTAGAAAAAGAAGTGTATTGTGAAATGAAGAGTTTGAGGAAATATTTCGATGTTTTGGAAATTAACATTCATCGCAAGGACGGGCAATCTCATCACAATGGACCATCGTGATGAGTCATCCTCATTGCGATGACTCATCGCAATGAAACTCGGGCCATTGCGATGAGACTCGAGCCACCACGACGAGGATGCGAGCAGTTTACCTACACTTTTTTAGTTTTTCTGGGTTATTTCTCATAACTCCTATTTTGGTCTAGAGCTTTAAGAAGCAGTTTTCTCAAGAAACTAGGGCATTCTCTTTCGTTTGAGGTAAATAATTCGTAAAACCTCTTCGTATATTGATCATTAATCTTTGTAAGACCTTTAGGTTGAGGATTAGCGGTAGAGTTCTTGAATTTAATCCCTAAAAGCATGAAACATGGGGAGAACCCTATGAGTAGGTGTAATTTTACCTAGAATAGATCCTAGGATGTATTTTATCATGATTTCTAACATAAAATATTAGTTCTTAACATAATTAAGTCTAGTGCGGAACCTTGAGTTCCATAAATGTGAGATTTGTAGGCAAAAAATGGCTAAAAAGGGTTAACTTGATTAAAAACCCTTTGGGTATTGATTTTATGAACGCTATGAGACTAGTTATTGATTAATTGACCTTTGGAGAATGCAACAGACTCAGATAAGGGTAGAATTAGTGGGTTAAATTCCCAAGACCTTAAATGAAAGAGTAAGTGATTAATTACTCTTGTATAATTATTGTTTATACACCTTGAGCGATTCAAAGTGTCAAGAAAAGGCAAGACAATTGCAAGGTAGCTTACAGGTGGTAATTCTTCACTCGAGGTAGGTTATAGTTTTAATTAGAGTTGAGACTCATTTTATTACATGGTATGTGGTTGAATTATGTACCTTGTGATTGGTCTTCGGACATGTTTGAATTGCATATGTTTTCTTGTTATGCTTGGATGAATAAGCTTGATGTGCATAAAGTGATGAGTGAGTTGAGATGAATAAGTGTAAGTGTATTTTGGGGAATTATGTATATCAAAGAGGGATAGATCTGAGAACCTAGTTGCATTGATATGGATGTTGATATAATTACTATGTATCGGATACCATGCTGGTATGGTACATAGACCCTAGTGCGTCCCTTGTAGGTCATGGCTAGTGGGCAGAAATAAGACCCTTAGCATATATGTACACTCTTTTATTTAGCATTGCATTGTTACATGGTCATTCATGGTGAGCTGGTTTTGTGAACTGAAATGAAACTAGAGGTACTAGATGTGCCGATGAGAGAGAGATAGACAGAAGTTTCACGTGTGTTGACTTGAAAGTGAACTCTTTTACATTCTTGTGGTGGTACTCAGTGATTTTTGTGAACTTGATAGTACTGTTGTTGATTTGACTTGAGATGATTATATGTTAACTATATTATATGTTAACTGAGCTAATTGCTAAGTATTGAGGTGTCTTTTACTTATTATTTGATTTGGCTATATAGTTGTTTTAACTTGAGTCGACCTATGTTACCTACCAGTACATAGTGTTTTGTACTGATACTACTATGTACTTTTTTTATTGAGTGCAAACCATATTTCAGAAAGTGAAATGCGGCCTCAGCTAGACTAGGCAATTGACCACAGATCCAAGGGTGAGCACTACTTCTCAGGTTGCCGTGGAACCTCTTCGGGTTATTATCCCTCTTTCGGGCATTAAAACTCTTATATTTTTATTATTTATTTTAGTTGTTTTAGATATCTTAGACAGTGTTTATGTTTAGAGATCTTGTACGATGACTTTTAGTTCTTGGGGGATGTTTTTAAATTATTTTCGAAATTTTTATTTATAGTAGTTGACTTTCATTATGGTTTAATTTGAGTGGGATTATTTCTATGTCTTCTAAAAATTGGCTAAGTTTAAGGTTATGATTTGGGTGGTTGGTTCTTCCACTGGACGGTTAGGGTGGGTGCCACCCACGCTTAGTTGAGTTGTGATAAAGTTGGTATTAGAGCCGTGGGTTCGTTGATCTTATCATGCAAGAACGTGTCTAGTAGAATCTTGCGAAATGGTACAGAGATGTTAATACTTTTTTTCAGGAGGCTACATGGTTTTAGGAAACCTCAACTTCTTTAATCCCTCGTGCTATTACTTGATTCCAATTGGTATTTGACGATCCAAATTGGTATCTAACTGTTTCACTCTTATTCTTGCAGATGGTGAGAACACGTGCGTTAGAGGCTAGAGCAGCAACATCTGAACCATTCATTGAGGCTGCGGCAGAGTGAGAGATAGAGCTAAGGGAAGGAGGGCGACACCCGCCAAGAGTAGAGCTGATGTGCCGGGATTTCACGGCACTTTCGACGGTTAAAACTAAAGATTTTGGATTTCTTAAGTATGTTTTTGTTAGATATGATGTTCATTTATTATATGTGCAGGAAAAGTATTAAAAAGATAAAAAGATCAAAAAGTTGCAGTTTTCTGGGTAAAAAGGTATGCCCCACGGGCGTGGGATCTACCACGACCCGTGGGAGAAGGCGTCAGAATGAACCAGAGAGACTTAAAGGCAAAATCCAATCCCACGGTCAGCCACGACGGGCGTCGGTCCAGCCACAGGCCATCACACTTGCCCGTGGGGATGGACCAGTGGAGATGAGCCTACAGAGTCAAGACTGACAAGCTACCACGATGCCCGTGAGAGGCACGATGGAACGTCGCAGAGCCCATCAAAATGAGCCAGAGACAATTGGAGATGCAGAGCTGTTAGCCAATGAGCTGGCCACGACGGGCGTGGCAACCATGATGCCCCATCACACTTACCAGTGGAAATAAGGTAGAGGGCCTGGAGACAAATTGATGAAATGACCGACGGGCACCCACGACGCCTATGGCACCCACGACGGCCCGTGAGGCTTACTCATCAGAACTGTCGTGTCTAGCTCTCCTAGATTAGTTAGGATTTGGTCTATTTTGTCTATAAATACCTTTCCTTAGGTTTTATTTCAAATGTTACACCCTAGATACATATTGTTACGTATTATTTATGTTTGTTGAGACATCATAACATAATTTTGAGAATTAAAAGATTGTTCTTGACTTATTGAAATGTTCTTGAGGATTTAAGATTCCGATTTTCTTTACTTGTTCTTGTAAGTTATAATCATGATCTCTTCATCTAAATCTGATTGTTTTCTTACAACCATGAGTAGCTAATTCTACAACTAGGGTTGTGAGAACCATGAAGGATTAACAAAGTAGGCAAAGTACTTGATAATTCTAGGATGGTGTTTATGCATGTATTGTTCTTCCCTTCGCTTTGATTGATTTTTAACGGTTGCAAACATTAGTACTCGCCTTATTCTTACTTGCTGGACCAAGGAGGTAACGAATGGGACAAGGGTTGATTACAACGGATATTTGAGGTTATCAACCCTCATCTAATAGCTTGACCTTGTCCGGGAATAACTAATCTGGGGTTAAAGGTAAGGGTTAGTAAAGCATACACCCATAGACGGACCAAGTTGCATGGTGAAATTCATCTATCTAGGGAACCAACCTTTTAGGTGAACCTAACTTACTGATCTTCCATGCTAAGCACCAAACTAGTTTATTAAGTACAACACCTTACTAAGTTATGATCTCATGAGAAACACTACCCTAGTCGCTTCTCTCATTGATTACAACACTTGAAACTGTTACTTTGTTACGTGCTCGAATTTGAATTATGATTACTACCTGTTACTATAAACCCCCCTTGTAGGGAAATAAAAGGCTAAAAACGCGAGTAAACATAATTGACCCTAGTCCTTTCATATTCCCCGTGGGATCGACCCCAACCTTTGTTGGATTCTATATTTGAACAATGATCGCTTTATGCTTCTAAAAGAAGGTGTAACTTGGGCGTATCAAATTTTGGCACCGTTGTCGGAGAATACGGTTTAGGATTAAGAGAGATTGTATTTATTGCACTGTTAGTCCTTATTTCCTGATTTTACTTTTTCTGTTATTTTTGTTTTTGTTCCACAGGTTGCACACTTGTACAAGCCCAGTACAAGGAGTCAAGGCAATCCCCTGATTCCATTCGATCCCGACTCCGAAGAACTCTGAGAAACATGGTCAAGGAGGGAGTTTTTGAGACACCTGAATAGGCCATAACACGAATATTGGCTGAGGAACAACAAAGGAAAAAGGCAGCAGAAGACACTCAAATTGCACAAGATGCGCAAGCTGCAGATGCACTTGCCCAAAAAAATGCTATAGCTGAGCAAGCGCGGAGAGCTAGACAAGAGGCTGGTCATCAAGTCGCTCTAGATGCTTAAGCTGCGAGAGACGAGGTAGCTCAATGCAATTTACATTAAGATCTCGTTGGTCTAAGAGGGAATATGGCTCGACAGATTCAACAACCCTGACATGTCCCTCGGTACAATCTTGATGATGATAATGCTAACGACACAGGGACAACAGGTCCTATTCTATTGTCATCGCTACCTATTGGCACTAAGTTTGATATTACGAGCACTATGATTCAGCTGCTAAACCTGAAGGGATTATTTGCTGGCAAGCGTACTGATGATGTGAACTTGCACTTAAAAAACTTTGTTAGGATCTGCAAGGCTTACAACCTTCCTAGGGTAGATCAGGATGCAATCAGATTCCGGCTCTTTCCATTCTCTTTAACTGGAGAAGCAACACTTTAGTTTACGAAACTGCCAGATGCTTTAATATTCACATGGCTGGAACTGAGGACTTACTTTCTGTAGAGGTTCTTTCCTTCATCACGGATGTTATAGCTAAAGCAGAAGGTCTATAATTTTAAGCAGCTACACACGGAGGCACTATATGAAACATGGCTGAGATTTAATAAGAAGCTGAAACAGGTTTTAAATCACAGAATCCCTTTGGATCATCTGATGGAGATCTTCTACAGAGAACTAAATGCCAACACCAAAGCAGTAGCTGATACAGTAATTGGAGGAGAATTCATGGAGAATACTTATGTCGAAGCTTCTGAGATGCTTGATAGGGTGACCAAGACAAACAGGGTCTGGCATACTAGAGAGGCTGAAAGTGCAGCAGGTACTTATGCGGTTGGGAAATCCATAGAATATCAAGATTTATAGGAGATTAGACAGGATGTTACTGAATTGAAGACAAGCATAGGTTTGATTGCGAAGCAAATCCTAAACAATGGAGCAGAAAAGTGAAAGCTATCGGTTCACAAGGAAAGACACCAAATCTAGATGAGTACGATTCTGATGAAGAAGTTAATTATCTGAATGATCAAGAAAAGGGTTTCTGGGCCAATGGCTAAGGAAATCAAGTTCAGAATAGAGATCAGGAGAATAACAGGGACAGAGATGACAACTACAATTGGGATAGATAAAAAGACAGGAGCAGGGGTAGAGATGGTGATTGGAACAAGATGGTTGGATACAAGAATGATAGAAGCGGCCTGTATGTCCCTTTTGGAAATCGCTAATTAGGGCCTAAACAACTATTCGTGAGGGAGCTAATTAATAAGGTATTACAAAAGGTTGATTCTACGAATGGAAGTATGAAAGAGATGCGCACTGACCTCTCAGGCATGAGTCAAAAGGTAGAATCTCATTTTGTCTCCATAAAGTAGATTGAAGCACAGATGAACCAAATGTCTACAACCCTGAACCCGCATAAAAAGGGTACTCTCCCAAGTGACACAATTCAGAATCCAAAGAATGATCGACAGTGTATGGCTGTGACTACTCAAAGCCAAAAATAGACTGTTGATCCTCCTGTTCCTATAGTTGTTGATGAGCCAGTTGAGCCTGAAAAAGGTGATGTTGAGATTGTGGTCAATTCAGAGGAAAAGGATAGCATTGGAAGTTCAAGTCAAAAGAAGTCTACTGATGCTAAGGAAAAGAACAAGGAGGTTCCACAGGTCTTGAAGCCCATACCATTGCCTCCTCCACCTTACCTACAAAGATTGATTAAAAAGGCCGAGAAAGGTAAATATTGCAAGTTTATCTCCATGCTCAAACAACTTTCAGTGAATGTTCTGTTGGTTGAAGAATTGGAGCAGATGCCTGGGTATGCGAAGTTCATGAAAGATCTGGTGACAAAGAAGAGAACTGTAAGTTTTGAGCCAGCTGATAATTTGCACCATTTTAGTGCAATAGCCTTCCATTCTCTAGTGCAGAAAAAGGAAGATCCTAGAGCTTTCACTATTCCTTGCACGATTAGAGCATTCTATTTTGCTAAAGCACTGTGTGATCTGGGTGATAGTTTTAATCTGATGCCACTAGCAGTGTTCAAATAGTTAGGCTTGGGAGTCTCCAAACTGACTACAATGCAGCTTCTTATGGCAGATTGCACGGTGAAAAGGCCAGTGGGAATTCTCTATGATGTACTCGTGAAAGTTTACACTTTTATCTTCCCTACAGACTTTGTAATCCTTGACTGTGAGGTTGACTTTGAGGTTCCCATCATCTTTGGCCGCCCGTTCCTTGCCACCGCATGCGCCTTAGTTGACTTGGAGATTGGGCAGATGAAATTTAGACTTAATGATGAGGTAGTAACTTTCAATGTCTGTCAGTCTATGAAAAATCATAACAACATGTGTGTAGTAACATTTATAGACGTGGTTGATGAGGAGCAGTTAATAGTGCCTGTTGAAGAGAGACATAGTATTGAAGCACTTGCAGCTGTCATCATGAATTTTGATAGAGATGATATTGAAGAATATGATGATATGGTGGAAGAACTTGCAATTATGGGGTTTTATACTTATTCTCCAAAAAAGCTTGATTTTGACCTAAAGAATCGACAGACACCACCAGCTAGGCCATCTATTGAGGAGCCTCCAGTCTTAGAGCTCAAAGCACTTCCTTCTCGACTCTAATATGTGTTCTTGGGAGATAATGACACCTTTCCAGTTATTATTGCTACTGACTTAGATGAAAGGCAGGTTGAAGCTCTAGTTTCTATTTTGAGAAAGTTCAAGAGGGCCATTGGTTGGTCCATTGCTGACATTATTGGGAATCTGCCTAGAATTTGCATGCATAAAATTCAACTAGAGCCAAATTGCATTCTGAGTATTGAGCACCAGCGTAGGTTAAATCAGCCTATGCAAGAGGTTATCAAGAAGGAAATCATCAAGTGGCTGGATGCAAGTGTGGTTTACCCTATTGCAGACAGCAAGTGGGTGTGCCCCGTTCAGTGTGTGCTTAAAAAAGGTGGAATTATTGTGGTCCCAAATGCTAAGAATGAGTTAATTCCATTGAGACCAGTCACAAGCTAGCGTGTATGTATGGATTACAGGAAATTGAATGCTTGGATTGAGAAAGATCATTTTCCGATGCCGTTCATGGATCAGATATTAGACCGCCTTACTGGTAGAGGATGGTACTATTTTATTGATAGTTATTCAGGATACAATCAGATTTCTATTGCTCCTGAAGACCAAGAGAAGACCACTTTCACCTGTCCATATGGGACATTTGCATTCAAGAGGATGCCCTTTGGGTTATGCAATGCACCGGTGACATTTCAGCGATGTATGATGTCGATTTTCTCAGATATGGTGGAGGACACTATTGAGGTATTCATGGATGATTTTTCTGTAGTTGGTGACTCTTTTGATGATTGTTTGGCTCATCTGAACTGTGCGCTGAAAAGATGTGAGGAGTGCAACCTAGTACTGAATAGGGAGAAGTGTCACTTTATGGTCAAAAAGGGTATAGTGCTTGGCCATCATATTTCCAAGAAGGGTATTGAGGTCGACAAAGCAAAGATAGAGGTGATTGAAAGATTGCCTCCACCAATTTCTGTGAAGGGTATCCGAAGCTTTTTAGGGCATGCTGGTTTCTACCACAGATTCATAAAACACTTTTGTAAAATTGCACATCCCTTGTGCAAGTTACTGGAAAAGGAGGTGAAGCTTGTTTTTGATGATGCATGTGTGAAGGCATTCGAATGCCTTAAGGAAAAGTTAATCTCTTCTCCCATTATTGTTTCACCAGATTAGTCTCAACCTTTTGAGGTTATGTGCAATGCTAGTGGAGTGGATCTAGGAGCACTCCTAGGCCAAAGATGCAAATATATTCTTCATCCCATCTACTATGCTAGCAAAGCACTCAATCCTGCCCAAAAGAACTATACGGTGATAGAACAAGAGTTGCTTGATGTGGTCTTTGCATTAGAAAAGTTCAGATCATATTTACTTGGCACTAAGGTGGTTTTGCACACTGACCATGCAGCTCTTAGGTACCTCATGGCAAAAAAGGATGCAAAGCCAAGATTGATTAGATGGGTGTTGCTGGAACAAGAATTTGACTTTGAGGTCAATGACCGAAAGGGCACAAAAAATAAGGTAGCAGACCACTTGTCTAGACTAGAGGAAGAAGCGATGCAGAAGCTGAATGATGAGCAAGAGATTGATGATTGGTTCCCAGAAAAACAAGTGTTGGCTGTCTCCCAAGATCTGATTCCATGGTTTGCAGACTTTGCCAACTATTTGGAAAGTGATGTGGTCCCTTCTGATATGTCTGTCCATCAGTGAAGCAAGTTCATATTTGATGTTAAGAAATTTTTCTGGGAGGAGCCGTTCTTGTTTCGTGTGTGTGCTGATACTATGATCCATAGATGTGTGCCTGAAGTTGAGATGATGGAGATATTAGAGGCTTGTCATTCATCCCCTGTTGGGGGGCATTGTAGTGGTATCCAAAGGGCCCACAAGATCTTACAATGCGGATACTATTGGCCGATCATCCACAAGGACGCCCATGATTTTTCTAAGGCTTGTAGTCGATGTCAAATGGAAGGTGGTATATCAAGGAAGCATGAGCTTCCTCTCACTCCCATCCTTGTGATTGAACTTTTTGACGTATGGGATATCGATATTATGGGTCCGTTTGTGAGTTCGAATGGGATGAAATATATATTGGTGATTGTCGACTATGTGTCCAAGTGGGTGGAGTCGATTGATCTTCCCAATAATGAAGGCAAGAGTGTCACGTAGTTCTTGAAAAAGAATGTCTTTTCCAAATTTGGTACACCACGGGCGATCATTAGTGATAGAGGCTCTCACTTTTGCAATAAGTTATTTCGGGCATTACTTGAGAAGTATGGAGTGAAACACAAGGTTGCAACCCCCTATCATCCCTATACTAGTGGGAAAGTTGAGGTTTCCATTCGCGAGATAAAGTCAATCCTGTCGAAGACTATGAATGCAAATAGAAAGGATTGGTCCAGGAAACTGGATGATGCTTTATGGGTGTAATAGACTGCGTACAAGACACTAATAGGGATGACACCATATCAACTGGTGTTTGGGAAGTCATGTCATCTACCTGTTGAGATAGAGCATAAGGCCATGTGGGCATTGAAGAAGTTGAATTTAGATTGGTCTGCAACATCATTTCAGCGGCTTAGGTAGTTGTATGAGTTAGATGAGTTCCTCCTAAATTCATATGAAAGTTCGGCCTTGTACAAAGAAAAGATGAAATTGTATCATGACCAAAAAATTGAGAAGAGATATTTCCATCCGGATGACTTGGTCCTGCTTTTCAATTCCAGACTTTGTTTGTTTCCTAGCAAGTTGAAGCCCAAGTGGATTGGACCATTCAAAGTGGTATAGGTATTTCCACATGCTGCCATAGAACTTGAAAATCATGAGGGCAAGAGGTTCAAAGTGAACGAGCAACGGATAAAGGCTTATTTGGGAACGACAGAGGAGCTGAAAGCTGTGGAAGTATGCACCCTTGGTGAATTTATGGTAACCAAGGAACTTGATGAAGTTTGAATAGTCAAGTGACCTGCATCATGCCGCGATGTTAAATCAGGCGCTGCATGGAAGGCAACCCATGAAGAAACTTGATGAAGTCTGAGTAGTCAAGTAACCTGCATCATGCCGCAATGTTAAATCAGGAGCTGCATAAGAAGCAACCCATGAACTAATATTTGTTTAAGTGTGCAGGAGTTGGTGAGATTGAGTAAGAAAAGAATTGCAGAAAAGTCCCATGGGCACCAACGATAGGCCATCACAGGTCCCATGCCCATAGGAAGTTTTCATGGGAGGGTGAGAATCCATGAAAAATGGTCTGCCCCATTCCCACGCCCAGATACGACGGGCCGTGAGAACTGGGCGTGAAGCCAAGTAAAGTTCAGAAAAAGCCGCTAGCCCATTCCCACGTCCCAACATGATGGGACGTCGTAACCCCAATGCGAATGGGAATTGGGCCTCCGATGCCCTGGTGAGTTGATCACGAGGGGACATCGCATGCCCCACGAGTGTCGTGATAGCCCATCGTCTGGGTTGATCAATGGGTCAAAAATCTTTAAACTTTTTATTTAAGTTGACCCAACCTGACCCGGTTCCCCTTTCCCTTTTCCCCGCGTCTTAAGTGGTTTTGACCTCATTCAATTGAGGTCAAACCAAATCAAACTCCCTCTTCCCTCATTCTTTCACACTTTTCACACACCACACCCACGATCAACTCTCCACAATTATCTCCTCATTACCACCAATCACTCCCCCACGTTCCATATACTCTTAACAATCACGAGAGCACTGAACAAGTTCACACAAAAGTTTCACAAGTCATCTTTCAAGAGTTTATTGAAAATCAAGAGTAAGTATTCTTTTTCTTTGCTTTCAATTCTATCTTGATGCTATTAAAGTAAATAAGGGTTCGTGTGTTTCATAAAATCATATGATTTAGTGAACCCTAGTTGTGAACTTTGACTAGTGATTGTGTGTTTGTATGTATGGCTTCATAAAAATTGGGAATTAGGGTTGTGTTAATTGTATGAATGGTGGGTAGATGTTTTTTTCATAATTTGTATATGATGTTGGTTTGGGTAAAGTAAAAGAATGTGATAGTGAACACAAAGGAAGAGAAAGTAGGGGCTAGTGTGATTCCACGGGCAAAGCCCATGGGACGTCAGAGGGATGACGGGCGTCGGAATTGAGCATGGAAGTGGAACAAGGCTTGAAAAGGCCACTGTCCCATTTTGACGCCAGATCTCGATGGGACGTCACACATACCACGCTCGTGGCATGCCATCGTGGGAGGACAAAAGTTACTTCAATATGCACTGCCCCATTCAAATGCCCTATCCCACGGGACATCGGACCTCCCACGCCCGTGGTGGGCCATCGTGGAAGGACAAAAATTTCTTTAAAGCTTCACTGTCTAATCCCGACATCCTGTGCCATGGGCCATCGAACCTCCCACGCCCGAGGGAGGCTATAAAAATCTGAAAAATTTGCTAAGTGTTGAAATTGTTTTTGCTTTAGTTTTTGGGTTCGGTCTGCTAATGTTGATTACCTGCAGGTACTATATGGCACCAGCTGCTCCAGTATGATGGGGGGCATGGAAATCAAAAGAAAAGTCCATCCCTCCTGGCCTAATTGATGAGTCTGATTCGGAGGGCGAGAAGAGCGACTCTGACAACCGCCTCCTCGTCTGGATGGTAAAGAGAAAGCTGGTGGTATCTCATTCCCAGTCTGAAGAGGAAGGAGGTAATGCACACGAGCAGGAGAAAACATTGGCAAAGACTTCCTCCCAGTCTGAAGAGGAGGAAGGATCATCTTCCGGGTCAGCCAGTTCTGATGCGGAGAGTGACCATGCTACTCCACCAGCAAAAGGAGCACAAGAGACAGCTATTCCGGTTTCTAGTGGCATGGAAACCGAGACCAAGTTGGGAGATGATGCTAAGTCAGGTTCAGAGTCAGGTTCTGCCAATGAGGCAGAGGGTGATGTTAAGTCTGAGATAGAAGAAACTACTCCTGAAAAGAAGGCGACCCCACCTCCTCCAAAGTAGCCTGGAATATCCCTGGCTCCCACTTCAAATGATATCCAACTCCGGGAGCTGACACGGTGGAACGTCAAAGGGTCCATGAAGATATTTGATTATGGGCTCGAGGTAACAGCAAGGGGGCATCTGAAACTCCCTATTGCAAAAGAGTGGAGGATAGACTCCTTCAAGCTAAAGGAATTTCCTAAGCTTGAGGAGTACTTCGGCCACTACAATTTGGGCTAGACAAGAAAGCCACTCCTGGACTATCAGCCGACTATCGTCAGGGAGTTCTATGTGAACTATCAGGCCATACAGGAGAGTAGGTGCCAGAAAGGTCAGAAAGCTGCAGATTTGCCCACTCTTGAGAGAGTCCCAGTACGAGGTGTTCCAGTAAACATCTCAGCCGAGACCATCAATAGATTTTTATATGGGCCTGAGTATGTTGCTCCGACCAACACTTTAGACTACGACTACTGGCATAAATAAGAGGATAAGCTGACGAAGTGGTTAGCAAAGGTTCTCACAAAGTTTGGCACCCCATCGTGGCTCTATCAAGACAAGCCACAGATCAACAAGGCCTCTTTGACCTTCGAGGAAAAGTTTTGGTGGGCGATTGTGCGACTCCGGCTTATGCCGACTGGTGGGGACAATCAACTGATTATTGATAGGGTTGTTCTTGTTGCTAGATTGTTATCCAAATACAAGTTGAATATTGGGAAAATCATAGTAGAGGAGATCCAGGACAAGGTTACAAAAATCAGCTCATCATACCCGTTCCCATGCCTCCTGACAAATATATGTGAAGATGTCGGGGTGTCTCTATATTTGGGCATTGATCGTGCAGAGCGTGCCACCTGACCCATCATCCCGAGTGGTCCATAACACAAATTGCATGTTGGGAAAAAGGTCCAAGATTGCAAAAACTAGAAAAAAGTGATTTTTAGACGAAAATCTAATTTTTAGGTTCTTTTAAAAGTTTAAAACTCACTCCAAATTTTTTTATCTTATAAAAAAAATCCACTAATTATTACTTTAACTATAATTAGGAATAAGTGAAGTTGAAAAAACTACTTTCTTGTTGATAGCTTTTTTTGTAGATTTGTTTATGCTTCAAAAGAATTCACTATTGTAGAATAGAGTCAGTGTTGCTTATACCTTTTTTGGTTGGTTGGTGAGTGAAATTGTGTTATTAATAGTTTTTATTAAAATATTATGTTATGCTTTTGGATAATGCATTATCTGGTTCATTATATAATGATAATTTTGTGTCAAACTTATGGATATTTTAATAGTTTTTAGAACTTATGGGTATAAATCATATTTCATATTTTTTTTCTTTCAAAAAAGTGAAATATGTTCTCAAAAACTATGACCAAACACATGTTGAAACTTCACCCAAAACTGACTTGCCAAAAATATTTGGAAATCTATAGCCAAACGCTAGCTTAAAATAGTATATTTGCTTATGTTTTTTGAAAATTGCAAGTCCATATTAAAAAAAAGAAACAACTAGTCCCTCTCTAGTGATCACGTGCAACACTCTAACGCTAGTTGTTGAAAAATTTATTTTAAAATTAACAAATCTTCACTTTTATATATATATATTTTGAGTAAACAAATATAATGGTAGAATTACACATCAAGAAGTAAGGAAAAAATTTATTTAAAATTAACAATTTTCACTTCTATGTATATTTTTTTGGGTAAACAAATATATAATGGCAGAATTATACATCAAGAAGTAAGAAATTTTTTTATTTTAAAACTAATAAATCTTCACTTCTATGTATATTTTTTGGTGTAAGCAAATATAATGGGAGAATCGCATATCAAGAAGGGGAAAAAGAGTGAAAATGCACAAGCAGCAGCCTGAGACTATGCCATATTCAACCTATCAGCTATAAACAAAAGTTACTCAATCATATTAGTTTGGATATCAATTAAGGCTACTAAGTCTGATAGTTAGCTTGGTCTTAATTCTTGCTTTGTCAAAGATTGTTTGGACTATTAGCTTCACAAAACTGTGATAAAAGCTTCATTTATCTTGTAATACAAATTGATTTCATTCCATCCAAATGTGGTAGACAGTAGCTACTAGTGCTAACCTGAAAAAAGTAGGCACACTTCTTTTAATCATTGTATTTGGTGACACACTATGAGAAATCTAAAATCTCATTAGCCTAAACATATGATCACACTATTTTATTCTCAATATTAAGGACAACACTTAAGTCTCCCATTATCAATCAATGAATACCACCAGCTAAGCTCAATAGATCACCCACATGGGTTTCCTATCCAGAATTGTGTATTTTTCATAGACTACAGTGAAGTAAAATTCTTTGTTGGTGTCATAAGTATTCACCATATCTTAGATACATTGATCATGCATTTGTATGACTATAAAGTGACAATATCGTGGGATTCATAATATCAACACTCGACCTTTATTAGTTGTCAAGTTATTACATATTGAGCTCGATCCACTAGCCACTCTAGCAATAATAGGTTGAGCAAACTGTAATGATCTATTCCGTTATTATAGTAAAGTAAGAGCAAAAGTACATGGCTAGAAAAATTTCTAAGGTGAGTGTTGATAAAATCTCAGGCTAGGGTGAGCTTTGACAAAAATAGAGTGTTCTATGTTTTAGAAATAGTTGAGGTGATCTCATGGGTGGTGGAATGGTAGTGCAGAGTCCAAATATGAATAATTTACAATCGTAGGATATCGTAGAAAATTTTGGGATGGAAATTGGGTTCATAGAACTCCAGTTAGGGGTGTTACCGCGTCAGGGTTATTCCGTGATGTTTAGAAAAAGAAGTGTATTGTGAAATGAGGACCTATGTTGCCTACCAGTACATAGTATTTTGTACTGATACAACCATGTACATTTTTTTATTGAGTGCAAACCATATTACAGAGACTGAAATGTGCCCTCGGCTAGACTAGGCGATTGACCACAGATCCACGAGTGAGCACTACTTCTCAGGCTGCCGCAGAACCTTTTCGAGTTATTATCCCTCTTTCGGGCAATAAAACTCTTATTGTTTATTATTTGTTTAGGTTGTCTTAGATATCTTAGACAGTGTTTATGTTTAGAGATCTTGTATGATGACTTTCAGTTCTTGGGGGATGTTTTAGTCATTTCAATTATTTTTGAAATTTTTATTTATAGTACTTGACTTTCATTATGGTTTAATTTGAGTGGGATTATTTCTCTCTCTTCTAAAAATTGGCTAAGTTTAAGGTTATGATTTGGTTAGGTTAGTTCTTCCATAGACTGTTAGAGTGGGTGCCACCCATGCATAGTTGAGTCGTGACAAAGTTGGTATTAGAGCTTTGGGTTCGTTGATCTTATCGTACAAGAATGTGTCTAGTAGAGTCTTGCGGAATGGTACATAGACGTTAATACTTTTCTTCAAGAGGCTACATGGTTTTAGGAAACCTCAACTTCTTTAATACCTCGTACTATTACTTGATTCAAGTTGGTATTTGACGATCCAAATAGGTATCTAACTGGTTCACTCTTATTCTTGCAGATGGTGAGAACACATGCGTTAGAGGATAGAGCAGCAACACCTGAACCAATCATTGAGGTTACGGCAGAGTGAGAGATAAAGCTAAAGGAAGGAGGGCGACACCCGCCAAGAGTGGAGCTGATGTGCCGGGATTTCACGGCACTTTCAATGGTTAAAACTAAAGATTTTGGGAGTTCTTAAGTATGTTTTTGTTAGATATGATGTTCGTTTATTACATGTGCAGGAAAGGTATTGAAAAGATAAAAAAACCAAAAAGTTGCAGTTTACTGGGTAAAAAGGTGTGCCTCACAGGCATGGGATCTATTACGGCCCATGGGAGATGGCGTAAGAATGAACCAGAGGGACTTAAAGGCAAAATCCAGTACCACGACCAGCCACGATGGACATCGATCTAGCCACAGGCCGTCACACTTGCCCATGGGAATGGACCAATGGAGCTAAGCCTACACAGTCAAGACTGATGAGCTACCACGACACCCGTGAGAGATACAATTTGATGTCATAGAGCCTCTCGAAATGAGCCAAGACAATTAGAGATATAGAGTTGTGAACCAACGAGCTAGCCATGATGGGCGTGGCAACTATGACGCCCCATCGCACTTGCTCGTGGAAACAAGGCAGAGGGCCTGGAGACAAATTGATGAAATGATCGATGGGCACCAACGACGCCTGTGGCACCCACGATGGCCCGTGGGGCTTGCTCGTCGGGACTACCGCGTCAAGCTCTTCTAGATTAGTTACGATTTGGTCTATTTTGTCTATAAATACCTTCCCTTAGGTTTATTTCGGATGTTACACACTAAATATATATCGTTACATATTATTTATGTTTGTTGAGACATCATAACACAGTTTTGAGAATTAAAAGATTGTTCTTGACTTATTGAAGTGTTCTTGAGGATTCAAGATTCTGGTATTCTTTACTTGTTCTTGTAAGTTATAATCATGATCTCTTCATCTAAATCTGATTGTCCTCTTACAACCATGCGTAGCTAAATCCATAACTAGGGTTGTGGGAACCATGAAGGATTAACAAAGTAGGCAAAGTACTTGGTAATTCTAGGATAGTGTTTATGCACGTATTGTTCTTCCCTTCACTTTGATTGCTTTTTAATGGTTGTAAATGTTAGGACTCACCTTATTCTTACTTGCCGGACCAAGGAGGTAACGAATGGGAAAATGGTTGATTACAACGGAGATTTGAGGCTATTAACCCTCATGTAATAGCTTGACCTTGTCTGGGAATAGCTAATCTGGGGTCAAAGGTAAGGGTTAGTTAAGCATACACCCATAGACGGACCAAGTTGCATAATGAAATTCATCTATCTAGGGAACCAACCATTTAGGTGAAACTAACTTACCGATCTTGCATGCTAAGCACCAAACTAGTTTATTAAGCACAACACCTTACTAAGTTATGATCTCATGGGGAATACTACCCTAGTCGCTTCTCTCATTGATTACAACACTTGAAACTGTTACTTTGTTACGTGCTCGAATTTGAATTACGATTACTACCTGTTACTATAAACCCCCCATTGTAGGGAAATAAATGGCTAAAAATGCGAGTAAACATAATTGACCATAGTCCTTCCATATTCCCCGTGGGATCGACCCCAACCTTCGTTGGATTCTATATTTGAACGACGACCGCTTTATGCTTCTAAAAGAGGTGTAATTTGGGAGTATTAAATTTTGGTGTCGTTGTCGGGGAATACGATTTAGGATTAAGAGAAATTGTTTTTATTGCACTGTTAGTCCTTATTTCTTGATTTTACTTTTTCTGTTATTTTTGTTTTTATTCCACAGGTTGCACACTTGTACATGCCTAGTACAAGGAGTCAAGGCAATCCCTTGATTCTATTCGATCCTGAACTCCTAAGAACTCTAAGAAACATGGTCAAGGAGGGAGTTTTTGAGACACCTGAATAGGCCACAACTTGAATGTTGGCCGAGGAACAGCAGAGGAAAAAAGCAGCAAAAGACGCTCAAAATTTGCAAGATGCGCAAGCTGCAGATGCACTACCTAACAAAATGCTCAAGCTGAGCAAGCATGACAAGCTAGACATGAGGCTGCTTGTCAAGTAGCTCTAGATGCTCAAGCTGCAAGAGACGAGGAAGCTCGATGCAATTTACATCAAGATCCCATTGGTATGAGAGGTAATACGGCTCGAAAGATTCAACAACCCTGACATGTCTCTCGGTACAATCTTGATGATGATGATGCTGATGACACAGGGACAATAGGTCCCATTGTATTATCACCGCTACCCATTAGCACTAAGTTCGATATTACGAGCACTATGATTTAGCTGCTGAACCTGAAGGGATTATTTGCTGGTAAGCCCATTGATGATGTGAACTTGCACTTAAAGAACTTTGTTAGGATCTGCAACTCTTACAACCTTCTTGGGGTAGATCAGGATGCTATCAGATTGCGTCTCTTTCCATTCTCTTTAACTGGAGAAAAAACACTTTTGTTTGCGAAACTACCTGATGCTTCAATATTCACATGGCTGGAATTGAGGACTCAGTTTTTGGAGAGGTTCTTTCCTCTATCACGGATGTTGCAGCTAAAGCAGAAGGTCTATAATTTCAAGAAGCTACCCGCAGAGGCACTATATGAAACATGGCTGAGGTTAAATAAGAAGCTGAAATAGGTTCCGAATCACAGAATCCCTTGGGATCATCTGATGGAGATCTTCTAGAGAGCACTGAATGCCAACACCAAAGCAGTAGCTGATACAATAACTGGGGGAGCATTCATGGAGAATACTTATGTCGAAGCTTCTGAGATGCTTGATAGGGTGACCAAGACAAACATGACCTAGTATATTAGAGAGGCTAAAAGTGCAGCAAGTACTTATGCGGTTAGGAAATCCATAGAATATCAAGATTTGTAGGAGATTAGACAGGATGTTACTGAATTGAAGATAATCATAGGTTTTATTACAAAGCAAATCCTAAATAATGGAGCAAAAAAAGTGAAAGCTATCGGTTCATAAGGAAAGACACAAAAGCTAGATGAGTACGATGCTGATGAAGAAGTTAATTATCTGAATGATCAATGAGAGGGCTTCTGGGCCAATGGCCAAGGAAATCAAGGTCAAAACAAAGATCGGGAGAATAACAAAGATAGAGATGACAACTATAATCGGTCTGGATACAGAGACAAGAGCAGGGGTAGAGATGGTGATTGAAACAAGATGGATGGCTACAAGAATGATAGAAGTGGCATGTATGCCCCTATTGGAAATCGCGAATTAGGGCCTGAACAACTATCCATGAGGGAGCTAATTAATAAGGTATTGCAAAAGGTTGATTCTATGGATGGAAGTATGAAGGAGATGCGCGCTGGCCTCTTAGGCATGAGTCAAAAGGTAGAATCTCATTCTATTGCCATAAAGAAGATTGAAACATAGATTAACCAAATGTCTACAACCCTGAACCCGCATCAAAAGGGTACTCTCCCAAGTGAGATAATTTAGAATCCAAAGAATGATCGATAGTGTATGGTTGTGACTACTCAAAGTAGGAAATAGACTGTTGATCCTCCTGTTCCTATAGTTGTTTATGAGCCAGCTTAGCCTAAAAAAGGTAGATGTTGAGATTGTAGTCGATTCAGAGGAAAAGGATAGCATTGAAAGTACAAGTGAAAAGAAGTCTACTTATGCTAAGGAAAAGAACAAGGAGGTTCCACAGGTCTTGAAGCCCATGCCATTGCCTCCTCCACCTTACCCACAGAGATTGATCAAAAAGGCTGAGGAAGGTAAATATCGCAAGTTCATCTCCATGCTCAATTAAATTTCTATGAATATTCCGTTGGTTGAAGCATTAGAGCAGATGCCTGGGTTTGCAAAGTTCATGAAAGATCTAGTGACAAAGAAGAGAACTGTAAGTTTTGAGCCAACTAATAATTTACACCATTGTAGTGCAATAGCCTCCCATTCTCTGGTGTAGAAAAAGGAAGATCCTGGACCTTTCACTATTCCTTGCACGATTGGAGCATTCTACTTTGCTAAAGCACTATGTGATCTGGGTGATAGTATTAATTTGATACCACTAGTAGTGTTCAAATAGTTAGGCTTGGGAGTCCCCAAACCGACTACAATGCGGCTTCTTATGGCAGATCGTACGGTGAAGTGGCCAGTGGGAATTCTCTATGATGTACTCGTGAAAGTTGATACTTTTATCTTCTTTGTAGAGTTTTTAATCCTTGACTATAAGGTTGACTTTGAGGTTCCCATCATCTTAGGCCACCCGTTCCTTACCACCGAATGTGCCTTAGTTGACTTGGAGACTGGGCGGATGAAATTCAGACTTAATGATGAGCTAGTAACTTTCAATGTCTGCCAGTCTATGAAACATCATAACGATGTGTGTATAGTATCAGTTATAGATATGGTTGATGAGGAGCAGTTAATAGTGCCTGTTAAAGAGAGACTTGGTGTTGAAGAACTTGCAGCTGTCATCATGAATTTTGATGGAGATGATATTGAGGAATATTATGATATGGTGAAAGAACTTGAAGGTATGGGGTTTTATACTTATGCTCTGAAATAACTTGATTTGGACCTAAAGAATCGACAGACACCACCGGCTAGGCCATCTATTAAGTAGCCTCCAGTCTTGGAGCTCAAAGCACTTCCTTCTCGACTCCGATATATGTTCTTGGGAGCTAATGACACCTTTCCAGTTATTATTGCTGCTGACTTAGATGAAGGGTAGGTTAAAGATCTAGTTTTTATTTTGAGAAAGTTCAAGAGGGCCATTGGTTGGTCCATTGCTGACATTATTGGGATTACGCCTCTAATTTGCACACATAAAATTTAGCTAGAGACAAATTGCATTTCCAGTATTGAGCACTAGCGTAGGTTGAATCAACCTATGTAAAAGGTTGTCAAGAAGGAGATCTTCAAGTGGCTGGATGCAAGTGTGGTTTACTCTATTGCAGACAGCAAGTGGGTGAGCCCGATTCAGTGTGTGCCTAAAAGGGTGGAATTACTGTGGTCCCAAATTCTAAGAATTAGTTGATTCCATTGAGACCAATCATAAGCTGGCGTGTATGCATGGATTATAGGAAACTGAATTCTTGGACCGAGAAAGACCATTTTCTGATGTCGTTCATGGTTCAGAGGTTAGACCGCCTTGCTGGTAGAGGATGATATTGTTTTCTTGATGGTTATTTAGGATACAATCAGATTTTTTATTGCTCTTGAAGACCAAGATAAGACCATTTTCACCTATCCATATGGGACGTTTGCGTTCAAGAGGATGCCCTTTGGGTTATGCAATGCACCGATGATATTTCAGCGATGTATGATGTTGATTTTCTCAGATATGGTGGAGGACACTATTGAGGTATTCATAGATGATTTTTATGTAGTTGGTGACTCTTTTGACGATTGTTAGGCTCATCTGAGATGTGCGCTGAAAAGATATGAGGAGTGCAACCTAGTACTGAATAGGGAGAAGTGTCACTTTATGGTCAAAAAGGGTATAGTGCTTGGCCATCATATTTCCAAGAAGGGTATTGAGGTCGACAAAGCAAAGATAGAGGTGATTGAAAGATTGCCTCCACCAATTTCTGTGAAGGGTATCCGAAGCTTTTTAGGGCATGCTGGTTTCTACCACAGATTCATAAAACACTTTTGTAAAATTGCACATCCCTTGTGCAAGTTACTGGAAAAGGAGGTGAAGCTTGTTTTTGATGATGCATGTGTGAAGGCATTCGAATGCCTCAAGGAAAAGTTAATCTCTGCTCCCATTATTGTTTCACCGGATTGGTCTAAACCTTTTGAGGTTATGTGAAATGCTAGTGGAGTGATGCTAGGAGCAGTCCTAGGCCAAAGACGCAAAAATATTCTTTATCCCATTTACTGTGCTAGCGAAGCACTCAAGCCTGCCCAAAAAAACTATACGGTGACAGAACAAGAGCTTCATTCTTTGGTCTTTACATTCAAAAAGTTCAGATCATATTTACTTGGCACTAATGTTGTTGTGCACACTGACCATGCAGCTCTTAGGTACGTCATGGCAAAAAAGGATGCAAATCCGAGATTGATTAGATGGGTGTTGCTGCTACAAGAATTTGACTTTGAGGTGAAGGACCGGAAGGTCACAGAAAATCAAGTAGCAGACCACTTGTCTATACTAGAGGAAGAAGTGATGTAGAAGCTTAATGATGAGCAAGAGATTGATGATTGGTTCCCAGACAAACAAGTGTTGACTGCCTCCCAAGATCTGATTTCATGGTTCGCAGACTTTGCCAACTATTTGGCAAGTGATGTGGTCCCTTTTTATATGTCTTTCCATCAGCGAAGGAAGTTCATGTCTAATGTTAAGAAATTCTTCTAGGAGGAGCCATGCTTGTTTCCTGTTTGTGCTGATAGCATGATCCCTAGATATATGCCTAAAGCTGAGATGATGGAGATATTAGAGGCTTGTAATTCATCCCCTGTTGGGGGGCATCATAGTGGTATCCAAAAGGCTCATAAAATCTTACAATGCGGATACTATTGGCCGACCATCCACAAGGACGCCCATGCTTTTGCTAAGGCTTGCAATCGATATCAAAGGGAGTGTGGTATATCAAGAAAGCATGAGCTTCCTCTCACTCCTATCCTCGTGATTGAACTGTTTGACGTATGTGGTATTGATTTCATGGGTCCGTTTGTGAGTTCGAATGGGATGAAATATATATTGGTGGTTGTCGACTATGTGTCCAAGTGGGTAGAGGCAGTTATGCTTCACAATAATGAAGGCAAGAGTGTCACATCATTCTTTAAAAAGAATATCTTTTCCAGATTTGGTACACCATGGGCGATCATTAGTGATGGAGGCTCTCACTTTTGCAATAAGTTGTTTCGGGCTTTACTTAAGAAGTATAGAGAGAAACATAAGGTTGCAACCCCCTATCATACCCAGACTAGTGGGAAGTAGAGGTTTCCAACCGCGAGATAAAGTCAATCCTATCGAAGACTGTGAATGCAAATAGAACAGATTGGTCCAGGAAATTGGATGATGCTTTTTGGGCGTACCGGACAACGTACAAGACACCAATAGGGATGTCACCATATCAACTAGTCTTTGGGAAAGCATGTCATCTACCTGTTGATCTAGATCATAAGGCCATATGAGCATTGAAGAAGTTGAATTTAGACTGGTCTGTAGCATCATTTCAGCGGCTTGGGAAGTTGAATGAGTTAGATGAGTTCTGCCTCAATGCATATGAAAGTTCGGCCTTGTACAAAGGAAAGATAAAACTGTATCATGACCAGAAAATTGAGAAGAGAGATTTCCAGCTGGATGACTTGGTCCTGCTTTTCTTTTCCAGACTTCATTTGTTTCTTGGAAAGTTGAAGTCCAAGTGGATTGGACCATTCAATGTGGTACAGGTATTTCCACATATGGCCATAGAACTGGAAAACAATGAGGTCAACAGGTTCAAAGCGAACGGGTAGCGGATAAAGGCTTATTTGGGAACGACAGAGAAGCTGAAAGCTGTGGAAGTATGGACCCTTGGTGAATTCGTGGTAACCATGGAACTTGATGAAGTCTGAGTAGTCAAGGGACCTGCATCATGCCGCGATGTTAAATCAGGAGCTTCATGGGAGGAAACCTATGAGGAAACTTGATGAAGTCTGAGTATTCAAGTAACCTGCATCTTGCCGCGATGTTAAATCAGGCGCTGCATGAGAGGCAACCCATGAACTAATGTTTATTTCAGTGTGCAGGAGTTGGTGAGATTTAGTAAGAAAAGAATTGCATAAAAAAGGGTCCCATGGGGACCAACAACGGGCCATCATAGGTCCCACACCCGTGGAAAGTTATCATGGGAGGATGAGAATCAATGAAAAATGGTCTACGCCATTCCCACACCCAGACACGACGGGCTTTGGGAACTGGGTGTGAAGCCAAGTAAAGTTCAGAAAAAGCCACTGGCCTATTCCCAAGTCCCAACATGACAGGACATCGTAACCCCGATGGGTGTGGGAATTGGGCCTCCGATGCCCAGGTGAGTTGATCACGATGGGACATTGCATACCCCATGAGCATTGCAACAGCCCATCGTCTGGGATGGTCAATGGATCATAAATCTTTAAAATCTTTATTTAAGTTGACCCGACTCGACCCGGTTCCTCTTTCCCTTTTCCCCGCATCTTAAGCGGTTTTGACCTCATTCAATTGAGGTCAAACCAAATAAAACTCCCTCTTCCCTCATTCTCTCACACTTCTCACACACCACACCCATGATCAACTCTCCACAATCATCTCCTCATCACCACTAATCACTCCCTCACATCCCATATACTCTTAGCAATCACGAGAGCACTAAGCAAGTTCACACAAAAGTTTCACAAGTCATCTTTCAAGAGTTTATTGAAAAGCAAGAGTAAGTATTCTCTTTCTTTGATTTTAATTCTATATTGATGCTATTAAAGTAAATAAGGGTTCATATGTTTCATAAAATCATATGGTTTAGAGAACCCTAGTTGTGAACTTTGCCTAGTGATTGTGTGTTTGTATGTATGGCTTCATAAAAATTGGGAATTAGGGTTGTGTTAATTGTGTGAATGATGGGTAGATGTTTCTTTTCATAATTTGTATATGGTGTTCATTTGGGTGAAGTAAAAGAACATGATAGTGAACACAAAGGAAGAGAAAAGTAGGGGCTGGTGTGATCCCACGGGAAAAGCCCATGGTACGTCAGAGGGATGATGGGGGTTAAAATTGAGCGTGGAAGTGGAACAAGGCCTGAAAAGGCCACTGTCCCATTTCGACGCCTGATCCTGATGGGATGTCGCATATCCCGCGCTTGTGGCATGCCATCATGGGAGGACAAGAGTTACTTCAATATGCACTGGCCCATTCCAATGCCCTATCCCATGAGACGTCGGACCTCCCACGTCACGCCCGTAGTGTCCCATCGTGGGAGGACAAAAATTTCAGCAAATCTTCACTCTCTGATCTCGATGCCCTATGCCATGGGCCGTCGAACCTCCCTTGCCCGTGGGAGGATAAAAAAATCTAAAAAATTTACTAAGTGTTTAAATTTTTTCTGCTTTAGTTTTTGGGTTCGGTCTGCTAATGTTGGTTACCTGCATGTACTATATCGCACCACCTACTCCTGTACGATGGGGGGGGAGGGGTGGGGTGCTCAAAAAGGAAAAGAAAAGTCCATCCCTTATCACCTATTTAATGAGACTGATTTGGAGGGCGAGAAGAGCAACTCTGACAACCGCCCTCTCATTCGAATGGTAAAGAGAAAGCTAGTGGTATCTCCTTCCCAGTCTGAAGAGGAAGGAGGTAATGCACCCTAGCAGAAGCAAACATTGGCAAATATTTCCTCCCAATCTGAAGAGGAGGAAGGATTATCTTTCAGGTCAGCCAGTTCTGATGGGGAGAGTGACCATGCTACTCCACCAGCAAAAGGAGGACAAGAGATAGCTATTCTAGCTTCTAGTGGCGTGGAACCCGAAACCAAGTTTGGAGATGATGCTAAGTCAGGTTCAGAGTCAGGTTCTGCCAAGGAGGAAGAAGGTGATGTTGAGTCTGAGACAGAAGAAACTATTCCTGAAAAGAAGGTGACCCCACCTCCTCTAGAGTAGCCTGGAGTAAACATCTCAGCCGAGACCATCAACAAATTTTTATATGAGCCTGAGTATGTTGCTCCGACCAACACTTCAGACTATGATTACTGGTATAAATCAGAGGATTAGCGGATGAAGTGGTTAGCAGAGGTTCTTACCAAGACTGGCACCCTATCGTGGCTCTATTAAGACAAGCCACAGATCACCAAGGCCTTTTTGACCTTCGAGGCAAAGTTTTGGTGGGCGATTGTGCGACTCTGGCTTATGCTGACTGGTGGGGACAATCAGCTGATGATTGAGAGGGCTGTTCTTATTGCTAGATTTTTATCTAAATACAAGCTAAATATTGGGAAATCATAGCACAGGAGATCCAGGATAGGGTTACAAAAATCAGCTCATCATACCCATTCTCGTGCCTCTCGACAGAGATATGTGAAGATGCTAGGGTTTTTCAGTATTTGGGCATTGATCATGCAGAGCGTGCTATTCGGACCCATCATCCCGAGTGGTCCAAAGATAATAGTAACATAATGGGTCTGGGTGGTACGTCTGAGTCAGCAGGACCTACCACCATCCTTGATACATTTGTACTGCCACCAAATATTGCACCATACATTGAGGGACTGGGAAGCCCAAAAGGTAGTCTGAATGAAGAGACTCCCTCTGCTAGGGAAGAAGCTGCAGTTACTTCCAAATGCCCTTGCAGTACAAATTTGTTGACTCCTTGTGGGGTTGACACCTCTATCCCAAACACCCTACCAACTCCGTCCACTTCTGCTGCACCTCCATCCGAGGCTCCGAACTCAATCTATGATTTCTATCAGGTGAACTTTGACAACATAGTTCAGACGACCATACAACTACAAGAACATATGCAGAAGTTTGCTGAGCAATTCTAGTTAATCATCGATTCCTAGATTTAGAGAGCCATAACACCATTTTCTAATATGAATGGCTGAATCAGTTCTATGAAAGAGAGGATCGATAAAAAGATAGATGAAATGGGAGCAGCTGAGCTCACAGAAATGAAAAAGTAGATAAAAACTCTTTGGGTGGATGTGGATGAGTTAAAGGGACACCCGCCTTCTATGTATTCCATTGCTCCCGTAGTTATTCCACGGGCATCACTTGCGCTAATGATAAACTTGTGGGACTAATTAAAGATGCCAACTAGGAGAAATAGGCACCTGGTAGCACTTCTGAGCATGAAAAAATGAGAAAGGGAATAGATAAGCAGGTTTAAGAAGAAAGCGAGGATGCCCCATTGAGCCCAAAATCTTTAAAGCATAAGGCAGATAGAGCTGAGAAGAAAAGAAAGAAGAAATAAGCAGAGGTGCTTAAGGAGTCGCGAGCCATCTAAAAAATCTACATTGATGCTCTTAGTACTGGTGGCTCGGGAAGTGGTATTGAGGGCACCGCGGAGAAAACTTCTTTAGACCCTATTGTGGGAGTGACAAGTGATGTAGCTACACAGGCAGCTGTCGAGGCTGAGAGGACTGCTGAAGAAGCCTCTGTTGGTGAAAAAGGTACGGGCACTGATTAAGTGGGCCCAACTACACAGGATGATCGCACTTTGGCGGCACAGGTATGCCTTGCCTCTCTTATTTATTTAATTTTAGTGCATTGGGGATAGTGCACAGTTTCTTTTGGGAGTAGCCAAAACACTCGCGTCATGCTGCAATGTTAAATTAGGCGTTGTATGGGAGGCAACCCATGAGGGTACCTGTGAAGTACCCGAGTCCTTGGGGTTTTATTGCTTGTGTTCTTTCCCTAAGGACTTTTATATTTTTGTTGAACTGGCATGTTTAGAATAGGATGTGTGTTTGTAGAAGAAAAGTAGGAACTCAATGCAGCGATGGTTGGCCTTATTTTGATAAAAATTTATGAAAATAGAGACCCCTCTTAACTTTTGTGCAATAAGTGGTTAGGACTACCTTGATGGATCTATAAATGACAGCATGTATATAAATGTGATAAGTATCTTAAGATAAGGCATGAACTGATAGTTAGCTAATCGATAGTCTAAACTCTGTGCCATGAGTGAGTGAGCTGCTTTGTATCTATTCCTGCTGTACTATATCAATTTAGAACTTGCCTGGTTAGTCTTGCTGTGGTTATAGAATGGTTTGATTAGGAGATGATCATAGGCCATTTTTGAATTAGTCTACTTAAGCCAAATGACCTATCAAATGAAAAATGAGTCCCTTTGATCCCTGAATTTGAGCCTATGTTAATCCTTTTTGTTGTTAGCCTGTTCACCTTCCCAGTTCTCTATAAACCTTTTTTTGGCCCTGGTCCCTCCTTGGACATTGTGTATCTCAACTCAGGCTACACGCCTAAGTTGAGGATGGCTACTGTAAGGGTAAGTAGGAAGATTGGGGTACGAAAAGATCGGGTTAGTGTTGAAAAGGAAGATAATGGGTGTGGTTTGTGTGCTAGAAAAAGAAAAGAGAAAAAGAAAGAAAAAGAAAAAAATGATGAAAAAAGTGCAAAAGCGTAATAAAAGCCACACCCGAAGCTTGATTGAAGTGAAAAGATAATAAGAAATGAGGATAAGGGAGGAAAATATTGTGGGCTGAAAAGTGGAAAATAAGAAGTAATAATAGTGTCAAGGAGGCGTAGTCACTGTTACCCAAATATACCATTTCCGTCCCTGAACCTATATTACAAGCCGAGCAAAGTCCTATAGTAATCTTAACCTGACTATTTGAAAGCTAAGGCATAGAAAATAAGGGCAAGCCTATGGTATTATGCATATACAACTTGAATTTATTTGAGAGCGTGAGTGTATTCCCAGTCCCCGTTTATTGAATGAAAATCAGTGTGAGCGGGACTTCTTTGTTGTAAGGGCACTAGAGTATACTGTGATTGCTAACTGATTGGTAAGAATGTCCGTTGTGTATGCTATCTTTCTCATGAATATCGTGTTGTTATTCATGGATCCGTTTTGTGTTGTTTTGATAACTTGAATGTATGCACTGGTTTTGAACTGATATGGAGTGGGTACTAATTCTGTGAACTGAAGGGATTTGAACCATGTCGCTGCTATAGCTCCTAGTTTCCTTTTACTTAAGCGTAGTTTAAGATTTTATTTTTGTTTGTTGCTTGAGGACAAGCAAACATTCAAAGTTGAGGGTGTTGATATGCCGGGATTTCACGGAACTTTCGACGCTTAAAACTAAGGATTTTGGGAGTTAATAAGTATGTTTTTGTTAAATATGATGTTCATTTGTTACATGTGTTGGAAAAGTATTGAAAAGATAAAAAGACCAAAAAGTTGCAGTTTTCTAGGTAAAAAGGTATGCCCCACGGGCGTGGGATCTACCACGGCCCATGAGAGAAGGTATCAAAATGAACCAGAGGGACTTAAAGGCAAAATCTAGTCCCACGACCAGCCAGGATGGGCGTCGGTCCAGCCATGGGCTGTCATACTTTCCCGTGGGGATGGACCAGTGGAGCTGAGCCTACAAAGTCAAGACCGACGAGCTACCACGATGCCAGTGGGAGACACGACAGGACATTGCAGAGCCCGTCAAAATGAGCCAGAGACAATTGGAGATGCAGAGCTGTTAGCCGATGAGCTAGCCACGATGGGCGTGGCAACCACGATGCCCTGTCGCACTTGCCTATAGAAACAAGGCAGAGGTCCTAGAGATAAATTGATGAAATGATCGATGGGCACCCACGATGCCTGTGGCACCCATGACGGCCTGTGGGGCTTTCCCGTCAAAACTGCCGCATCCAAATCTCCTAGATTAGTTAGGATTTGGTCTGTTTTGTCTATAAATACCTTCCCTTAGATTTTATTTGGATGTTATGCACTATATACATATTGTTATATATTATTTACATTTATTGAGACATCATAACACAGTTTTGATAATTAAAAGATTGTTCTTGACTTATTGAAGTGTTCTTGAGGATTCAAGATTCCGGTTTTGTTTACTTGTTCTTGTAAGTTATAATCATGATCTCTTCATCTAAATCTCATTGTCTTCTTACAACCATGAGTAGCTAAATCCATAACTAGAGTTGTGGGAACCATGAAGGATTAACAAAGTAGGCAAACTACTTGGTAATTCTAGGACGGTGTTTATGCATGTATTGTTCTTCCCTTTGCTTTGATTGCTTTTAACGTTTGCAAACATTAGGACTCGACTTATTCTTACTTGCTGGACCAATAAGGTAATGAATGGGAAACGAGTTGATTCCAATGGAGATTTGAGGCAATCAACCCTCATCTAATAGCTTGACCTTGTCTGGGAGTAGCTTATCTGGGTCAAAGGTAAGGTTTAGTAAAGCATACACCCGTAGACGGACCAAGTTACGTAATGAAATTCTTCTATCTAGGGGACCAACCATTTAGGTGAACTCAACTTACCGATCTTGCATGCGAAGCACCAAACTAGTTTATTAAGTACAATGCCTTACTAAGTTATGCTCTCATGGAGAACACTACCCTAGTCGCTTCTCTCATTGATTACAACACTTGAAACTGTTACTTTGTTACGTGCTCAAATTTGAATTATTATTACTACCTATTACTATAAACCCCCATTGTAGGGAAATAAACGGCTAAAAGCGTGAGTAAACATAATTGACCCTAGTCCTTTTATATTCCCCGTGGGATTGACCCCAACCTTCATTAAGTTCTATATTTGAACAACGACCGCTTTATGCTTCTATAAGGAGGTGTAATTTGGGTGTATCATGAGCTCAAGCCACAACTCTGGCTTGGGAAAGGTCAGCATCTCCTATGTAGCATGAGCAACTTCCAGAGGTTGTGCAGGAAGATGAGGTTTAGGTTCAAGATGCTGAGGAAGTACCAGCCAAGGGGATAGGGATGACACCCGTTCAGGGAGGTGTAGTGCAGGTCCCGATGTTATTTGATATTATCCAACAGGATCTGAGTTTTCTTAGTGGACTGGCAGGGAATGAGACTAATCTTGTAGTACCCATGGTACATCATCAAGTGACCTATCATGCTGCAGCTGTGGCTCCTCATATGGATTTAGCTTCTGAGACCAATATGTTCCCGTAATCAGTGACATGTTCGGTAATGATGGGTGGTGAGCATGACCTTTTTTGCAAGTTTGTAAAAATGAAACCTTCGATATTTCATGGGGTGGAGTCTGAGGATGCTTATGAGTTCATCATTGACTATCATAAACGGCTACACAAGTTGGGAATTATTGAGAGGTATAGTGTAAAATTTGTTTCTTTTCAGTTACAAGGGGATGCTAAGATGTGGTGGACAGCATATGTGGAATGCATGCCTATTGGGTCACTTCCTATGACTTGGAGTCATTTCTACCAAGTGTTTTGGGGGAAGTATGTCCCGCGCATTATAAGGGATAGAAAGAGGTATGAGTTTGCCAACATTGAGCAGGGAAATTCTTCTGTGGTAGCTTATGAGGCACGCTTTAATGCTTTGGTTCGTTACTCTTCACAGTTGATCAATACAAAAGAAGAATGGATTCACCATTTTGTGAAGAGCTTGAACACAGGGCTACTAATTTCATCTTTCAATGTAGCATCTTCTGGCAGGTCTATTCAGAAGTCAATTGAATTTGTGAAAAATATTGAAGGTGTAAAGCAAGAGGGTCAAGAAATAATGGCTTTGAGGGAGCCCCAGTCTAGGGGCAATTTTAGTGGTCAGTTTTTGAAAGGTCAGGGTCTCCGGGAATACCCTGCATGCCACATTCAGTTTTCAATGAAAGTTTCTACTGGAGTTCCGTTAGGGACTTCTAAGCCTCATCAGAGTTTGGTGGGTACCTCACTTCATCTGGTCTGATGCAGCAACCTACTTTTGACCGTACATGCTATGAGTACGGTATGGTTGGTCACTTGAGGAGGAATTATCCTCCTTTTCAATAGGCAGTCCAAAAGTAGGATCTTGGAGATCTGGGTCTAGTAGGTAGAGGTAATAGGTATGCCAGAGATCATCCACAGGGCTGGGGAGGGGGGTGGTCACACATATGGTTGGGGTAGCACTCAGCCCAATCAGGGCGGTGGTAATGGAAGAAGAGGTAATCAGCCGAACAGGGGCAATGCACAAGAAGGTGGTAAAAACCACTTTTATTCTTTTCTAGGTAGACCAGAGGCAGAGACGTCAGGCGCGGTGATCACAAGTACTATTCTTATCTGTGACCACATGGATTCAATTTTGTTTGACCCTAGTTTTACTTTTTCATATGTGTCTCCTAGATTTGCTGAGGGTTTTGACATGATATGTGAACTAATTGATTTTCCTATTAATGTGTCTACCCCAATGGGCAATTCTGTGGTTATGGATAAAGTTTTTCGTTCTTGTACAGTTATATTTTTGGGGTAAAAGACTTTGATTGATTTAGTGATTCTAGACATGGTAGATTTTGGCATCATCTTGGGGATGAGTTTGTTATCTTTGGTCCATGCTATTTTGAACTTTTATGCTAAGACAGTGACTATGGATATGCCTGGATTGGATAGATTAGAGTGGGAGGATAATTATTGTCCTGCTCCTGTGAAGTTTGTATCATTCTATCATGCTCAGAGTCTGATAGAAAGGGGGTGTTTAGCATTCTTTGCCCATCTTTGGGACACTAGTTCAAAGGTCCAGCTATTGAGTCACTTTTGGTGATGTGCGAGTATCAAGAGGTATTTCCTACGGATTTGCCTCGCATGCCACCCGATCAAGATATTGACTTTTAAATTGATTTAAAGCCAAATACATATCCCATCTCTATTGCCCCTCATAGAATGCTGTCGACTGAGTTGAGAGTTTTTAAAGCTTAGTTACAGAAGTTGTCAAGTAAAGAGTTCATTCATTCGAGTGCCTCCATGTGGGGTGTTCCAGTGTTATTTATTAAAAAAATGATGGTAGTCTACGTATGTGTATAGACTATAGGCAGTTGAACAAAGTTACTATCCGTAATCAGTATCCTCTCCCTCGTATCGAAGATTTGTTTGACAGTTGCGGGGTGCATCAGTCTTTTCTAAGATTGATCTAAGGTATGGATACCATTAGTTTAAAATTCGGCATTCTAATATTCCTAAGACTATTTTTGGATCCGGTACGGGCACTATGAGTTTCTTGTGATGTCTTTTGGGCTGACTAATGACCTAATTGCTTTTATGGGTTTAATGAATAGGATATTTAAGCCCTACCTAGACTCATTCATTATTGTGTTTATTGATGATATCCTAGTGTATTTTAAGAGTGATGAGGAGCACGAAAATCATCTTAGGATTGTATTGGAATTGTTGAAGGAAAATAAACTGTATGCAAATTTCTATAAATGTGAATTTTGGCTATGTTCTATTTCCTTCTTGCGCATGTGGTTTTGAAAGAAGGAGAGATGGTAGACCCGCAGAAAATTGAGGCAGCTAAGAATTGGGCCAGACCCACTTTAGTGTTCGAGATTTGTAGTTTTGTGGGATTAGCTAGTTACTACCACAGGTTTGTTAAAGGCTTTGTATTCATTGCTACTCATATGAACCGCTTGACTCAGAAGAAGGTACCATTTGTTTGATCAGATGAATGTGAGGAGAGCTTCTAAAAGCTCATGACTTTATTGACTATAATTTCTATTCTTGCCTTACCGGTTGAAGGTAAGGATTTTATTATTTATTTTGATGCCTCACTGTCTGGTTTAGGTGTTGTATTGATGCAGAAATAGAACGTTATCACTTATGCTTCGAGGCAACTCAAAGTGCATGAGAAGAACTATCCTACTCATGACTTAGAGTTGGCTATTGTGGTGTTTGCTCTCAAGATTTAGATGCTTACTTGTATAGGGTGCATTGCAAAGTGTTCACAGACCAATGTAGCTTGTAGCATATTTTCACTCTGAAAGACTTGAGCTTAAGGCAGTGAAGGTGGATGAAGTTATTCAAGGATTATGACATTACCATCTTATACCATCTGGGTAAAGCTAATGTGGTAGCTGATGTATTGAGTAGAATGACTGTGAGTATAGGTAGCTTGGCCTATTTGAAAGCTACTAGACGTCCGTTGGCTAGGGACATTCAAACTCTAGCTAACAACTTTATGCGACTGGAAGTGTCTGAGCGGGGCAGATTATTTGCATGTGTTGAGTCAAGGTCCTCTTTTCTTGACCAAATTAAAGGTAAACAATTTGATGATGTAAAATTGAGTAAGATCCATAACAAAATGTTGCAGGGTGAGGCCAAGGAAGCCATTATTGATGATGAAGTCGTTCTGCATAATAATAGGGTGAGTTTGTGTGCCCCATATTGATAAGTCGATACCTACGATTCTGGATGAGGCTCACTGTTCTAAGTATTCTATACATCTTGGTGTGACCAAGATATACTGAGATTTAAAGTAACACTATTGGTGGTGTCGAATAAAGAGGGATATAGTTGACTTTGTGGCTAAGTGTCAAAACTATTAGCTAGTAAAATATGAGCACCAGATGCCTGGTGGCACTCTCCAGAGGATGCCCATTCCTGAGTAGAAGTGGAAGAGAATATCCATGGATTTATAGGTTGGCCTTCCCAAGACTTTGGGAAAATATGATTCAATAAGAGTTATTATTGACTCTGCACTTTATTTCTATACAGGTGACTTATAATGCGGCTAAGTTAGCCAAGATCTATCTTATGAAAGTTGTTAGGCTGCATGAGGTGCCTATCTCCATTATTTCTAATAGGGGTGTCTAATTCACTTCTAATTTCTGGCATAAGTTGCATGAGGTTTTGGATACAAGGTTGAACTTGAGTAGAACCTTTTACCCTCAAATTGACGGGTAGTCTGAGTGTACGACTCGGGTATTGGAAGACATGCTCCACATATGTGTGATAGATTTTGGAGGTCATTGGGACCAGTATCTGTCATTGGCTGAGTTTGCTTATAATAACAATTATCACTCGAGCATAGATATGACTCTGTTTGAAGCATTATATGGGAGGAGGTATAGATCTCGCATTGGCTAGTTTGATTCATTTGAGGTAAGGCCATAGAGTATAGGCCTTATGCGAGACACTATAGAAAGGGTGAAATATTTCCAAGAGAAGCTTTTAGCAGCTTAAAGTCGGCAAAATGAGTATGCGGATAGGAAGGTAGGAGACATGCACTTCATGAAAGGTGAGCAAGATTTGCTAAAGGTTTCACCCATCAAGGGTGTTATGGAGTTTGAGAAGCGTGGCAAGTTGATTCCTTGATATATTGGGTCTTTTGAGATTTTTCAGAGTGTGAGGCCAATGGATTACAGGTTGGCATTTCCTCCGAGCCTATCGGGAGTTTATCTCGTGTTCCATGTATCCATGCTTATTAAGTACCATGGAGATGGTGACTACATTATTCACTGGGATTCAGTCCTGTTGGATGAGAACCTCTCTTATGCTGTTGCTATTCTTGATATAGATATCCAAAAATTAAGGACTAAGGAGATTGCTTCTGTGAAGGTCCAGTGTAAGAACCGTCCTGTTGAGGAGGCCACTTGGGAGACTGAGGCAGATATGCGAATTAAGCATTCTTACTTGTTCACTGATCTAGGTAATCCTCATTTTCTCTTATTTTATTCTTATTGTCCTTCAGGGATGAACAATTATTTAATTCCTATTTGATGTAATGACTTGTTTCATCATTATAGTAAAGTAAGGGCATAAGCACCTGACTAGAAAAGTCTCTAAGGTAAGAGTTGATAAGATCTCAGGCTAGGGTAAGCTTTGACAAAAATAGAGTGTTATGTGCCTTAGTGACAATTGGGGTCTCATAGTTCATGGAATGATAGTGTGGAGTACATATATGGATAATTGACTATCATATGATCTTGTAGGAAGTTTTAGAACAGAAATCAAGTTCATAGAACTCCAGTTAGGGGCATTGCCACATCGCGATTATTCCATCATGTCTAGGAAATGAAGTGTCCTTCTTCTTCACATTCCCAAAGGCTAAATCATCAAAAATCAATAATTTTAAGAGTATTTAATAAACTACTCTCCAAACAAATACCTTGGGAATTCAAACCCACTAATTCTATCCTTATTTATGGTCTACAACCTTACCCAAGGGTCAATTAGCAATTAAAATAGTTTCTTCAAGCTCAACCCAACACCATTAATGGAGTTTCTTGGCTAAAGGTTCCACCTTTATTGAATTCAAGGTCCCCAACTATCAATTTTCATGTTTTAGAATCACTAATCCATGCTAGGAATCGTTAATGAATAATTTAGAAGTGATTCTAGGTAATATTAACCCAACCCAGTTATAATGACTTATTCCATCGTTACAAGTAAACCATTCATGCAAAGTTTTGGGTTAGAAAATTTCAGGGTTTGGGAGTTGGAATATTTGGACTAGGCTAGTCTCGGATAGATTCTGAGCGAGGTATGGTCTAGAGAAATCCAGATGAGGATTGGGTAATATATCTTATGTCAGGAAAGTTTTCCATTAGCTAAGACATTTAGGAGCCTGGGGGACTTTTTGGAAATGAATTCGGGTGAGTAGAACTCTCGGTATCAAAGTTGACATGAAAGGGTTGGTTCGGACCGTTGAGATTTGAGGTGGGTTATAAAATGGGCAAGTTTGTGAGAAATTCTAAGATTCTGTTCTGTGTCAACTGCTATAGCGGTTGACACCGCACTACCACAATGACTGCGATAATAGAGAAATTCCCGCTATAGTGAAAGTCAACATCGGTCAACACTGCCATAGCGGTCGATTCTACTACAGCAGTGCCGTGATAGCAACGTACGGACCGCTATAGCGGAATAAGTCAAGGTAAATGCTGAAACTTCCCTAAAAAAATTTAGAAATTCTCAAGAACGTTTGGGGAAGGCAGAGGCGATTTTGGCAATTCCACATTAGTTTTCCAACAAATTTTGTCTTAAAGGTAAGGATTTTCCTCCCCTAACTTAGTACTATGATTACTATGCAGTAGAATCATTAACACGGACTTGGGGGAAGGTTGGAATTAACCTAAGAGCATAAAATCCAGGGAAAAAGAGGATTCTAGGATGTATAATTCTTGGGTTATGTTTATTATCCCTTTTTCATGATTAAATCACCATTATTTGCTTAATGTAACAGTTAAATGGTAGTTTTTAGGTTAATTAATGGTGGAAAAGCTCGAAGATTGGTGGAATGATCATGGGTTTGCCTGGAGATTAGGATTTGAGTATAATCCAGGTAATTTTAGGACATTGGATTGATTTTGGTATGTTTTATAATCATTTTTAGACCAAGAACAAATGAAAGCTTCAAAAAATGAGAAGGCTCCGACCCAATAGAGTTTTCAAGCTATTCGAGATAGGTGATGGTTATTACTTTCCCAGTGTAAATATGTGTCCATGTAAATGTAGCTTAGTATTGTGTGTACATTACATATTTAGGGAATGGAATTGTGAATGTCTAATTATTCGAGTGTCAACTAGGTGAAATGAACTTGGCTTGGTTGTTTGTTGGTTTACAAGTGTGTTTGTTCATTGAATATTGACTTGTTGGATTGTGTGTGACATTCGGTTGGCTCATGTACTATGTCTGGTATGGGATACTTATCGGTTGGATCGGGTACCACGCCTAGTACAGGTTCTATAATAGTTGGCTCGGGTACTACGCCTGGTATGAGTTTATTTATATTCTTGATTGCATTTGTCGATGGTTCTATGAGTGGACCGGGGTGAATGTAGAATCTGTGATTGTTGCATAATGGTCCATGAGAGGCTAGGTAGTTGTACTTAAATGTAGGGTTGGTCCTTGTGTAAATCGAGAATTGCATGTTAAATACTTAGGTGTGGGTCCATGGACCCTTAGTTGGTCCAGGTAAAATAAAGAGGGTATATGCTATTATATTTGTTCCTTGTTTGGGGTGATTGCTGAATCTATTTCATGTGGTTAATAAGTTAGAAGGAAGACTGAGAGTTTGAAGTTATATTGCTGGTTGTTATTACATGTTTATACCTCTTTATTGAGTTTTGGTTTATTGTTCACATATTGTTTATTGGAGATGGCCGATGATCCTACCAATACACTATGGTTGTGTACTAATTCTGCACTTTTTTTTATAAGTACAGTATATCTTCCGGTGGGTGCTACGCGACCTCAGCTGTAGTCCCGATGATTTCAGATTTCAAGGGTGAGATGTTTTTTCCAGGCTACCTTGTTTTCATCTAGTTTAGATCTAGTCCATTTATTTTGGACTTAAACTCTTGTTTTGGGGTTGCATCCCCGTTCTTTAGACATTGGTAGATGTTTTCGTAATGCGACTTTAAGATTCTAGGGGTATTTCTGTAGGATCTTATTTTATTAGTATTTGGTTGTGAATGTTAGTTTATTTTAATGCAACTGGTTTTTGAGCTGTTATATTCACTAAGTGTTGGGTTGATAATTGGTTTGCTCATCCGGGGGAGGTTTTGGGTGGGTGCCACTCGCAGCGGGTTGGGTTGTGACAAAGATGGTATCAGAGCCCTAGGTTCATTGATCTCGTTGTACCAAAATGAGTCTAGTAGAGTCTTGTGGAATGGTATGGAGACGTCTGTACTTTTCTTCAAGAGGCTATGGGAATTTAGGAAACTACCTTTTTTTTTTTCTTTCTTCATGCTGTAGCTTGATTCCAATTGGTATCTGGTGATACAAATTAGTATCTAACTTCTTTCACTCTTTTGTTCCCTGATGGTTAACACCAGACACAATGGAGCAAGGGCGGTGGTTCTAGTGGCGGAACTCGCAGTCAGAGGGCGAGGAATGGGTAGGGGCAGGGGGCAGAGGCAAAGGAAGAGCAACACCCGCCAGGGGTGAAGCTCAGGCAGCGGCAGAGCCAAGGGCGGCGACCCCTCCCCCACCCCAGGATGCTATTGAGGAAGAAGTTGAGGTTTTTCTTGAGGAGGGCGCAGAGAAGGAGGAGGCGACCCTGGCTGGAGGGGCAGGTCTTCCCCCTATATAGCCCAAGGCATTTTAGCAAGTGTGAACTTTTTTGAGTGGGCTGGTAGGTGCTGGAGCCACTCCCACGGGTATCGCAGATCAGATCCCGGTACTCAGCCAACTGTCACAATGGCACCCATGATGGATGCGGCATCAGGCACTGATGATTTCTTCCATCCGATTCTAGGCCCTGTTATGACTGGGAATGAGCATGAGATGCTGACCAAATTTTTGAAACTGAAACCTCCGATGTTTCATGGTACTGAGAAAAAGGATGTATTTGAATTTATTCAGGACTGCTATGAGAGGCTGCATAAGCTTGGTATTGTGCAGCAGAATGGGGTGGAGTTTGTCATATTTCAGCTTCAAGGTGATGCCAAGCAGTGGTGGAGAGCTCATGTAGAGTGTCGGCCATCAGCTATGCGTCCAATAACTTGCGCACAATTCCATGCTCTTTTATTGGAGAAATATGTGTCTCACACTTATAGGGATCGCAGGAAGGATGAGTTTCTAGCTCTTGAGCAGCGCAAAATGTTTGTTTTAGCCTATGAGGCTAAATTTCATGTCTTGTCACAATATGCTACTTAGCTTCTGGGTAGTGATGAGGAAAGGATTCGTCTGTATATGAAGGGCCTGGATACTGTGTTACAGGTGTTGTCTGGGCATATGACCTCAACAAGAAAGAGTTTTAATAAGGTGACCGATTATTTAAAGAAATTGGAGGGGGTCAGGCAGGTCGGGCAGGCTAAAGGTGTAACACTCCAGGTGTTTTAAGGTTAACCTTCATCCCGTATCAAATGTTTGTGAGCCTAAATTTGAGAATTTTATTAATATCGCACATATTTAAAAATATTTGATTTAAAAGTTGAATTTGGTAAAAAGTTATGTTTTTATTGCCTTAAAACTTTTAAACATTTATGAAAAATTCTTTTATTATAATATATTTGTGTATGTATTTATTTTACAAGAGTTTTATAAGTTATTAATATTTTAACGGAGATAGTAAGTCTAGTTATGTAAAAAAATTATTATTGTATATAGAAGGCTTTATTCAAAATAATTTTCTATTAATTATGATATATTTAAAATGTTATATGTATTTTACTACGAACTTATATAATACTCGAGTACAAATATAATGGGATAAAATATTTTAATGTTTCCACCTCCACTACACGTGGAGGTGAAAGGAGTGGACAACAAGTTTGGTGAAAACATGGTGTGCTGCCACTTGTCACTTAATACTAGCATTCTATTTGCTTGCTGTAGTATCTATACTAATTATATATATTGGAAGCATATTATACTTAATATCATATCTCTTTCTATATATATTCATATGTGAAGAATCCACTTCACGTTTTTACTTATTTGGTCAATTAAGACTTGATTGTTCTCTTATTCTTTACTTACAAAAGGCATCTCCAAAAATAATTTTTCTACAAATATGCTTCTACACTAATATTTATGGGTAAAAAAACGATTTGGTAGGAGAAGTATTTTTGATGACTTAATTGATCCCCAAAGGAGGAAAATCGATTACCTACATCAGGTTATTCAAACTCGAATTCTAGGTATATAAAGACTATTCCTTTCTTTTTTGGCATGATTCCTTATAATTTGAAATCTTCGTGTCTAGTGTGCTATTAAAGAGTCGATTATTAGATGTCTCTAAGTTATTGTTGGTGCTATTCTTGTTAAAACTCATATTTGGTGATGTCGGTTTAGTGTTAAGTTGGAAGGATATGGTGTATAATTGTGGTTACTAGATGATGGTGATGGTCGAATTTATTATGGTGTTATGGTTGTGGTACGGAGGAGGTACGGTGGTTATTGGAGATTTATGGGATGCCTTAAAGCTTGGATTGTATTGTATTGTGTATTGCATACTACATCATGTTTTATTGTATTTTTATTATGGTTGCCTAGAGGGCTCACGAAAACCTATAAGGCATGAGACCTGTCTACATGGTTGAGCCCGTTGCTCTGTGAGGACCTGTAAGGCGTGAGACCCTTCCGCATGGTCGAGCCCATGGGATTATGAGGACTTGTAAGGCGTGAGTATTTTTTTGCATGGCCTCCCTAGTGTATTGCTCTCTCGTAAGGGGTGAGTATATTTCGCAGGTTGAGCCTTTGTATTGTGTTGTTCATCTTGTGTTGCATTTATATGTTATGATTATTGTGGTTAGTTGTATCTTGAGCTTCAGAGGCGATGAATGGTCGAGGTCGTGGTTGTTGTGGGGACTGGAGTAGGGGAAGGTAAGGTAGTGTTGGGCTGACATTGTGTCTATACAAGTTGTGGCTGGAATGTTGGTATTGTTCCTATTTTAACTTTCTTTATATTGTGTTTTCAGATTTGAGTTATACTATTTTTGTCATCTTGTCGCTTTACATATTCAGTACATTCTTCCGTACTGACGTTCCCATTGCTTGGGGGCCCTGCATTCATGCCTGCAGGTTATCAGGTAGACAATGGTCCTCATTGTGTATGGTCGAGTTCAGCCAATGGTTGGTACACTCTGTTCTTCTCAGAGTTGTGAAGTCTGGAGTCTTCTTTAGCTTTATATTGGTAACGGGTATATCGAGGCCCTGTCCCGACTCATGGTTAGTAGTTTTTCATCTTAGAGGCTTATAGACATCTGTTGTGAGTCTAGTAGTCAGTTGCGGCCTGGTTGTCCTTGTCTTATACTTTTGTATTATTCGAGTTTGTTTCCATTGCATATCATTTATTTGGCTTGGCCTTAACAGCCCACCAATGTTATTTGATTTAGTTTTTGTTGGTTCACTCGATTGAGTGAGGCACAAGGTTCCAGTCACGCCTCTTCGAGTTTGGGGCATGACAAACTTGGCATCAGAGCATGGTCGTGTCCAGGGGATCATACTCCAGGGGTAACAGCCAACAAGTGTATTCCACTTGTCCTATTCAGTCAGCCCTGCCAGCTTCTGCCAGTGGTCGTCCGAGAGCCAGTCAACAATTTTCAACTCCTAGAGGCCAGAGAGCTTCTTATACTTCTTCTAGCAGGCTTTCTATTGACCACGGATATTTTCATTGTGGTGATCTGGGTCACTTCAAGAGGTAATTCCCTCACAGGCAGACAGGAAATCATACTCAGCAGTAGACTAAGGTTGTGGTCCCGGCAGGAGGAGGTGGCTATGGCAGGGGTTGTCCATAGGGTGGACGAGGTGGCTTCCCGGGAGGATGGGGAAATAGAGGAAATGGTGGCGCGAGCAGGGGAGTAGCTCAGCCAACTATAGAGGTTGCTCGGATTGATGATAGGGCCCATTACTAGGCATATTCGGGAAAGTCTGAGGCTGAAGTATCAGATGCAGTGATAACATGTATAATTCTAGTATGTGATCGGATGGCTTCTGTATTGTTTGACCCAAGTTCTACTTATTCATATATTTCTGTGAAATTTGCTCTGGGTCTGGATTTGTTTCATGATATTTTGGATTCCCATATTCATGTTTCTACCTCGGTTGGGGAGTCAGTGGTAGTTACCCATGTATATTGTGCTTGTCCTATCATTTTTGTGGGTTTTCAGACTTTGGTAGACTTGGTTATTCTAGACATGCTGGATTTTGATGTTATCTTGGGTATGACCTGGTTGTCTCCATATCATGCTGTATTAAATTGTAATGCTAAGACCATGACTCTAGAGATACCGAGTAAGGATAGACTAGAGTGGGAAGGTGTGTACAGGCCTAAGCCGGTGAAGATCATATCCTTTGTTTGGCCTTCTTAGAACATTTACAGGATGTTACTGTGGAACCCACTTTGAGTGAGTTAGTTTCGGTGGTTTCTGAGTTTCAGGAGGTGTTTTCGGCAGATTTGCCTGGCATGCCTCCGGATAGAGATATTGATTTCTGTATAGATTTGGAGCCGGGAACTCACCCAATCTCTATTCCTCCTTACCATATGGCTTCGACAGAGTTGAGGAAACTTAAGACTCAACTTTAGGAACTCTTAGATAAGGGATTTATTCGTCCCGGTGTTTCACCTTGGGGTGCTCCTATATGTTTGTGAAGAAGAAGGATGGTAGTATGAAGATGTGTATAGACTATAGGCAACTGAATAAGGTCACCATCCGAAACAAGTATCCCTTACCCAACATAGATGACCTCTTCGATCAGTTGCAGGGTGCTTCTGTATTTTTGAAAATTAACTTGAGGTCAGGGTACCATTAGCTAAAGATCAGGACTGAGGATATACCTCAGACGATATTAAGGACTCGGTATGTGCATTACAAGTTCCTGATAATATTATTTGGGTTGACCAATGCACCGACGACCTTTATGAGTTTGATGAATAGTGTCTTCAAGTCATATCTGGAATCCTTTGTGATTATATTTATAGATGATATCCTGATTTACTCTAGGAGTAAGGAAGAGCAAGTAGAGCATCTTCACGTTGTTTTGAGGATATTGAGGCACCAAAAATTGTATGCTAAGTTTTCCAAGTGTGAATTTTGGTTGTCTTCAGTTGCCTTCTTAGGGCATGTGGTTTTAGAAAAGGAGGTGATGGTGGATCCCCAAAATATTTAGGCAGTTAAGTGTTAGGTCCGGCCCAGCATAGTGACTGAGGTTAGAAGCTTTGTTGGGCTTGCAGGCTACTATCACAGATTCATCAAGGACTTTGCGTCCATTGTTACTCACTTGACAAGGTTGACTAAAAATGAGGTGCCATTTGTTTGGTCTGACAAGTGTGAAGAGATATTCCCAAATCTCAAGGCACTCCTGACTTCAAAACCCATTTTATCATTGCCGGTTGAAGGTAAGGATTTTATTATATTTTGTGATGCTTCACATTTGGGTTTGGGTGTTGTGTTGATGCAGGACAGGAATGTCATAGCTAGTACATCAAGGCAATTGAAGCCTCATGAGAAGAACTACCCAACCCATGACTTGGAGCTGGCAGCGGTGGTTTTTGCACTAAAGATTTGGAGACACTACCTTTATGGTGTCAAGTGTGAAGTGTTCATGGACCATCATAGTCTGCAACATGTGTTTACACAAAAAGATTGAATCTGAGATAGCGGATGTGGATGGAATTGTTGAAAGATTATGATGTGACCATCCAGTATCATCTGGGTAAGACTAATATGGTGGTAGACGCATTGAGCCAGAAAGCGGTTAGCATGGGTAGTTTTACTTGTTTGGGGGTATCCAAACGACCTATGGCTAAGGAGATTCGGGCTCTAGAATCGAAGTTCATGCAGTTGGAAATTTCAAAATAGGGTGGAGTGTTGGTCAGTATTGAGGTCAAACCCATATTTATAGAGTATATCAGGGCCAAACAGTTTCAGGACGCGCAACTAAACAAACTTCAGAACAAGGTGTTGTCTGGGGAGGCCTTGGACACCATACTTGACACGTATGGGGTGCTGAGTTTTATAGGATGGATTTGTGTTCCTCAGGTTGATGACTTGATTCAGAATGTGCTGGCAGAGGCTCATGGTTCGCAGTATTCCATTCACCCGGAAGTAACCAAAATGTACCGGGACTTGAGGCAACTATATTGGTGGCCTGGGATGAAAAGGGACATAGTCGACTATGTGTATAAGAGCCAGAATTGTGAGTAGGTTAAGTAAGAGCATCAAAGGCCTACAAGATTTCTTCAGAGGATGCCCATTTTCGAGTGGAAGTGGGAAAGGATAGCCATGGATTTTGTGGTGGGTCTTCCTAAGACCTTGGGAAGTATGACTCCATTTGGGTCATTGTAGACAGGCTGACCAAGTGCTCTCATTTCATTTCGGTCAGGGTGGATTATAACTCACAACAGTTAGCCAAGATCTATGTTAAGGAAATTGTGAGGTTGCATGGGGTGCCACTCTCCATTATTTTAGACAAGGGTATGCAATTTACTTCCACATTCTGGGGAAAATTGCACGAAAAGTTGGGCACCCGACTCACTTTCAGCACATCATTTCATCCTTAGACAGACGGTCATTCGAAGAGGATAATATAGGTATTGGAAGACATGCTGAGAATATGTGTAATCAACTTTGGCGGCCATTAGGACCAGTATCTACCATTGTGTGAGTTCTGATACAATAACAACTATCACTCCAGTATTGATATGGCACCATTCAAGGCACTTTATGGGAGGAGATGTAGGTTACCTATAGGGTGGTTTGAGGCAGGCGATGTCAAACCTTTGGGTGTGGACTTGGTGAAGAAAGCTCAGGAAAAAGTAAGGGAAATTCAGACTAAGTTGCTAGTAGCCCAAAGCAGACAGAAATAATATGCAGATCGCAAGGTAAGGGATATGGCTTTTCAGGTTGGTGAACATGTGTTTTTGAAAGTGTCACCAATGAAAGGGTTAATGTGATTCGGCAAGAAGGGAAAGCTCAGCCCTCAGTACATCGGTCCATTCAATTGACATGGTAGGACCAGTGGCGTACAAGATAGCACTGCCACCCAATTTATCCGGAGTCCAACTAGTCTTCCATGTATCCATGTTAACGTGATACCATGGGGATGGGGAGTATATTATCAAGTGTGATTCCATTCTGCTACACAAGTATCTTCAGTACAAAGAGGAGGCAGTTGCGATCCTTAATGGGGATGTCCGAAAATTGAAGACAAAGGAAATCAGATCTGTGAATTGTCCGGTTGAAGAAGCCACTTGGGAAACAGAGAAGAACATTCGACAAGTACCCTCACTTGTTTGAGGATTCAGTTACTACACTTTCTCTCTTTTAAATCATCTTTTTCGGGCTTGATCATTCATGGATGAATGATGGGTAAATTAGTATCTGTTGTAATGACTTGTTCTATTATTATGGGTAAACAATTTGTGTAAGGTTTTGGATTAGAAAACTTCTGAGTTTGGGAGTTGGAAAATTTGGGCTAGGTTAGTCTCAGACAGATTCTGAGCGAGGTATGGTCTAGGGGAATCTGGGTGAGGATTGGGTAATATATCTTCTGTCAAGCTAGTTTTTCCGTTAGCTAAGACATTAAGGAGCCCAGGGGACTTTTTGGAAATGAATTCGAGTGAGTAAAACTCCGGTATAAAAGCTGACATAAAAGAGTTGGTTTGAAACGTCAGGTGTGTTGTAAAATAGGCAAGTTTGTGAGAAATTTTGAGATTCTATTCCGTGTCAACAGCTATGAACTATCACGATGACTGCTATAGCAGAGGAATTCCTGCTATAGCAGAAGTCAACATCAGTCAACACAGCCATAAAGTTGATTCTACTATGGCAGCGCCGCGATAGCGGCATACACACTGCTATATCCGAATAGTCGAGGTAAATACTAAAACTTCCCCAAAAACATTGATAAATTCTCAAGAACATTTTGGAGAAGAGTAGAGGCGATTTTGGAAATTCCACATCAGTTTTCCACCAAATTTTCATCCTAAAGTTAAGGATTTCGCTCCCCTAACTTAGTACTATGATTACTACGCAGTAGAATCATTAACTATGGGTTTAGGGGAAGGTTGGAATTAATCTAAGAGCATAGAATCCGGGGAAAAAAGGGATTCTAGGGTGTATATTTCTTGGGTTATGTTTATTATCACTTTTTCATGATTAAATCACTGTTATTTGCTTAATGTAACCATTAAATGATAGTTTTTAGGTGAATTAATAGTGGAAAAACACGGGGATGGGTGGAATGATCATGGGTTGGCCTGGAAATTAGGATTTGAGTATAATCCGAGTAATTTTAAGCCATTGGACTAATTTTGGTATGTTTTATAATTATTGTTAGACCAAGAACAAACGAAAGCTTCGGAAAATAAGAAGGCTCTGGCCCAATAGAGTTTTCAAGCTATTTGAGGTAGGTGATGGTTATTGTTCCGAATGCAAATATGTGTCCATGTAACTGTAGCTTAGTGTTGTGTGTACATTGCATGCTTAGAGAGAGGAATTATGAACGTCTAATTATCTGGGTGTCAACTAGATGAAATGAACTTGGCTTGGTGGCTTGTTTGTTTACAAGTGTGTTTGTTCATTAAATATTGACTTGTTGGATTGTGTGTGACATTCAGTTGGATCGGGTACCATACCTGGTACAGGATACTTATCGATTAGCTCGAGTACCATGCCTGGTATAAGTTCTATAATGGTTGGCTCGGGTACCACGACTGGTACGGGTTTATTTATATTGTTGGTTGCATTTGTCGATGATTCCATGAGTGGAGCGGGGTAATTATTGAATCTGTGATTATTGCATAATGGTCCATGAGAGGCCGGATAGTTGTACTTAAATATAGGGTTGATCCTTGTGTAGACCGAGAATTGCATGTTAAACACTTAGGTGTGGGTCCAGGGACCCTTGGTTGGTCCAGGTAAAAGAAAGAGGGTATATGCTATTGTATTTCTTCCTTGTTTGGGGTGATTGCTGAATATGTTTCATGTGGTTGATAAGTTAGAAGGAAGACTGAGAGTCTGAAGTTATATTGCTGGTTGTTATTACATGTTTGTACCGCCTTCCTCAGTTTTGGTTTCTTGTTCACGTATTGTTTATTGATGCTGGCCGATGATCCTACCAGTACACTGTGGTTGTGTACTGATTCTGCACTTGATTTTTTTTTGTGATTACATAACATCTTCTGGAGGCTGCTACGTGACCTCAGCAATAGTCCCAATGATTCCTGATTTCAAGGGTGAGCTATTTCTTCTGGGCTACATTGTTTTCATCCAATTTAGTTCTAGTCCATTTGTTTCCGACTTAAACTCTTGGTTTGTGGTTGCATCCCCATTCTTTAGACATGGGTAGATGTTTTGGTACCATAACTTTCAAATTCTAGGGGTATTTCTGTAGGATCTTATTTTATTAGTATTTGATTGTGAATATTAGTTTATTTTAGTGAAACTAGTTTTTGAGCTGTTAGATTCACTAAGTGTTGGGTTGATAATTGATTCGCTCATCTGGGGGAGGTTTTGGGTGGGTGCCACTCGCAGCGAGTTGGGTCGTGATATGTGAAATAAGGGATCTGGGGCAAAATTTTGATGTTCTAGAAATGGACATGCATTGCAATGACAGGTACTCTTATTGTGATGGACCATCATGATGAGTCTTCCTCGTCATGATGACTCACCATTATGAGCCTTGGTCTACCGCGATGAGGATACGGGTAGTTTACCTGTACTTTTTTAGTTGTTTTCTGGGTTATTTCCCCACAACTCCTATTTTGTTCTATAGCTCTAAGAAGTGGGTTTCTCAAGAAACTAGGGAATTCTTCTTCATTTGAGGTAAGTAATCCGTAAAACCTCTTTGTATATTGATTATTAATCTTTGTATGACCTTTAGGTTGAGGACAAATGGTAGAATTCTTGAATTTGAGCCTTAAAAGCATGAAAGTTGGGGAGAACCATATTGGTAGGTGCAATTTAACCTAAAATTGACCCTAGGATGTATTTTATAATTTCTAACATGAAATTATTAGTTGTTAACATGATTAAGGCTAGTGGAGAACCTTAGGTTCCATAAAGGTGAGACCTTTTGGCATAAAAATGGCTAACAAGAGGTTAACTTGATTAGAAATTCTTTGGGTATTGATTCTATGAATGCTATCAGCTAGTTATTGATTAATTAATCCTTGGGGAATGCTACAGACCTCAAATAAGGGTAGAATTAGTGGGTTAAATTTCCAAGACCTGAAATGAAAGAGTAAGTGATTAATTACTCTTGTATAATTATTATTTATAGACCCTGAGTGATCCTAAGTGTCAAGGAAAGGCAAGACAATTGCAAGGTAGCTTGCCAGTGGTAATTCTTACTCGAGGTAGGTTATAGTTTTAATTGGAGTTGAGACTCATTTTATTACATGGTATGTGGCTAAATTACATAACTTGTGATTGGTCTTCGAACATTTAAATTGCATATATTTTCTGGTTATGCTTGGATGAATAAGCTAGATGTGCAGAAAGTAATAAGTGAGTTGAGATGAATAAGTGTAAGTGTATTTTGGGGCACCATGTATATCAAAGAGGGATCGGTTTGAGAACCTAGTTGCATTGATATAGATGTTGATATGATTATTATAGATTGTATACCATGCCAATATGATACATAAACTCTGGTGTATCCCCTACAAGTCATGGCTAGTGGGCAGAAATAAGACTCCTAGCATATGTGTATATTCGTTTATTTAGCATTGCATTATTACATGGTCATTCATGGTGAGCTGGTTTTGTGAACTGAAATGAGACTAGAGGTACTATCTGTGTTGATGAGAGATAGATGGACAAAGGTTCCACATGTGGTGACTTAAAAGTGAACTCTTTTACATTTTTGTGGTGGAACTCAGTGATTTTTTTGAACTTGATATTACTATTGTTGATTTGACTTTAGCTGATTATCTGTTAACTGAACTAATTGCTAAGTGTTGATGTGCCTTTTACTTATTATTTGATTCGGCTATATACTTGTTCTAACCTAAACTGACCTATGATACCTATCAATACATAGTATTTTATACTGATACTACCATGTACTCTTCTTTTATTGAGTGTAGACCATGTTTTAGAGACTGAGATGCAACCTCGGCTAGACTAGGCGATTGACCACAGATCCAAGGGTGAGCACTACTTCTCAGGATATCATGGATCCTCTTTCAGTTGTTGTCAATCTTTTGGGCAATGAAAAACTCTTATTATTTATTGATTATTCTAGTTGTTTCGGATATCTTAGTTGATGTTTACGCTTAGAGTTCTTGTACGATGAATTTCAGTTCTTGGGGAATATTTTAGTCATTTGAATTATTTCCGCAAATTTTATTTATTGTAATTGACTTTTATTATGGTTTAATTTGAATGTATTTATTTCTATCTCTTCTAAAAATTATCTAAGTATCAGGTTAAGCTTTTAGTGGGTTGGTTCTCCCAACGGAGGTTTAGGGTGGGGGCCACTCACGCCTAGATGAGTCGTGACACAATTTTTTAAAAATGTTCTATACTCCATAATAGTTATCATATCTACTTTATTCTTTACTAGAACTCTTTAATCATAAAAGCATTTTTAAAGCCTATAATATTTCAAGCTACCACTTTCATCTAGTTAGGATAGGGATTTGAGACAAACTATTACCTCCTTTACTACTTTGTCCATGTTCAGCTAGACCAACAATATCTAATAGCCCATTATTAATCTTATTAATCAAAAGACTGAAAATACTAGTCTGGTCTATTTCAACATCCTTCATCTTTCGGGGTAGTCTTGCTAGCGGATTATATCTAGCAGTTGGTTATATATGTCCTGGATCATCCTTTGATTATAAAGAAACATCCTGGTCAATATTTGGGACATCGAGTAGGCTGCTAGGGGGTGGTATTATCCCTATTGAGGGTGGCTGATTAACAAGATGTTGATTGCCCTTTGTGCTATTCACCCAAATTTTGATGAACTTTAATTTGGCTCCTTTACTTTTGTTCATAGAGGACCTTGTTTATCTTGGCAAACATGTCTAATTTTGAGACATTTTAGAGTATAGGTAGACTTCCAATTGTATTCTATATCTTGAGTAAAGACTCTCTTATCTGAATCTTATATCTTGACAGTGCTTAAAAAATCTCTTGTCACATTCATTCCAAACTAAATTCTTGCATATGAATACTTGTAGTACATTCATCAACATCTATTAGACATTCCAGAATACTTCAATTCTGCTTAATTTTTTATTTCCCCAACAGGTCATGGTAATTTAGGCAATTTTATCCATAGTGGAATGGTCCTTAGCATCTCCTCACCAAAATTAAAATTAGAGTTCCAGAATCTCACAATAATTGGCTTATTATTGATAGTGTGAGGTCCAAAAAATAACGCTTTCTCCTTGTCCTCTATGTTATTGAATATAACAACAAAATACCCTTCATTATCATTGTAGATTTTTGGCCATGAATCAAAATTTCAGTTGGCACTTATAAATCGAGTAATATCCAATAAATGGTGAATCGCCAACTACTTATAAGATAAGTGCTTACTTTTATTTTGATGTTTCTTGCATAATTTCATGACCCTGTAATTAAGATATACATTTTCCTTCTATGATGACAGGCTCTCAAAGGTGGGATTCATACCTTAGCACCAAGCTTTGGTCTAACATTCAAAGTTAACCCAGGTTTTCTCCCCCTTTAACTTGGAATCATTGACCTGATTAGTTTGAGGGAGGCTAAGTAGATCTGGCCAGTCCTTTAGATCTATGATCTTCTCAATTGTTACTTTTCCTTTATCCACTTGCATGTTAAAGGATTCAAATCCTAAGATATTGTCAAGTTGAATTTGTCTCGTTGGAGGTGTATCATAGGTTGAAATGATATGGATAAGCAGTTTATTCACTTCAGTTGTAACAATCAGACTACTAGCCATTGAGACAGTACCTTGGGCCTGCGAGAGTTTCTCGAAGACATCAATTTTTTCAAGATTTTTCAGCTGTTCATCAGCAGGTTATAGTGAAGTCTTCTTCACAATGAATTCCTTAGTCTTATGCTTTTTCTCTATCTTTTTCCCATCTTCGGCATCAACGTAGGACAATGCCATCACTATATATTTAAAAATGTATGTTTGAGATATTAATACATCTATGATATAAAATATTTTTCTAATAATATTTCGTTTGATGGTAATATATACAAGTTGGAAATTTCAATAATGAAATTGTTTTTGATACTTTGATTGTTTGAAATTGCTAAAAGTAAGGAGGGTGTTAAGTACTTGGATCTTCAATTTTCATATTGCATATATCGAATATATATTTTCTTGTTAGGTTTTAGTTCAATTTTCGGTACCAGCTTGGTATGTTGAGTATTTCTTACTTAAAAATAAGTATATTTTATTTAAGCTTGATGGTTGAAAAATTAATAACACTTCAAAATAAATTAAACCAAAATTTGATTTCAATGCTTACATATTAATTCAAATTTCAATGTTTATTCACCAATAGTTATTTTACAAAAAAAAAATGCATTTAGCTAGGAATAATATGTCATTTAGATAAGAGTAATTCATCAAAATATTTTACCAAAATTATATTTGGCTTTTCTCTCTCTAGAATTTCCTCCCAATGCACGATAGTTGTAATGACCCCTCCAATCATTCTCGCATTTTCACCTTTCTTGTACTGTTAGAGCTTGCCTGTAGCGGTCTCAAGTTATTTATGGCTTGTTGAGACTGGTAGTTCAGTGCCTGGGGCCATTTGTTTGGTCTTTATGGCCGTTTCTCTATTTTAGAGCCTTAACCTTGGAAATCATTGACATTGGTTTATATTCTTGGTAATCATGCCCAGAATTAAATTTTGACTGTTTCGTTAGCTTTGGAGTGTGGGCTTTGGTCTAGTTGGTCGAGATCCAAGAGCTATTCAGCTTGGAATTCTCTCTCATTATGTGTTTTCAGGACAATTGGACTTGTATGGTTGACTTTGGTCAATATTTGGAGAAGAGGTCCTCGGATGAAAATTTTGCCAGCGCTATAATCTTTGGAATTTTGAGTTTAGGACAGAGGGGCAATTGGTTTGGGTCCTGAGGCATCCATACTTGATTTTGGCCCTTAGGTTCTATTTTAGAATAGTTGGCCTAAAGGTTGATTTTGGGTGCAGGGCCCACTTTTCATTAAATCGACCTCCAATGGGATTTTCATCAATTCTGTTAGATCCAGAACACCATTCTAGTTGAATAGCTCAGCTCAATTGTGTTTGCGGGACCCCGGATGCGTTCCCGGGTGCCTACCGCTTGGAAAATCTTTCCTTGGCATGTTGCTGATGTTGTTGGCTGCTGGTGTGACGCCAGGGCGCCACCTGGGATGCGCCTGCACCCAGGCTAGTGCCTCTGCATTTCCAGCTGCCTCAGCACGCCAGCACCCCTGCGCCATACTGTCTGCCCCAGCGCCAGCGTGCCTGCGCTATTCCAGCGCCTCGGCACCAACGCGGTTGTGCCCGGCCAAGCCGCTGCAACGCTTGGGCATGACAGCTTAAGTAGCTGACCATCCCTCTTCTCTCCCTCATTTCCTAAAATTCTAACTCGGTCTCTCCATTGCTTTTGCTCCTAAAACCTCTATTAAAAACCTGGTTCCATCCCAAGGCTTGGAGGCTTGAATAATTTCGATCCTTGTTCGATTATTGGCTTCTTAACCGGGTAAATACTCTCTTTAAATTCCATTTTTCCTCCATTGATGGGTTCTTCTCAAAGCATAGGTTTCCTTTACTTGTAGGTGATCCTTTGGGATTATTTGTTTGGGATTTCAAGGATTTCTCTTCATTGGCTTGCTTCATCTCATCGTGGTAAGTTGGATCTTACTTTAATTTTCGATTCTCTTCCTTGAATTCCATCTTTAGTTTCTTGATTCTTGGGGCTGTTTTGATCCCTTATTACGGTCCATTTCCACTCAAATTTTGAGTATGTTCTCCCGGGAATGTGGGAAACACTATGGTATTTTTTGTTTTCAGTTTCGGGTTGTGAAGCGCACAAGCCTGTTTGTGAAACAAATTTTGACCCGGTTATATTTCTAGTACTATGGGTATCACTGTCTTTTTTTTGACACGTAAAATATTGTTTTGATAGTTTGTTCGTGATTTGGGCTTTCCAGGGGCAGTTCGAGCTTAGGAAATGCCATTTTCTCATCTAGTCGTCGGATGACAGGTAGGTTATGGTTTTCCCTACCTAGAATCTGTATATATAGGCTATAACTGCATTAATTAGTATCCTTGGGTTGGTTTTCTAGGTTGGTACCCCTAGATTTTGTCCATCTTTTTGGCCCGTTTATTTCTTACGTTGTTTCTATTACTCATTGTAGTGTGCGATATTACCCTTGTGGCCTTTGTATATGCCTTTGGACCATAGACGGTGAGATATTGGGAATGTCCATGAGTCCCGGACATTGATATGTTACTTTAGGCAGGATATCTGTGCTGTAGAACTGATTGTGCCTGTAGAGAGCCGATAGGAATGTCTGTGAGCCGGTGGGCTAATCTATTATTTGCGAGACATATCATTCATGCAAAGGATTTTTCTGCATGTTTTACTACTGACTTGGCTTTGGGCCTACTATAAATGGTTTTCTAAACCTTGCATGGCCCTGAGGGCCCATTTACGGTAAAATGACTATGAAAGGTTTTCAGAACTGATTTTTATGAAACCTCTTGGAGTAGAGGGGATATTATGATGATTTCATCACCAGTTTTCACACTATATATTAGACTCGGCAGAGCTGGAGTGCTATACATGCCTTACAGTTAGTTTGAAACTATACTAAACTCAGTCGGACTGAGCAATATACTGGTTTTACTGCTATTTTAGACCCGGTTATGCCCGGGAACCCTTATTAAGGTTTTGAGACTTGTCTCACCGATTTAGACCCGGGGGAGACTCTGAGCATGCATTTTTGAGATATGGTTACTAGATTGGATCTGGTTGCATTCCGGACTATTATATTGAGACTTGAGATTTAGCCCCCATTTGGCCATGAGAACCAAAAAAAATTCACTTTTTTGGAATTTTCAAAGTTGGAGTTGTGTTTGGCCATAACTTTTGCAATAATTATCTAGATTTTAAATAAATTTTATAAAAAAACATAAAATATGATTTGAAAATGAAATATAATTTAAATGAGGTTATTTTATGAAAATAAAAAATTTAGGATTTTTTCAAAATAAAAATAATTTAAAAAGTAAAAAAAGTGAGATGGAAAAAAGTGAAAACACCCTTTTGGGTGTTTTCACTGAAGTTGTATTTGGATTTTCTATGGCCAAACACCATTTTTGGAAAAAAGTGAAATCATTTTCTGAAAAATAGTGAAAAATTCTCATGGCCAAATGCCTACTTAGTATGTGGCCTAGGACCTCCATGGACCTTGCCGATTCAGACCAGGGGCTACGTGCCGAGTGTGTAGGAGGAGGGGTATACAAAGCAGTTGAGGTATACATGTCGTGTCCTTCCATGGATCCTACCTGCTGGGACTATAGGCGCCGAAAGAGGTACATACAGGGTTACTATCACACTGATTCTATCATATCACATCATCATGCATATTGTATTCAGATGCCACCCTTGTTTACTGTTTGCTCAGTGTACGCTCTGGTAGTATGAGATGCCGGAGGGTTTGTTTTCACTTGATTGTGTTCCTCGATTGTATTGGTGGCCATTGGGAATGTAGGTAAATTACATTTCTTATATCATATTATAGAGCTTGTATGGCCTTCGGTTTTTGGTGGTTTAGTGGATCCTAGCCTGTTGAGGCTCCGATTATTGAACTTTTGATTATTGATGGATTATTGGTTCATTTATGGTTGAGGCACTGTTTATCTGGCCTTCTGAGTACTTGTGAGCTAGTGGCTTTTGGTTCTTTGTGGCGTAGTTATTCCATCTTAGGGTTGTACTTGTAAGATTGATTCCTGTATATGCTTATCTTGAAGTTGGGTTTTTAGTATGGTTTCGTTCAGTATATTACTTCTAGCATGAGAATGTCTACTTGTTTTCCTTCCTTCTCTTTTTACTTGAGGTTACTGGTATATCGCTATCTTTCTAAACTCTCTCTTAATATATATACTATTGTTGCAAGGACTCCAGGTGCGTTCTTCTTTCCTTCACCTGTGTTCTATATATATCTATTAGTGGCTAGCATAACATGTTTGTAACTCTTGTTAGCTTCTAGCCGTGCTAGTTTCCATGTGCCTTTTCTATTGCTTTTGTGAATGCTTCTTTTCTAAATATCTTATATACGCTCAGTCAGCCAATGATGCCTACTGGGTACCCGTTGCTTAGCAATTGGTGCTCATACTAGACTTCTGTATCTTTCTGGTGCAGATATTAGTGTGAGCTTTCACTGTTGATCGAATGGAGACTCGTGCAACTTGGATGTTCGAGACTATGGTGAGCGCCTGACAACCGGGGCTTAACTACATCTTATCTTTTGGCATTGTTACTCTTTATTTATTCAGAGACAATTGTATATTCTTTTTTGTTACTTCTAGCACTTGTATTCTATTAGAAGCTCCTGTACTATCGATACCAAGTCTTGGGGTTGGTGTAGTTTCCTTGTATATTTATATTTAGGTTGTTGCTTCCGCGTTGTCTATATCTTATATCTACTTCCACTTATTTCTTCTTATATTGTGCATATTGGTTAGGTAGTATCCCATTACTAACCATTCTGGGCTACGGGGATTAGTTCGCCTACTTGGGGGGGGGGGTTTACGTGCCATCATGACTTGAGAAATTATGTCATGACAACTTGGTATCAGAGCTCTAGGTTCACCAATATCGTTGGTACAAGAGCAAGTGTCTAAGTAGAGTCTCGTGGATCAGTACGATGACGTTCGTATCCTATCTATGGGAGGCTACAAGGCATTGTTAGGAAAAGTTCCATCTTCTTGGATCCTATCATGCGTCCTGGCTTTATCGACCTCTAAACTTCATTTGCTTCATTTCTTCTCAGATTCCTAAGATGAGTTTGACAACGGGTGATGTCGAGGCTTCTGTGCCTATTGCTTCAGTTCTTCTGTCAGTGCCAGGATTTCAGAGTGGGAGCATCCCGCATCAGTTAGGGGGTTTTGGTCAAACACAACCTCCAATAGGGTTTCATGCTACCCCAGTCCTTCAGGCTACCATGGTTAGGGCTTCGAGTCTTTTGGAGGGTGTATTAGTACCACAGGTAGGGGCAGTACCTAGTTTTTTGAATGGTGCATCAATTAGACTTGAGATCCTAGTTCTTCAGCAGGGTTGTATGTCGGTATTGGAGTATGAGGTGAGGTTTCATAAGGTGGTTAGGCGCACTTCTAGGACTGTGCCTACGGACTTTGAGAGGGTTCAGAGTTTTATTGGAGGTTTGATTTCACCGCTTCATTTGGCGATCAAGCACTTGGTCGCAGTTGGGACTACCTTTCTTCAAGTAGTTGATCATGTTTGGGCTATTGAGGGGTTATGTCGCGAGGCATATGGAGGTAGTTCTAAGAGGAACCATTATCAGGATAGTTTTCGAGGTTCTCATACTCGAGGTAGGGAATTATCTGCTAAGGATGGTTTAATTGCTTCCTATCTAGCAGGCCAGTTTTGGTAGCTCCACAGGTTTCAGAGGGTGGTTTCATAGAGCATGTCGAGTAGAGTAGACATGGTATGTGTCAGGTTCTTCGAGGTTTGCATTCAGGGTGTGTAGGCTGGTCAGGTTTAGTGAGATCTTCTCGTCGAACTTCATCAGGTAAAGGTTGTTTTTGGTATGGGGAGGATGGGCAGTTTGCTAGGTATTTCCCCACGATCGCGTATCCCGGTCAACATGGTTGTTATAATTGTGGGGTGGTTGGTCACTTTTCTAGAGATTATCCCTGGCGAGGGACGATCGAGCCTTCATCTTTGACTACTCAGTCTAGAGATAGACATCGTCAACCCGATGCCCCTCTCAGTGGGCCAGAGGTGAAGGTTCCTGATATAGTTGCTACAGGTATGGATTTTGTTACCTTCGGTTGGTGATAGCATTATTCGTGTTACGATTCTACCCTTTTTTGTGTATTTGCTTATATTCCTACCTATTTTTCTTATTTAGTTGTGTTACTACTTGAGTTGTAGTGTTTATGCATTTGATTTCTCGGTAGTTTGTTCTTTAGTAGTGGATGGGTGAGATATCCTTGAGAGGTGATTACCCGGGGTTGTGACACATGGGTAGGTCTTGATAGCTTCCTTTCCTGGTGGGTTTTATTTCCAGTTTTATTGTGGTTATGGAGTTGGTTTGAGTTTTTCCTTTCTAGTGGTCTTGGGTGGTTGTTGCCTAGGCCATTCTCTAGCATTTGCTAGGAGTCCTACCATTGACTTGGTGTGATACAGGTGGTTGTGTGCCAGAGATTGTTGTTTTGTCTTAAGGAGATTTTTGTTGGTTATGCAAGCGGGTACTAGATGGTTTTGCACTTCCCATGAGGTTAAAGTTGATCGTTGTTATCTTGGTTGGTTTTGGAAGTTGGAATGTGAATGGGTTGTTCCCATGGTTTTCTTTTGTTTCAAGTCTGGTTGAGTTGCTTTCATTGTTTTTCCCAGTTCCAGTTGGGATGAGTGTTGATCGTAGTATTTTTGTTGAGTTGGGCGTTCGGCCTATTCCTTTTCTGACTTATTGAGTGTCGCTAGTAAAGTTGTGGGAGTTATGGGAACAACTCCAGAGTCTTTTGAGAAAGAGTTTATGAAGTTCAGTATATCCTTGAAAAGGGTTTCACTTGGTTTGCAAAGGAGGGTGATGACTCCTTGTTTATGTGTATGATTTCCTAGCAACTGACTGAGATGACTCCTTGTGTGGGCATGATGTTACTAGTAGCTGATTAAGACGGTGACTAAGGATTTTATTGGGTTTTGTGTGTTGGTGACTTGATTTGACCGACTACAGAGTGTGGTGGCATTTTCCTTCGATAGAGTTTGAGGTAGTGGTCATCTCTAGTACTACCTTTGGGGATTATGGCATCAGCTCTGAATTCCTTGTTACATTCTTTGGATGACCCAAGTCTTGGTAGCATTTACGGTTTGGGCAAACTATATATTCAGAGCTTAGTTGGCTCCAGTTCCTATAGTGTTCATTGGAAATGTATGAGTGTACTCAGGGGTTTGACAGAGGTAGTGTTTAGCAATGGAAGTTGGGTTTCAAAAATCGTGGGCTAACAAGTTACATCGGGTGATTCGTGGAAGGTTCTCTTGGGTTGCAACATCTTTGAACTGGAAAGCAGTGATTGCGGAAAACTTAGCTTCTCTACTTCAGTTGCGGAGTGGTTGTTGGCCTTGGACATCCAGTCCTTGGCTGACCATTTGATTAGGCTAGACTTCCCAGATCCCAGCGATGTTTTTGTCAGTACGAGCAGCGGCGGATCTACGAGGAAGGCAGGGGGTTCATCCAAACCCCCTCACCAAAATATTACACTGTATATGTAAGGTCAAGATTCGAATTTTATGGGTATATTTATTAAAATGAACCCCCTTTATAGATCAAAGATTCTTAGCTCGCTGGCTTAGGGGGTTCAGTTTTATCCTCGACATTGCAAGTTCAAGCCTCACTTCCAGCATTTTATTTTTCCCTTTTTTGCTTTGTCTTGAGCACAGGTCTTTGGGCTCCCTTTTGGGCTCAAAATCCCATTTTTTGGGCTCAATTTGTGCAGCTTTATTATTGAGTTTTTCCTTTTTTTGTTATTTTTTTCTATCTAATAATTTATTTTTGTTCCACATCCTTTTTTATTTTTTATTCTTTATATCTCTATTATTTATTTTATTTTTACGTAATTTTCTTTTTATGTACTAACTCGAAGATACCCTTTTAAGAAAATAAAAAATTATTATTAGACTTGAAATTGAGAGAGAAACCTCTTTTAGAAAATAAAGTAAATTAAATTTAATGAATTAAAGAAATTTAAAAATTGTGAAGATCTTTTTTATCAATATCACCAAAAAAAAGTTACTTTTTATTTTATTTTATGGTATTTCTTTTCTATTTCTTTTTTAATCTTGTTCTCGAGAAAGAAAATTGGACTAAATTAAACTTACTTGATTTGTTAATCATTTATCTTTTTTTCTTAGAAAAAAACTTGTAAATTGAACTAAATGAACTCAAAAAATCGGCGATCCCATTTAGTAACTCAATTCTTACACTTTTTCAAAGAATTATGATTGAAGGGGCCTAATTCGGAAGAAAAAAATAAAAAGCTTATATATAATAGAACATTGTGCAAAGTAAATGGGAAAAAAACACAATAAACTTAAAGAAGGCTCAATGGAAAATGGTTAAAATAGGAATAAATACATAACAGGGTATAAGAAGGTGAGCTAGATTTAGCGGGTTATGGTTAATTTTTCCTTCCCCTTTCCTACTCCATTTTTCATCCTATAATTTTTGTATATTTACTTTTTTATATTCGAACCCCCTCAATGAAAATCCTGCATCCGCCACTGAGTACGAGGTCCATTTTACCTTAGTTGTAGATTCTGCAGCATCAGTTCAAGGATCAGCAGTTATACGTTGTATACATGATCAGGTTGTACGGGTTGAGACCAACAAGATCACTTGGATTCAAATGGTACGTTAAGAGTGAGGGTCGCCTTTGTGTTCCGAGAGTTGGAGATTTGAATTAGTTGATTCTCTGAAGGGTTATCTGTGTATGGGATTCCAGCATGGGTTATACTCGGCCAGTGTGGGCCAAGGGTTATGGTATGTTGTTATGTTTTCGGAGTTGGTGGTTTGTGTACTGATATAGTAGAGTGGATGCTTCGAGCCAGCGGGTGGCGAGCTGAGAGATTTTGAGTTTGTCAATAGCTAAGTGGCGACCTTGGATTTTAGACATCCTTTCCTTTGCCTACAGAGTGTTTTGACTTGATATTCGTGGCATGGTGGACTTCTTCTTGAGGTGAGACTAGTAAGGTTATCCTAAGTCCGAATGGTTTTTGAGTATATGGAGAAGTAGCGGTAACTCTTAGAGTTTCGAGCTTAGTTGACAACTATAGACTTTGTGGTAGGCTTACCACACTCCTTGCAAGTTTGGGTTTTGGTTTGGGTCTTCTTGGGCAGGTTGCCCTGGTTTATTCACTTCCAGGCTTCCAGCCAATTCAGACTTGGTACATTTTAGCGGGGTTGGTTTCGTTCTAATGTTGGGAGATTCTCCTTTGACACAAGGTGTTCATACATGCCTTTCCCAACCCGGGTGTGCAAGTTTCAGTTGAGCTCCGATGGTTGGTTCGGTTGGATTCAGATATCGAGATTGATCTTAGCAAAGGTGTCCGTCTGTTGGTTGTTGGTCAGTCGGGGCAGAGTGTTGCAGTCTTTGAAAATGTGCTTTGGGTTGGTATTTTGGATGTCAAAGGATAGTAGGCTATAGCTTGTCTTGGATAGAAATTGAGTATAAAGGTAACTTCCTTTGTGGTAAAGTGCAATGGGAATTATGGATCTCTGATGGGTAAGTTAGTGTTTTGAGGGTGGCTTGAGTGTTCGACTTGTGTGAAGCTTCTTTATTATGGTGCAAGGGGTTCATGTCAGTACAAGGGGTTTGCGAATCTATAGTTCATGAGTTAGAGGTTTTGGTTGGTGATTTTCTGGGTGAACTTGGTTGTTGTATCGAGATTTTGGGTTTCGTGTGTTGTTTACCTTGGTTCTCTTGGTTTTGGTATTGTGGCGGTGCTGTGCGGTTTAGATTCTTGAGGTTCGATTTTGTTGATTAACCTTAGGAGTTTTTAAGTTAAGGTTGGAATCCAGCTTGGCTAGTAAGGAGTTAAGGTTTGGTTGCCTTTGTTGGTTTCAGTTATTTTTCCTTTGGTTTCGTTCTGTTGGGTGTTTTCTGTCGAAGGCTACTCGGGTTTTTCGAGAGAGTGGTGCGGGCTTTGTATCCGCAATTCTTGAGTCTCTGCTATTTTCCCTCTTTCTTGAATTTCGAGGATGAAAGTCCTTTTTAGTGGTGGATGATGTAATGACCCTTCCAGTCATTCTCGCATTTTCACCCTCCTTGTACTGTTAGAGCTTGCCTGTAGTGGTTCTAAGTCATTTATGACTTGTTGGGACCGGTAGTTCGGTGCCCTGGGCCGTCTGTTTGGTATTTATGGTTTTTTCCCTATTTTAGAGCCTTAACCTTAGAAATCATTGACTTTGCTCAATATTCTTGGTAATCGTGCTCGAAATTGAATTCTGATAGTTCCATTAGCTCCGGAGCGTGGGCTTTGGTCTAGTTGGACCTTTGGTCAGGATCTGGGAGCTATTCAGCTTGGAATTCTCTCTCGTTCTGTGTTTTTAGACCAGTTGGGCTTGTATGGTTGACTTTGGTCAACATTTGGAGAAGATGACCTCAGATGAAAATTCCGCCAGTGCTGTTAGCTCCGGAATGTGGAGTTTAGGTTAGTGAGCCATTGGTTCAGGTCTTGAGGCTTCCAGACTTGATTTCGACCCATAGGTTCCGTTTTGGAATAGCTAGCCTTGGTTAATTTATGGCGCGGGACCTACTTTTCATTAAATCGACCTCTGATGGAATTTTTGTCAATTTTGTTGGATCCTGAATGCCGTTTCTAGTTGAATACGCTGATTCCTCTTGCGATGTCTGTTGGGAGGTAGCATCCAATAGATCTATCTACTAGGCCTTTCAGCTTGTTTGTGTTCGCGGGACCTCAGATGCGTCCTTGGGGGCCCACCGCTTGGAAAATCTTTCCTTGGCATGTTGCTGATGTTGTTGGCTGCTGGTGTGGCACCAGGGCACCACCTGGTCCGCAACTGCGCGCGTGCGCTTGCGCCCATGCTAGCGCCCCTGCGTGCCTTCTCGCCTCAGTATGCCAGCACCCCTGCGCCGTGCCGTTTGCCCTAGCGCCAGCGTGCCAGCGCCTCGGCGCCAGTGCGCTTGCGCCTAGCCAGGCCACTGTAGCGCCAGGGGGTGGCAGCTTAAGTAGTTGTCCATCCCTCTTCTCTCTCTTATTTACTAGAATTCCAACTCGGTTTCTCCATTGCTTTTACTCCTAAAACCTCCATTGAAATACCTGGTTCCATACCAAGGCTTGGAGGCTTGACTAATTTTGATCCTTGTTCGATTATTTGCTTCTTAACCGAGTAAATCCTCTTTTTAAATTCTATTTTCCCTCTATTGATGGGTTCTTCTCAAAGCTTGGGTTTCCATTACTTGTAGTTGATCCTTTGGGATTATTTGTTCGGGATTTCAAGGATTTCTCTTCATTGGCTTGCTTCATCTCATCGTGATAATTTGGCTCTTACTTTAATTTCCGATTTTCTTCCTTGAATTCCATCTTTAATTTCTTGATTCTTAGGGCTGTTTTGAGCCCTTATTATGGTCTATTTCTGCTCAAATTTTGAGCATGTTCTGCCAAAAATATGGGGAACACCATGGTATTTTTCATTTCTGTCTTCGAGTTGTAGGGCCCATAGGCCCGCTTGTGACCTGGATTTTGACCCGGTTATATTTCTAGCATAATGGGTATCATTGGCTTCATTTTGACGCGTAGAATATTATTTTGATAGTTTGTTTGTGATTTGGGCTTTCCCATAATAGTTTGCACTTGGGCGATGCCATTCCCGCAGCTAGTCATTAGACAGTAGGTAGGTTATGATTTTCCCTGCCTAGACTCTGCGTATATAGGCTATAACTGCATTAATTAGTATCTTTGGGTTGGTTTTCTTGGTTGGTACCCCTAGACTTTATTCGTCTCTTCGGTCCATTTATTTCTTACGTTGTTTGTAGTACTCATTGTAGTGTGTGATAATACCTTTGTGGCCCCATGTGGCCTTTGTATATGCCTCTGGACCATTGACGGTGGGATATTAGGAATGTCCGTGAGTTTCGGATATCGAGATGTTACTTTAGGCAGGATATGCTGTAAAACTGATTGTGCCTGTGCAAGGCCGATAGGAATGTCTGTGAGCCATTGGGCTAATCTCTTGTTTGCAAGCATATCATTCATGCAAAGGATTTTTCTGCATGTTTTACTACTGACTTGGTTTCGAGCCTACTATAAATGGTTTTCTAAACCTTGCATATCCCCGAGGGACCATTTTCGATAGAAAGACTATGAAAGGGGTGTGGAACTGATTTTGATGAAACCTCTTGGAGTAGAGGGGATATTACGATGATTTTATCACCAATTTTCACACTATTTACTAGACTTGGCAGAGCTGGAGTGCTAGACATGCCTTACTATTGGTTTGCAACTATACTAGACTCGGCCGAACCGAGCAACAGATTGGTTTTACTGCTTTTTTAGACCCAGTTATGTCCGGGCACCCTTATTGGGGGTTTTGAGACTTATTTCACCGATTTAGACCCGGAGAGACTCTTATCATGCATTTTTGTGATATGGTTACTAGATTGGATCTATTTGCATTTCAAACTGTTATATTGAGAAGATTTAGTTTATGGTCTAGGACTGTCACACCCCGAGGATAACCCCTAGACATAATACGGTGCTTAGTGTCATAAGTGACCCCAAGCTAACCCATTGTCTGGCGTAACTAAACATTTCTGATATAGATGTAAATTGTACAGAAGCTAAACTTTTTTAGATAACCAAGTCTGGGAAAGATAGTCCACTAGTTATCTGAATATAAGAGAATATCATAAAAGTCTGAAATAATCACTAATTGTAAAAGCTGAAACTAATACTATGTTTGAAAGCCTCTAACTGAAGTGAGTTGCTAGGACAAGTCCCCAGCTAACTCTAAAAGTCTGAGATCTGAAAATAAAGACTGGAATGAGTAAATATAGCATCACCCTCGAGCTATGAGGACTCACCAACTGATCGCTAAGAACGCTGAGAAAGTTAAGCTAAGTGCAGTCTGGATACTGAGCGCCTGAACCTACATCATGATAAGATGTAGTACAAAAGTATGCGTCAGTACTTCAAATGTACTGAGCATGCAGAATATATGCAAAACTATAAACATGAATACTGAACATGAAAGATATACTGAACATGAAACTGAAAGGTAATCTGATGAAATGACCAAGTATTGAACATGAACTGTAATATGATGAACTGAACTGGATAACTGAAAAACTGAATACAAGGTCAATGCAATGCTGAGTCTAACTGTGAAAGCTACTATCAACCGACATAACCCAAGCTGAGATAACAGTGGGGCCAATTTGTAACCCTGGCTTTGAGGGTGTTCATACCTTGCCAAGGATACAAACAAATCTGATGTGTATCTACTAAACTAATGTCCACAAGGGACAAGGGTGGAAAGCTTAATCTGATGGATAACCCCTTTAATACCTATAGTGGCGCCTTTCTTCTGGGACTTAGGGACTTTTACTAAAGATCTCTGCCTAAATAGATGGGTGAGCCTTCATCCCTTTGTCCGTTAGGTGCTAAGCCTACTCCCAACTGAATGTAAAAGCAATGAATGTAACTGATATATATATACTGGATAGCTCAAATACTGATCTGAGAATGCACAATAATACTGAAAACTCGTGGCATTCAAATCATGAGGTATAACTGACTGAATTATCTGACTAGCAAGTATAACATTTTAGTACTGAAATTAATATATGCTAGGATTACTGAATTTTGTGTACATGACTATACTAGGTTCCAAAGAAAACACATGATGAATTCTATTGAACAACCATAAAAACTAAATTATAGCAATTGCATAGAATCCAAAAACCCTAGGTATGAGGGACTAACTGAAATCTGAGTAACTGAACTTTATATAGGGACTCAATGGGGAAAGGAACCCATTAATGAAATCCCACATACCTGGAAGAGAATCTATGATGGAAATCTTTGGATTGAAGCCTGAACTTGAGAAGACCTTTCTGCTTGTTCTTGAGAGAGAGAAGCATTTCTTTTCTCCAAAATTTGCGAAGTATCAGTTTAATCTAAGGAAGTGAGAGGGTTGGGTAGTTTTAGGCTTAGTACTTTGGCTTAGATGAGTTGAAATGACATATTTTAGGCTTTAAAAGTGGTTGGAAAAGCCTGGAATACCCCTGGGGAATTTAAAAGAAAACTGCTGAAATTCTCGGAAGATCGATCCATGGATCAGTTGACGGACCATTGTTCTGAATGATGGACCATCGACTGATTTGTGGTTCTGTGCTTGAGTTCTGGGGTTCTCTGGTCTGATGATTCCATGAGTCACAGGATTAACCGTGGTCCTAAACTATGGCCCGTGGTCTGACTCATGGTTTCTTGGCCCTGAACTGAGGGTCCTTTGAAAAAAGGGAACCAGGGTTGACAAGACGGACTATGGTTCTAAACTATGGTCTGTGGTCCCATCCGTGGTTCTGAGGTAGAAAACTAGCACCTCTCTGATGATCAAGTCCACAAGTGACAGGACAGTCTATTGTTTCAAATCGCGATCCATAAAGTTACTCATAGACTGAAGGGGGACCAACACTGGAGGTCAGGCCACGGGTAAGATCACGGGTCGTGGTCCTGAAATACGGTCCGTGATGTTGATCGTGGTTTCTGGAAACTTGAATTTTTTTGCAATATTTCGTACTAAGTACAGTCAAGTAACTAGTTCAGATTCTGGGGTGTTACCAGGACCTCCATGGACCATGACAATCTGGACCAGGGGCTACATGTTGAGTATGCCAGAGGAGGGGTATACGGAGCAGTTGAGGTATATGGGTCGTGTCCTTTCATAGATCCTACCTGCTGGGACTATAGGCGCTGGAGGAGGTACATACAAGATTACTATCACACTGATTCTATCATATCACATCATCATGCATATTATATTTGGATTCCACCCTTGTTTGCTATTTGCTCAGTGTACGCTCCGGTAGTATGGGATATCGGAGGGTTTGTTTTCACTTGATTATGTTCCTCGATTGTATGGGCGGCTGTTGGGACTATAGGTAGATTACATTGCGTATATCATATTATAGAGCTTGTATGGCCTTCGATTCTTGGTGGTTGAGTGTATTCTAGCCTCTTAAGGCTTCAATTATTGGACGTTTGATTATTGATGGATTAGTGGTTCCTTTATGGTTGAGGCACTGTTTATGTGGCCTTCTGAGTACTTGTGAGCTAGTGGTTTTTCAGTTTTTTGTGGTGTAGTTATTCAATATTAGGGTTGTACTTGTAAGATTGATTCCTGTATATGCTTATCTTGAAGTTGGGGTTTTAGTATAGTTTCGTTCAATATATTGTCTAGCATGAGAATGTCTACTTGTTTTCCTTCCTTCTCTTTTTTACTTGAGGTTACCGGTATACCGCCATCTTTCTAAACTGTCTCTTTATATATATACTGTTGTTACAAGGACTCCAGGTGCGTTCTTCTTTCCTTCACCTGTGTTCTGTGATATATATATATATATATATATATATATATATATATATATATATATATATATATTTGTGGCTAGCATAGCATATTTGTAACTCTTGTTGGCTTCTATCCGTGCTAGTTTCCATGTGCTTTCTCTATTTCTTCTTTGCTAAATATCTTATATGCGCTCAGTCGGCCGATGATGCCTACTGGGTACCTGTTTCTTAGCAATTTATGCTCATACTACACTTCTACATCTTTCTGGTGTAGATATTAGTGTGAGCTTTCGCTGTTAATCGCGTGGAGACTTGTGCAACTTGGATGTTTGAGACTATGGTGAGCGCCTGACGTTCGGGGCTTGACTACATCTCATCTCTTGGCACTGTTACTCTTTTTTATTCGGAGACAGTTGTATATTCTATTTTGTTACTTCTTGAACTTGTATTCTATTAGACACTCCTGTGTAATTGATACCAAGTCTTGGGGTTGGTGTAGTTTCCTTGTATATTTATATTTAGGTTGTTGCTTCCGCATTGTATTTATCTTATATCTGCTTCCACTTATTTCTGCTTATATTGTGTGTATTTGTGAGATAGTAGCCCATTACTAACCATTCTGGGCTACGGAAATTGGTTCGCCGACTGGGGGGTTGTAAGTGCCATCATGACATGAGAAATTGAATCGTGACAATAGTGGTGCAATTTATCATACCCCCTTGCTGGAAATGGCTAGGAGACTACCTAATCAAGCTGACATTACTAAAAAATATCAAGAACTGATCAAAACCTGACCTCAAACCGAAGGTCTATAAAGTCCTGCTAGGTAAAAGAAAACTGATCTTTGGAAGTCAATTTTTTTTAAAAAAAATTGTTTGAGAAATATCGACCTCCGGAGGTCAGTTTTTTAAATTACACAATTAGAAAATGCACCATCTAGGAATTAAACCGTTATCTTTATCATGATTGAATACATTTCTACCACTACACCATTGATTCTTGTTGATTTAAGTTTATGGCTTTTTTGATTTATTCACTTCAAATTTACCTTTTTACAAAAAAACCAACCTCCAAAAATTGATTTGCAATTTTTCAACTTTTGGCACTAAAAACTGAAGATTGACTTTTTATTATTTTTTAATAGTGAAATAACAAGAGTCATGCATCTAATGAGGGGGTGAAAAAGGTAACTCCACGAGCTGTCATACCAGCTGAAGAGGGATTGAACAATGAGGTAACTAATGTAATAGTAACTCCAACTAATATTGGGGGTGTGAGTAGTTGAGAACTGACTACTCTACCAATTGATATTGATCTATGAGAGGAGAAATAAACAACATAAAAGAAAATTCTAGACTAGAAGGATGAAAATGGTTGAAAGGAGTATTTTTGCTACCCAAACAAAGTGAAAAAGATGATTCCGAGGAAACTAGATCTAGTCCCATATAATAAGAAGAAAAAGACACGTGCAACTCTAATTTCAGGTGATCGTCTTGCTTCTAAGAGAATAAATATGCATTTTGTGACATCTGTTTTTAAGGATAAAAACTATAGCTCATCTTGAGTAGGCTTAAATAGATAGAAAATAGAGAAGTGGCAGAATGCGATGATACTATATGTTATTGAGGGCTCTCAAATATTTTTTGTCATGGAAAGATTTATTTTTACAAAGATGATAACTTTGTGCTTAAGTTCCAAAGCATGAGTGATAGAAATTAGGTTTTTCTATATGGATTAAATATAGACTTATCACTACTAAGAATAAAAAAAGTTGAATTAGTGAAGAGATGTTACATACTATGTTATTATTGGTAAAGCTTTCCAATCTTCCCCTGAATTTTTGGCATGTGGACACTCTGAGTAAAATCAGTAGTGGACTAGTAGACAACCCCTTGTTTGCGAATGAGTATACCTCCAAGATCTAGAGGATATCAAATGCAAAGGTGTTAATTGAGATGAATGTCACTAGAGCTCTCGATGAATAAATTTAAAGTAGTTGATCCAATTGAAAAATTGCTTGAACAGACAATAAGGTATGACTAAAAATTAAAATATTGTTTGAGATGCCTTCAAATTGGACATAAGTGTTAGCTAAGACAATAGAAAGAATTATGCATACTAAACATCAACAATTGTGAGAACTCAAGAGAGGAAAAAATAACAAAGCTCGAGAGATAACAAAGGGACTACAAGACCAAAACCATTTGTTGTCAAGTATATTTGAAAAAAATCAGTTCAAAACAATATAATGAGCATCAAGGCCTAAAGGTTCAAACCCACTAATCCACTTAATCTTCCTGATACAAATGCAATTTCAAAGAATGCAACTTAGGAGATGCTTAAGGGTGAATTAAGCTAACAAATAGATTTGGTAAGTAACTAAAACTCTATTGTTATTAATAATGTTCAAATCTTTAATTAAAAATGATACACATCTTATGATCCAAGTTGCTTTTGCTAAAAAGTGTCAAAAGAGTTAGAGAATTGTGATTAAGTATTTAGATCCCTTTAACCTCTCAAGATGAAATTAGCCAAATGAAATATTAGGGGTCTAAATAAGTTGCATAAGTATAAAAAGTTGAAGAAGATGATTAGTAGAGAAAACCTTTAAAAACTAGTTATACTAGAATATATAGTAAAAGATAAAAAGGTTACTCAAATAATAAAAAAAATGGGGTTTGGTTGGAACTGGTGCAACATTTATGACTCTGTTGGATGAAGAAGAAATTGATAGTCTGGAATGCAAAGTTGGTTGATGATGAGTTCGTAATCTACTAACTTATTGAGCCTTTTACTCATGAATTATTGCTATGTTTTGATAAGATTTAGAGGTTCTTATGACCTTTGATTGATGTCAATGCAGGTACTTATGATCAAAGATAGGAAACAATAAAATGGACCTAAAAAGAGCCAAAAAGGAGTGAAGTGTGAAGTGATCAAATAAGACAAAGATTCTGCTAAGAGATGCAGCGCTCGTGAAACACGCACTTGCCTTGGTGTGGACCGCACCTCCCACCGCATGGAATTCAAAGTTCACTGAAGGATCTGCTAAGGGGCGTGGTCATTGTGCGATGCGCACAATGTCTTGTACAAACTGTACCCCACTCCACATGAAGCTTCTCAATCGACCTAAGTCATTGGATCACTAAAGAGGGTGTGTGACGCACACATAATGACGTGCAAACTGCACGTCGCACACCACTCGAAGGGCATTTTTGTCCAGATTTATATGACGTCTTGGGAATGTTTATATAACCAATTTAGGCACAATTGTAAATAGTTCAGCTGGTACTGAGTTTTAGAATTATTCTTGGCTTTGTGAACAAGGTTTTCCCTTCTAAGAACAAGAAGGGGGTTTCTCACAATTCCTGCTGAGAGATGCGGCGCTCATGCAACACACACTTGCCATGGTGCGGACTGCACCTCCCACTGCATGGAGTTTAAAGTTCACTGAAGGATCTGCTAAGGGGTGCGGTCATTGTGCGATGCACACAATGTCTTATGCAAACTGCACCCCACTCCGCATGAAGCTTCTCAATTGACCTAAGTCACTGCATCACTGAAGAGGGTGTGCGACGCGCACATGATGACGTGCGAACCGCACATCATGCCGACACAACCCGAAGGGCATTTTGTCCAGATTTATGTGACGTCTTGGAAATGTTTATATACCTAATTTAGGCACAATTGTAAATAGTTCAGCTGGTACTGAGTTTTAGAATTATTTTTGGCTTTGTGAACAAGTTTTTCCCTTCTAAGAACAAGAAGGGGGTTTCTTACAATTCCTTCTTCCCACTTCTTAGAACCACTATTTGTGTACAAATTGAGCTTGGATATTGAGAAATTTAGCTTGAAGAGAAGGAAAATTGAATTACCCATTCGGTATATCACTTTCCTTAAGCATGAGTAGCTAAACCTCTTATCTAGGGATGTGTTGATGATGGATACTTGATAATGGAGTATGGGTTTTGTTAATTCTTGCTTATAAATGCTTATTTGATAGAGGTCTAGTGATTTCACCATATTTTAACTCTAAAATTGGTGGTTGCAAATATTGATTTCCTTACTTGGTTATAGTTTTACTTGAAAGAGGAGATCATAGCTTCGGATGTGAAATCGTTAGTACAAACATGGGCTTCCATTTATATTGAGGCTAGAAATAGCTCAAATCAACAGAATCACCCACTTAAGGGTCTAAAGCTAGAAATAGTATGACCTCCCTCAATAATAGCTTGGTTGTTTATTGATTAATCAATAGTTCTTGACTTAAGGCTGTTGAATATATAGTTGTTGATCGAGAGATAAATAATCATACTTAAAACCAAGGTTACCCATGTTACTTAGCATGAATTTGCATGAATATGCATTCACCCTATCCCATGTTCGAGTCCCAGTTGATACACATCCCTAATTTTCCTCTCTATTGTCTACACCCCATTTACTTTATCACTTTATTTTGTTGAATTACAAAATTGTGAGAGATTCCCAATTCCCTCCCTTTTTATATTACTCACTCTCGTTGTGAACTCTGTTTTTTATCACTTAGGCTAAACTCTAAATTCTCTATGGGATTGACCCCTACATCCATTGGGAATTATAAATGTATTTTGCTCTGACGATCGCTGATACATCCTAATAGGAGAGTAGGTTTGAGCATTATCAAAAATAGTGTCATTGCCGAGGAATTAAGTTGTTTAGCCTTTTTGATTGTACTCTCTGAATCACCTTAAGAGTTTTTGTTGTTTTGTGTTATGGTTGAGCAGGCTAGTCCATGAGTGAGGTAGGTGACAACGACAATGTCAACAGAAATAATAGAGGTTTCATGGACGCAGAAGCTGCTGAACCCGTGCCTCAAGTGGGAGTAGGTGCAATCCACCTACCCCCAATGGTTGGAAATGCGGTGTTTCATGTGACAAGCACAATGCTCTATTTAATCCAAATGAAGGGTATGTTTGGAGGAGGAGAGTATGAACATGCCAACCGGCATATTAGGAATTTTGTGGAGATATGTCAACCGTTCATATTCCAAAATATCTCACAAGAATCTGTATGATTACGCCTATTCCCCCTTTCTCTAACGGGGAAAGCTACAACATGGTTGGAAGAGTTGTTGGATGGATCGATTACCTCCTGGGCTGAGTTGGTAAATGCCTTCACTACTAGGTTCTTTCCTCCATCATGGATGATGCAACTTTGGAATGAAATTACCAACTTCTGCCAACTGCCCGATGAGCCCTTCCATGAGGTATGGGTGAGGTTTAAGAAGAAGCTTGTGTTATGTCCTAACCATGGATTGTCGGACAATGTTTTGCTACAAAGCTTCTTTAGATCCTTGAACTCTATGAACAAGCCCGTCGCCAATAATCTTGGAGGTGGCACCTTCATGGATCTACAGTATCCTCTTGCCTCAGCCTTTCTAGAAAGGATGACTTAAACCAATCATGCTTGGCACACGAGGGAGGCGGATGTTCCTACCTCAGTCACACCCTTATCTATCTTAACAAATGAAATGAGAAAGAGAGATGAAGAGAGGGATGAGATCATGGCCAAAATAATGACTCAAATCAACTTGATGGCTAAGCATGTGATGGGAGCCGGAGGTGCTAAGGGTGTGAATGTTGTAAGTACACCGAAAATCAAAGCTAGTGATGATGATCTCATGACTATGGTTGATAGTAAGCTTAGCTTTGTATTGGTGGGTTCTCGTCCCTGGTATTATCGCCCACGGGAAGAGAATCAAGGTTGGATTCGAGATAAGGAAGAGATGGAAATTGGAGAGAAAGAGACAAGGATGGTGATCGATATAATCACCGGATCTCAAACCCATATGTGCCTCCAAACAAAGCGGACTCTCTCTACCAGCCAGCCACAAGCAACCCCAAGCATTCCAAGAGAGAGGACATGTTATTCTTGGTTCTCAAGAAGGTGGATACAATGAATACCGGAGTGAGTGAGATAAAAAGTGAAGTTTCAACACTTCATCAAACTGTGAGCTCTCACTCAACCTCAATGAAGCATCTTGGGGCTCAAATGAACCACCTTTCTACCCAAATGAACCCAAGTATGAAGGGAATTCTTCTAAGTGATACCATCACCAATCCTAAGAACGACTGAAGTTGAGTTACTATCGTCGAGCCGTGACGTTAAATCAACTGTTGCTTAGGAGGCAAACCAAGTTTCTTTTACTTTGTTTTTGGTTAGCTTTTATTGTGTTGGTTTGTTTTAGGGATGCATGGAGAAGTGCAAAACAGGGGAAAAAATGGGACATGCAGAAGACCGTGTGGACCGCATGAGCCATTGTGTGTGTCGCACGGCCCAACGCATGCCAAATCATAAGCATGGAAAGAAAAAGAAAAATGGGAGGCGATGTGCACTAGGTTGTGTGGTCGCACAAGCACGTGTGTGCATCGCACCTCAGTCGCATGATGAAGTAGAAGCCTGGGCCAAATTCAAGGGATAAGAAAGTGAGGTGCAAAATGACATGCAATCACACAAGGTCTTGCGCGAACCACACATCGCAGTGCACCAGAGGTAAATTTCAATTTTTAATTGACTTAACCCATTGACTGACCCGACTCGAAGGCCGACCCGGCTAATTTTCTTTTTCTTTTCCTTTTAACTTCTTCCACCCTCACCTTTTCTTCAACTTTATTTCCTACAATATCTCAAATTCTCTCCCAAAACCTCCCATAAATCCCTCAAACTCTCCCAAAATCTTCTCCTCGTCTCACCAAAAGCTTTCCACCGCCTCATCTCCCATCTCCGCTGGTTGTTTCTCCGGGTAAAATTGTGATCACCATTGTTGCTCCCTAAAAGCTTTAATTTTTAATTCTCTCCGCTAAATCTTCACTTGTGGCATATTCCCTAATGTTAAATACTAGTTTTTATATTGATTGGGAACTCATATTGTGAAGCCTGCTTAATAGAATTGCCATATTGATTTTGGGTGAGATCCAAAATTTTTGATTCCCCAATTTTGAATTGTGTTAAGGATTTTTCCTAGGATTAACTTGGTAGAACTTGATATTATGATAATGCATGTTGATTCATAGTGATTTTTAGCCTTGACATCTGTATTTGAGGTTAAGTCTGAGTAACCCACTTGTGAATAATACATGATTTGGCCCGATAATAGAATGTGTGATGTTTTTCTTAAGGGCAAATTTTCATTTTTCATGAGGTTTGGTCGAAAATTATTGTTTGGGCTGAAAATTGTTGCTAATCGTATACCCATGTTCTTTGTTAAAAATTTTATTGGGTGTATGATCTTATGCCGGGAGGTGGTAATTATTGTTGATAATTGTGTGCCCAATTGAGTGATTGAAAGCTTGATGTTCCCGATGATAGACGGGGTAACGTCCTTCTTAAGGGAAAGTGTTGAGTTTTTTTTTGCTTGTTGGTTTTTATCAATGGACGCCCAGTGAAGTATGAGTACCCGAGCAATTGTGTGGTCATGATATCCCTTACCCCGTTGTATAATTATTGGTTTACTACTTGGTGCCAAGTGCTTCATGCAAATCTTGCTCTGCGAATCACATACCTAATTCACAAGAACACAAGGAACTGAAAAATTCTAAATTATGCCTTTGTGAATTTCATATCTGATGCATAGATATTGATGTGAAGAATGCACAAGGCACCGCACCATGTGAAAATAGGTTGTCAATTCACTGTTTTGATGTGCGGTGGCTGGTATGACGCACATCCTGGTTGGTGCGGTTTGCACCAGCTCACACATCCAAGCTGAAACCACTGAGGGTTCTGTTAGCTTGTGCGAAGCCATGTGCGATGCGCAATCTATCTAGTGTGGTTTACACGGTCCGCACAAGCAACCAGTCACCTACTTTGTTTTGCTACTCTTTTGCATTCCATCCTTTGTAGTTTGTTAACTTCTTTTAGATCTTTTTCTTTCACATATGATAAAAAAAATACAAAAAGATTTTGTTTTTGTTATTTTTTAGCTCATAATCTTCTCGTGCAGAACATGTCTTCTCGCAGGGGAAATGCTGATAGGAGTTTGTGAAGGCCACCAGCTCCCTCTTCCTCCAATCCAACCTCAAAAGGGAAGAGAAAATCTCATCTTCCCGCAACCAAGCCTCAGAGAAGGAGAGAGTTTGGTTTGGATTGTAAGGTATGAGGGCGATTTATGATCGTGACATGGGTAGGTCCTTCAACAAGTAGAAGAATTTCAACCTGGATGGGATAGGGGATAACTTGCCCAACATCCCAAATCAGTTTGCCAACTGTCAGTGGAAACCATTTCAGGAGGTGCCCGGGACCTATTATAAGGAGCTAGTACGGGAATTCTTTACCTCATACCAAGCCACGCAAGATGCTAAAAGTTATAAAGGAGGTTGTGAATCTTTCCCCGTGTTGGATTCAATTATTGTATGGGGTAAGGAAATTTGGATCACTCCAGCTGCAATTAATGTCATCTATTGGAGAAGTCCAATTGAACCAGACCCTTAACTAATGGCCAAGATGCTTGCCAAGAACAAACTTCTAGAATAGGCTACTCCAATCATTGCTCCTGACTCACCTCTCTGGGCTACTCTTGGGGGTGAAATCCCTTGTTGGACTCTGCACTTTGAGGCACGCCTTTGGTATGATTTTGTTCTCTACCTTTTCATGCCTTCTCAGAATGACGAAAAAGTCACCCATGATTGGGCCATTCTGGTAGCCTTAATCATGGAGGGGGACCATATAAGTTTTGGCGAGGTTATTGTCTTAGTGATCAAAAGGAAGGATCGTAGGGGTGGTGATGCATTTCCCTTTCTAGTGCTAATCAGTAAACAGTGTGCACACGCTAGCATTCCTTATTTCAGGTGTGATGTTCCTACTTCTGCTGTTGGCATGTTGGATCTTGATAAGTAAACAAACAGGTATGCTTCTAGTTTCAAAAGGCGTAGGGCAGAGACATCAGTAGATGTTGAAGTTGATAACTCAGATGTTAAAGAGGATGCTCTTTTTTCTCCTTGGCCTGCCTCAGAGGCACCCAACCCCACCCCCACTGCACCTAAAGTACCGTTGACCAAGAGTGGCCTCCAAGACATGGTTGAAAAAACATACAACCATGAGAGGCAATTGAGGGACTTGGCAATTGGTCTACCAGGGTTGATTGATAGAGCGGTCAAGAGGGCCATCAAGAAAGTTGTGGATAGCATGTCAAATCTTTGCAAAAGGGTAGATGTCATTAAGGGATCCATCAAAACACTCCAAAAGGAACTCGATAAGGCAAAAGGTAAGGATCCGATGATAGAGGTATATTTGAGCACCCTACCACCACCTCGTACCATTCATGGGTCTCTGGACGACTTGCTTGCATCCCTTGCGGATGATGCGGAGGAGATACTCAGTGATGTGGATGCATTACTTGATTAGGATGACTGGAATCTAGACTTTCAGCTTGCTCTCCGTGAGTCCACAACTACTGCGCCCTCCCAAAAGGGTGGTGCAGGTCCTAGTGGACATGCTGCAGATGATGAGACCATTGCTGATGATAATGAGGCATAGTCCTCCAGGGAGTGTTGCACCCCCTTCCCTATTATTTAAGCTTGTAGCATTGAGGGCAATGCTTATTTTGATGGGAGAGGGTGCTCTTTATTATTATTATTTTTGGTTGCCCGTGATTGGGCTTGAGATATTCCTTTTGCCCTTTTTGGGCCTTGTTGGTATTTTTAGTTCCTTGCTAGATTTGATTGGGCCCTTGTCGGGCATATTTTGGATGATTGTGATGAATTGCCCTTGCCGAGCCCCTTTTCTCTAAGCTTTGTTTTGATTTGAGCTTAATTGTGCCCTCGCCGAGCTTGATTTTTGTTGTTGATGATTGTGTTGCTGGGTTAGTCTTACATGCCTCATTGTCTCACTATCCTTGCTTTGCAAATGCGCTAAGAGCCTACATCGAGGCTGATTTATAGAATGACTCATGAGCGCGCAAATTTTGTTATTGCCTTGTTAATAGTAGCTTAGCAATAAACTTCGAGGGTTTTCTTAATACCACGGTTCTTTTCCAACGAGCAAAAAAAATCTTTTCTTTATTTTCTTTTTATTTTCTTTTTCTTTTCTTTTTCTTTTCTTTTTATTTTCTGTGTCGAACCGGGTTGGTGTTTCCCTATGATAGATTGAGAGGCGACTTTCTTAAGGGAAAATGCTAAGTTTTAGTTGAAAATTCAGTCCGTCGTTTGCTTGTCTTGAAATGGATCCACCAACTTTTTTCTTGGCAAGACATTTTTGAAAATAAAAGGAAAGAGGGAAAAGATTTTTTGAGGAAAGAATTCTCTTGTCATGACTTGCACACTCTCGCTTTGGCTTGATTGATTTACAAACGAGTGTGTAATGAACTCGGAATATCTTGTCGAAAGTTATTTGTCCGAATTGATTTTGAGACTAATGAAAGAAGTCTTGTGGCATGATGCCTTGTGCGTATGTGTCGTCTAGAACTTGCCCCGAATGTGATTCAAGGAAAAATTCTAGGTGTGACCAAGCTTGGAAAATTACCTTAAACCCTTTTTGATAGCCATTTCACCCAAATGACTTCCCTCGACATCAATCCTAGTAAATCCCTTTGAGCTTGTTATCATCTTTGGCACCTTGTGTAACACCCTGACCTTTTTGGAACCTCTATTTTGGCACCCGTCCTCTCTAATGGCTTGAAAGTGAAAAGTAGGCTAAAAGTCTAAGTTTGGGGGGAAATGAAAAGACAACATATGCAAATGCCTAAGTTTGGGGGTGTATGTGATCAAAGAGGAGAAGAAAAAGGATGCACTTAAAGTGCAAGGTAGCATCTTGAAATTGAATTGAAAAAATTGCTCCAAAAGTTCAATCACATGAGCAAAATGAAAGAAAGAATTGGTGCTACCACACGAAAGTGATACAAGGAGTTTTGAATGATCATGATTGAAAAGGAGAAGCTTGGGTTGTGTGAGGGAAAAATAAGGTGAAGTCAAAGTCAAAAATGTGATCGGTGTTTGAAATGATAACAAAGAGTATTAGGGAGGTGTAGTCACTTGAACCAAATGAAATCCTCACCTTAGACCTGGCCAACATAGTAACCCGCAAGTCCTTGGTGATTCCAAGCTTGGCTATCCTACATTAGTGGAGATTTACATGAAGGGCAAGCCTATGGGTCAACATGTGTGCAGTTGAACTTCCTTGAGAGAGTGAGAGTCTTCTTGGTTCTCTTATAATCCCTTTGTTTTGTAAATTGCATGATTGTGAGTGGGATTCTCCCTTGCAGTGAGTGGTATCATGCACTCGAATTGAATCATGAAGTCTCTATTTCAATATAGAGTAATGGATGAGAGAAGTTGTGTGGCGAATCTCGAGGCAAACCTTGATGGTCCATGCCAATGACTTGAGAAGCTTTGTACCTTGTTTGAATGACAAAATTTCCTTGATTTTGAATGAGAAATGAAGCCTTTTGAAAAAGGTTTTGAAATGATCTATTGCCTTGATAATGTGGTGGTCCAAATTGAGATAAGCAAAATAGTTGAGTCTTTTGTTTGAGTCTTTTTGTTTGTTATTTTTCTTAGCTTTTAGAATAGAGTAGTCTTTCATGCCTTGGTTGAGTCTAGAGAATAATTCATTCCTTACCTTGTGAGTATCTTGTTTGAGGACAAGCAATAGTTCAAGTTTGGGGGTTTGATGAGTTGGTAATCTACCAACTTATTGAGCCTTTTACTCATGAATTATTGTTATATTTTGATAAGATGTAGTGGTTTTTATGTCCTTTAACGATGTCTATGCAGGTACTTATGATCAAAGATAAGAAAAAAGGAAATAGACCCAAAAAGAGCCAAAAAGGAGTGAAGTGTGAAGTGATCAAACAAGACAAAGATCCTGTTGAGAGATGCGACGCTCATGCAACACACACTTGCCACGGTGCGGACTGCACCTCCCACTGCATGGAGTTCAAAGTTCACTGAAGGATCTGCTAAGGGGTGCGGTCATTGTGCGATGCGCACAATGTCTTATGCAAACCGCACCCCACTCCGCATGAAGCTTCTCAATTGGCCTAAGTCACTGCATCACTGAAGAGGGTGTGCGACGTGCACATGATGACGTGCGAACCGCACGTCGTGCCGTACACAACCCGAAGGGCATTTTGTCCAGATTTATGTGACGTCTTGGAAATGTTTATATACCTAATTTAGGCACAATTGTAAATAGTTCAGCTGGTACTGAGTTTTAGAATTATTCTTGGCTTTGTGAACAAGTTTTTCCCTTCTAAGAACAAGAAGGGGGTTTCTCACAATTCCTTCTTCCCACTTCTTAGAACCACTATTTGTGTACAAATTGAGCTTGGATATTGAGAAATTTAGCTTGAAGGGAAGGGAAATTGAATTACCCATTTGGTATATCTCTTTCCTTAAGCATGAGTAGCTAAACCTCTTATCTAGGGATGTGTTGATGATTGATACTTGATAATGGAGTATGGGTTTTGTTAATTCTTGCTTATAAATGCTTATTTGATATGGGTCTAGTGATTTCTCCATATTTTAACTCTAAAATTGGTGGTTGCAAATATTGGTTTCCTTACTTGGTTATAGTTTTACTTGAAAGAGGAGATCATAGCTTCGGATGTGAAATCGCTAGTACGAACTTGGGCTTCCATTTAGATTGAGGCTAGAAATAGCTCAAATCAATGGAATCACCCACTTAAGGGTCTAAAGCTAGAAATAGTATGACCTTCCTAAATAATAGCTTGGTTGTTTATTGATTAATCAATAGTTCTTGACTTAAGGCTGTTGAATATATGGTTGTTGATCGAGAGATAAATAATCATACTTAAAACCAAGGTTACCCATGTTACTTAGCATGAATTTGCATGAACCCTATCCCATGTTCGAGTCCCATTTGATACACATCCCTAATTTTCCTCTCTATTGTCTACACCCTATTTACTTTATCACTTTATTTTGTTGAATTGCAAAATTGTGAGAGATTCCCAATTCCCTCCTTTTTTATAATACTCACTCTCGTTGTGAACTCTGTTTTTTATCACTTAGGCTAAACTCTAAATTCTCTGTGAGATCGACCTCTACATCCATTGGGAATTATAAATGTATTTTGCTCTGACGATCGTTGATACATCCTAATAGGAGAGTAGGTTTGAGCATTATCAATTAATATCTCTGTGATTGGTATGATTGATATGACATTACTAAACTCTTCTATCACGCTTTGAGCCTACATCCTGGCGGACCAGCTCCCAAAGTCTCTATTGGCTTGAGCATACCCTTGTCCTGGCATGTTACTAAAATATATACTGAAAGATAAGCAGAAGTTCTGAAAACATGAAGTAAGAACTATGCTTTTAAAATAAAGCATGAATACTTTTATGACTGAAAGTTTAAAGTCAAACTGATAGTTAAAAACAATCTGAACCGCCACATTAACTAATTGTCTATGAAGTTGTTTGCTCCCTAGCGCACACGTACCGTGGTCGTGCAAGTAATACAGTGGCTCTTACAAGCAAATATCAATACCACAAGGACTTATGCTTCGCAATCAATCTAATCTCAGTTAATACTATTGAAGTTAAACAAATGCTATTCGTAACCAGGAGTTGAACTTTATTTTGTAACTGAAAACAAGAAATAACAACTATGTAAAACTTCAGATTGTAAACAATATGTGGAGAAATCCGGGGTTGAGGCAATAACTACACAATCGTGCTTAACTATGGTTTATAGCCGGTGTTGGTGTTTATCGTGATCTTTGGTTCACGGAGTTGATATTATAACCTGAGAATGGTCATCCTCTAAGTCATCTATCCTAATTAATCTCACAACTACATCATTGAGAGGGGATGTGAGTCTTTAACTTGGATGCATTCATCTATCTTCCCATTTTATTAACCAAGTGGGGCGTTTAGGTATATTTCTATTCTAACCGCAAATCATACTTCATACTTGCTAACTAACAACAAAAGATATGATCCACACCTTCCTACATTCTTCATTCCGTCTCTTAACTCCAATGGTCAATTCATTTTGAGACTTAGATGTATCCTAAAGTTCATGAAGCTTTAGAATAGTAATAATAAGAATGTAAGAACAATCACAAGACAAGATAAACAGTCAAACCAACTATAAAACCATAATCAAGCATTCATGTTGCAGCCTCAACCCTAGAACGACGGTGTTTAGCCACTCATACTCTACTTTACAATTACAAAAGTGTTGTAGTTCATACAAGAATTAAGTAAAGATAAAGAAGAGAAAAAGAAACCTAAGTCAGCCTTCTCCTTATGTTTTTCAATCCCAAAGTCGTTCCAAAGTGATTACAATTGAACCCAAGTGTCCTATTTATAGTGTGAGAGAAAATCTACTCGCCGGGAACGAAGTCCGTGACACGCTGCCCATAGCCCTGACTAGGCAGCGTGTCACCTACGCATAGCCTTAACCAACTGGTGTGACATGACCTAAACGCGGTCCTCCACAATATTTTGCAGCTGCAAAGCTGCCCACCTCCGTGTCACGCCTCCTATAGCAGAGGATAGCCTCCGTGGCACGGGGGTGGTTCTCTTGACGTCCATTTTTGCTCCTATGAACTCTTTCCATCTTGCTTTGTATCCTAATGGTTTGTAGAATATTTGTAGGCTTCAATTAGCTTCCATAACTCCTCCAAAGGTCTCTTACAAGATCTCACAACACACATAATTCCACACAACAAAATAAAGCTCGTACAAGTACGCTAGAATAGGCATAGCTCAAGCTAGCAAAGCTACTTTCCTCGTCTAAACTCTATTTTATTCTTTTAGCTTATTATTTGTTCCAAATGCTACCCAAACACTATAAATAAACACGTTAGTCACAAATTACACCCTTTACACACTAAATACCTCAATAGTATATGAAGTTATCCTTCAAAACTACGCTAAACGTGCAAGGATAACGACACTTAGGTGTATAAATACGCCTAAGATCACTACCCCACACTTAAAGCCTTGTTCGTCCTCGAACAACTCTCTACACTAATCACAATCAAGGAAGACTCCAACACTACACTAAGATGCTCATACTACAACTACAACGATCACATGAATAGCAAGTTCTACATTTAGCATGCCATGTTACATATAGAATCACATGAATACTACTTCAAGACCTCTTAGCCTCAAGAATTGACCCTTATCAGTTGACAAACTCACGCGTAATACTCGACACGAGATTATATAAGCCACCTATCTATCATCAAACAAGTGCCCGCACCACAAGAGAGTTACCCATGTTTACTCACACAAATGCAAGTTATCACAAGAATAGGTGTAGGAATCAAATTTCGCTCACTCTCACAAAGAATTCACATGTCACATAGGATGAACCATAGGCTTGACCGTAGTGTAGTACTCCACTAATGTCAAAATTTCAAAGCTCAAGATCAAGTAGGACTTTAAGGGTTGTAATGTAGGCTAAGGGACGGGTAAGAACTATTCGGTCAAAAATGGTGACTATCTTCCCTAAGTGCTATAATACACCACATTGTATGTTAAACTCATCTTCAACCAGCCTATTTTACACTTCTATTATCTTCCCAAATCTCTTTTTTTTTCTTTTGCCCCATCTCTTTAAGCTAGATTATACATCTTTAGTCGGGAGTATTTGCTATCAACACATGAATCACTTCTATTGATGAATTTATCTTTTTTGGTTCATTACTCCCTACCAACAACATATAAACCTTTTCAACATACCAAAATCTATTTGCTTGGGGCTCCACTACTTTTCCTTTCTCAATTTCACACTCTTTAACATCTTAATTTCTCAACTAAAGCGCTTAGGAGTTTTGGATCAAATTGCGGGCAATTGAAAGAAAAGGAATAAGTTATACATGAGGCTACCAAAGAATAGGCTAAAGGCTCAACGGGGCTATCTAAGGTTATGCACAAAGGGTAGATAAAGGGGGTATAAAAACATGGCTATCAAAGAAATTCCTATATCATATCCTAAACTCAACAATCTTTATTTCACTTTGCAAACACACGGGGCAAGTTCTAGACACTACAATTCAACATGGAATAACAAGAACCTCACTCACACATGGCACATGTTCAAATCAAGTAGGCTACCTATAGACTCTCAACCAAGCAATCACATGAATTTACATTTAAACCATCATCACACAAGAGTCAAATAAAAGAGCCTTAGGTGTCTTACAACAGTCATTCAATTTTTTAGATCATGCTATAAAATTCAACACCAACTTGCAACAAGTAATCATGTGTAGCACCTAGCAGGAGCATATACTCCTAACAATAAAAATTTTAAACTATTCCTAAAAATCAAAAAGGATACTGGGTTCAAAGGGCTTTCCCCCAGAAAAGAATCGAAAAGAAAAATCGAGGGGTGGGTGAAGTGTGCTCTACTAAACAGACCCACCAGAAAACAAACAAACAAAGACAAAAATCTTTTTATAATTTTTTTAATTTAGTCAAAAATAGGACTCAACATCCTATAGCGCACTCCACCCTAACCAAATCAGAAGATTTCCCGCCCCACACTTGACACCACACTTTGTCCCCAAAGTATAAATTAAAAGCAAGGATAGAAGTACTCCTTGAGGCCTCTAGGCTTAGCTAGTAGCATTTCATTCATCAGAGGGCTCCAAAGGATCCCACACTTAGTGTTTTCCATGCTCTTTAGCTCAGATCTCAGGTACTCATGCTTTCCCTCAACCTGTTGACACAACACAAAAACAACACCAAAAGTTATACTAAAGAAAAACTAAAAAAGAATAGAAATATTACCTAAACTTGGGTTACCTCCCAAGCAGCGCTTGATTTACCGTCGCGGCATGACCAAGATCACAACTTTCACTCCCATTCTCTCATCCTCTTCCTCCTACTTGGGGCCCATCTTCTCCTTCTTTTCAGACCTCTCAAGTGGTCACGCTCTAGGTTTGGGTCCTTTCTCGCATTTCCTTTCTTAAAATTTCATTTAGGTCTCTCAAGTTTAGGCTCTTATGGCAAATTTGGCAGCTCTATGAGAGAGTCCGAAAAGGCAATCAAAGGTTTGCTCTAATCCACCCCACACTCATCCATTTCCATAGCTGTGATCATGCATAGATCCTTATAGTGTGAGGGTGTGTTGAGTGTTGTGTACACTCTGAAGGTCACCTCTTCATCATTCATTCTCTTCTTGAGCGTGCCCTCTCGTACATCAATCAGTGCTCCACCAATAGCCATAAATGGGTGTCCCATTATGATTGGTACCCTTTCATCTGCTTCATAATCAAGAACCTTAAAGTCAGCAGGAATAATAAACTTACCAACCTTGATGAGAACATCCTCTATGATTACTTCAGGTACTACTCTGGTTCTGTACGTTATTTGTAGCACAACTGAGAAAGGTCTTGGCTTCCCCAACCCAAGTGTTTTGAATAATGAAAGGGGTATTAAATTTATGCTAGCCCCCAAATCACTCAAAGCTTGGACCATATCACTTTCACCGATTTGTATGGGGAGGGTGAAACTCCCAGGGTCCTTGAGGTTTTTGGGCATCTTGCTCATCACCACAGAACTGCACTCTTCAGTAAGTGCCACAGTCTCAATATCTGCCAACTTTTGCTTGTTCTCCACTACATCTTTCAAGTACTTCGCATACTTAGGCATTTCCTATAAAACATCTAACAAAGGAAGGTTAATGTGAAGTTCTCTGAACGTGTCGAAGAACTTCTTAAAACATGCATCCTCTGTTGCTTTCTTAAGCCTCTATGGGAATGGTGGTGGTGGTCTATTGCGAGGCTTCTCAATCGGCTTCTCATTAGGGTACTCAGACTTCCCCTTTTTGCTAGCTTCTTTCAACTCAGCCTGCTTCTCTGTATGATTGGTGGTGATCAACTCTTCTTGCACTTCATGATTTTTCATTGGAGGTGCATCAATCAAATCTTTCCCACTCTTCAAGGTGATTGCCATCACTTGCTTTGGATTTTATGTATCACTAGGCAAACCCCCTTGAGGTCTTGTATTCTGTGCCTGAGCTAGCTGTCCCATTTGCACTTCTAATGTTTTTGTGGCTAATTGCTAATTTTTTATGTCAACATCCATCTTTGCTTGCTTCGCAGCAATCTATTCTTGATTGGCCATGATCTTCTTCAGCATGTCCTCAATATTATTGGCCTGAGTGGTGTTCTACATACCTTGCTGTTGTTGAGCCTGATTACTACCCCAAGAGTAGTTAGGTTGACCCTGTCAATTTCGATTGTAGGCATTACCATAGTTTAAATTTTCTTTCTGTGCATTACCTACAAAGTTTACCGACTCCAGATTTGCTCCACATAAGTCTGCCGAATGACCACTCAGACCAAAAGTTTCACACCAAGTCTAGACTTGCTGAACTGCATTCACTTGAGCTTGAGGTTGAGTCACACTCAACTTGTTAAACTGAGCAAGCATCTGAGTTTGAAAACTGGATAACTGTGCTTCTAACGCGGTGACACTATCTAACTCAATCATACATGCAACTTTCTTCACCGTATTTCTAGACATGTCACCATTACATTCTGGATTCCCTTGTGCAATACGGTTGAGGAGAGTATACAGCTCATCATAAGTTTTCTCCAAAGCTTGACCACCTATCGCTGAATGTAGCAAAATCTTTGTATTACGGCCAAGACTTTCTACAAAAATGTGAGCCAGTACCTCATTCGTCTGCTGGTGATATGGGAAATCCTGTAGAAGAGACTTGAATCTCTCCCATGGATGATAGAGGTTCTTGTATGGTTTCTGCTTGAAGCTCAGAATCTCACTCCTCAATTTTGCAGTTTTTCCTGATGGGAAGAATCGAATGAGGAACTTCTTTGCTAAATCATCCCGTGTTGTGATCGAATTTGAAGGTTCTGCCTTCAACCATTTCTTTGCTACTCCCAACAGTGAGAATGGGAAAAGTGTGAGCCTCACGTAGTCTATGGAGACTCCTTCGGGAATGAATGTGTCACTGATATCCAAAAAGTTTTGGAGATGAACTTGTGGATCTTCATGTGACATACTTGTAAACTGCCCGCTTGTTTGCAACAATTGCACCATATTCTTATTCAGTTCAAATCTGCCTTCTACAGCTGGCTTCTGAATGCAGGAGGTCCTATTAGTTGTGAGTGATATTACCAATTCGCTCACAGTACTGCGAGCTGGTGGTGGTTCCTCCGCCATAACTACAGGGATTGTCTCAGCCGGTTGAACTTGCCAGTTTTGATCGAGAAGTGTTGCTTCTCTCAACGCTTGGTGCAAGTGTTGCTCAGGTTCAGGAAGTGGGTCAGCCAATTGCTTATCCCTTGCCAGCTTGCTCAAGTTTAGAACCTGTACCTGCAAGTTCAGTAACTAAGATCAAGTTGTTAGCACTTATAAAACAAAATAGTAAAAACAAAAATCAGACAGTTGCTAATTTTCAAGTCCCCGGCAACGAGCCAAAAACTTATTCGCTCCTTAGCATACACGCAAGTGTACATGGTCATGCAAGTAATACAGTGGCTCTTGCGAGCCAAATATCGATCCCACGGAGACTTGTGCTTTGCAATCAATCTAATCTCAGTTAATACTATTGAAGTTAAACAAATGCTATTCGTAATCAAGAGTTGAACTTTATTTTGTAACTAAAAACAAGAAATAATGACCATGTAAAACTTCGGATTGTAAACAATATGTGAAGAAATTCAGGGTTTAGGCAATAACTACATAATCGTGCTTAACTATGGTTTATAGCTAGTGTTGGTATTTATCGTGATCGTTGGTTCACGGGGTTGATATTATAACCTTGGAATGGTCATCCTCTAAGTCATCTATCAAAATTAATCTCACAACTACATCGTTGAGCGGAGATGTGGGTCTTTAACTTGGATTCATTTATCTATCTTCCTATTTTATTAACCAAGTAGGGCGTTTAGGTATATTTCTATCCTAACCGCAAATCATACTGCATACTTGCTAACTAACAATAAAAGATATGATCCACACCTCCTACGTTCTTCATTCCGTTTCTTAACTCCTATGGTCAATTCATTTTGAGACTTTGATGTATCCTAAAGTTCATGACGCTTTAGAATTCTAATAATAAGAATTTAAGAACAATCACAAGACAAGATAAAAAATCAAACCAACCATAAAACCATAATCAAGCATTCATGTTGTAGCCTCAACCCTAGCACGAGGGTGTTTAGCCACTCATACTCTACTTTACGATTACAAAAGTGTTGTAGTTCATACAAGAATTAAGTAAAAATAAAGAAGAGAAAAAGAACCCTAAGGAAGACTTCTCCTTATGTTTTTAAATCCCAAAGTCATTCCAAAGTGTTTACAATTGAACCCAAGTGTCCCATTTATAGTGTGAGACAAAATCTACTCGTCGGGAATGAAGTCCGTGACACGCTGCCCATAGCCTTAACCAACTGGCATGACACGCCATAAATGAAGTCCTCCACTGGATTTTGCAGCTGCACAGCTGCCCACCTCCGTGTCACGCCTCCCATAACAGAGGCTACCCTCCGTGGCACGGGGGTGGTTCTCTTGATGTCCGTTTTCGCTCCTATGAACTCTTTCCATATTGCTTTGTATCCCAATGGTTTGTTGCATGTTTGTAGGCTTAAATTACATTCTATAACTCCTCCAAAGGTCTCCTACAAGAGCTCACAACACACATAAGTCCACACAACAAAATAAAGCTCGTACAAGTACGCTAGAATAGGCATAACTCAAGCTTGCAAAGCTAGTTTCCTCGTCTAAACTTTATTTGATTCTTTTAGCTTATTATTTGTTCCAAATGCTACCCAAACACTATAAATAAATACGTTAGTCACAAATTACACCCTTTACACACTAACTTCCTCAATAGTATATCAAGTTATCCTCAAAACTAAGCTAAACGTGCAAGGATAACGACATTTAGGTGTATAAATACGCCTAAGATAAGAAGTCTGTATGACTTATCTGAGTACTGTATACTGGGACAAAGGCCCCTGGTCTACTTTTATTTAATAAAATTGAACTATTAAGATACTGACTTGAAATAAGCTAAGTTCTCTGAATGCAAGGAGGACTCACTACAAGCTGATGAGATAAAATCTAACGGAGCGCCTGGTTACGGATTTGGGTACCTGAATATGTATTATGAAATGATGCAATGTTAAATAGCATAAGTACATGAAATGTACTATATGTAAAATAGTTAAAGTAAAATGACACAATATGTGATAAAGCGGACTAACAAAGACATTAGTATGATATACATGAAGATCATGAGATAACTCAATAATAAAATACTAAGCATCCTGATTATCTGAATCATAAATTCAATTGAAGACTGAAACATGGGCTAAACTAGATATTTAAATCATGGGTAACTGAGTAGTAAGTAAACTGAATACAAAACATTACAAAACATATTTGGAAACTTTTGGCCTTGTTACATATATAATATCTGATGAAAATACTAAATTTTTTGTTTGTGGAGTTTTTTATAACTAACTGACATCACATGAGCTTATGATGTTCGATCTCTGGCCTGATTGGAAAAGCCATCATATGCCTTGCCAGGTCATAGACCATAGCTGAACTTAATCGTGGATCTATACCTAGCCCTTACTGAGGTCTAAAAAGAGGAGTCACCCGAACCTAAGGTACAATCCTATTCTACGCTGACATACTTAATTTCAGGGCGTGTATTATCTAAACCCATACCTTTTTAAGTTAACATAATCCTCTCAAAATCATATCATGTAGACATACGGCTGGTGATCCTTGGCTCTATATCATATAAAAATACTGTTAATGAACTTGGCTCTATATTACCAAAAAGATAGTGCTGATGAGCCTTGTGCTCTGAATATTATGAAAACATGCTAGTGTGCATTTCAATATAAAATGTATTTTATTAAAAAAATATATCAACATGTATAAGAGTAGTTTGTAAACATTCTTGAGGTAGATTTTCATAATCATAGAATAGTACTCATAAAACATGAGATAAACTTCATAAGTTTGAGACAAATTTTATAAGATTCAAAATAGACTCCATGAATATGAAATGGGGTATACAACCAAGAGGTAGACTCAAATTTTGAAATTCTATTGTTTTCATGGAGAATTTAAGGAGTATTATCAAAAGATGAAGAAAATACGGTTCTAGGATTCGATTCAAAACCCTAACTTTATTTATGAAAGAAACTGAAATAAAAAATATGATTGTGGGAAAGAACGGGGTTCCCACACTAAAGGTTAGTCTTACATACCTTGAAAGATGGAAGAACTTTGTAGAAAAACTGAGAAATATTCTTTTCTAGAGCTTTAGAGCATAGTTCTCAAAACCCTTGAGGTTCTGAGAAAGAAGAGGAGTAATATGGTGTTCTTTATAAGTATTTTTCATTTTAGGAAAGGTTGTAAGTCATGGTATGAGTGTACATAAAAGGGGTAGGATGAAAATACCCTTAATAAATCAAAGCGAGAAAAATGTTCTATCAGAATACCCTCCAACACGCTGCACTTTCCATAACGCTGGAGGGTCAGTGCGTCACGGTGACCATATAATTGGACACTATAAATTTTAACTATCTGAAGTTTGTTCTACAGTGCCACACGTTGTCTAGGGCATTACACTGTCAACGCTCTGCTTAACACGGAGTCTTGGCCATGTACCTGCCCAAAATTTTGTCTAAATCCTGGAACTCATTTTGATTAGTTTCTAATAAATCTATGGGTCAAATAAATTAATTTATAAGCTCTAACATATATATACGAGATGACTTAAACATGCCTCAAGACGAGAGTGTCACTATATCCCTTTTTGGAATCATTCGTCCTTGAATAAGGATCATGACCAGAAGGAAAAAATCTGAAATAAACTGAACTGAATATAATTCTCTTAGGTTATCTCAAACTAATACTTATCAACATGAACTGCATTGACATAAGGGTTTTCACAAAAACCATGAAAGAACATATAGGCATGATTTATGAATGCAAGGGACTAGCATAGACATACCATAAGACATGAGTTCATTGGACAAAGGCATAAAAGGGGATCATTACCTTACGTGTCTTCCCCTTGATAGGTGAATAAGTGAGGATATATAGATTTTATATCTTCCCCGGCTTCCGACATAGCCTCTTCAACAATCTGATGCCTCCACAATACCCTTACGGATGCTACTTCCCTAGTTCTCAACTTGCGAACCTGACAATCTAGGATCTTAACCAGAACTTCCTTATAAGTTAAATTGTTTTTCACACCAATACTTCTCATAGGAACAATGAGCGAAGGATCACCCACACACTTCTTTAATAGACACATAGAATACTATATAAACGGAGGATATATGTGTAGGCAACTCTAACTCATAGGCTACTTTTCCCAAAGCTCTTCAAGATTTGGTAGGGAGCAATATATCAGAGACTAAGATTCCCTTTTTTTCTAAATCGCATGACACCCTTCATAGGCATAACTTTCAGAAATACCCAATCATCACCACTAAACTCCAAGTTTCTTCGTCTCATATGAGAGTATGATTTTTGGCAGCTCTACACAGTTTTCAAACACTCTTGAATAAGCTTGACTTTTTACATTGCTTGGTGGACCAAGTTTGGTCCTAATAAATAAGCCTCACCAACCTTTAACTATCCAATAGGAGATCTACATCTTTGCGCATATTGAGCCTCAAAAGGTGCCATATGAATATTAGAATGATAGCTATTATTGTAAGAAAACTCAGTGAGATGTGGGTGAGCATTCCAGCTTTCCTTGAAATCTAGGATACAAGTTCTCAACATGTCCTCAACTGTCCTAATAGTACGCTTTGCTTGACCATCAATCTAAGGATGAAATGTGGTACTAAGGTTCACCTTCGTACCCAATCCTTTTTTAAAAGACATTCAAAAATCAGCAGTGAACTGAGCACCTCTATCTAAAATACTGGACACTGGGTCCCATGAAGCCTGATAATTTCACAAATATACTTGGCATAATCTTCTACAGAATCTGTCGTCTTAACAAGCAATGAGTGAGATGACTTTGTCAATTATCTATATTTACCCAAATTAAATCATGCTGATGATGTGATTACGGTAAGTTTATTCTGAATTTCATATGTATCATCTCCCATTTCCATTCAGGAAGCTCTATACATTGAGACAAACCATCGGGTTTTTGGTGCTCAACCTTAACTTATTGATAATTTAGACACTTAGCCAAAAAATTGGCGATGTTCTTCTTCATATTATTCCACCAATAGATTTCTCTTAAGTCATTGTACATCTTTGTGGAACCTGGGTGAATGGAGTATCTGGAATAGTGCACTTCTAACATAATGCTCTCTCAGGGATCATCAATATCTAGAATACACTTTCCTGCCTTGGTACCTTAAAGTACTTGTAATGACCCTAATTTCTTGACTTAAACTTGTACAGTTTATTCTTGAAAGTGTTTAGTCATTGCCCGAAAAGAATAAGTCAATTTGTACAATTTTCCTAGTTCCAGACCTCCAACGGATTGAGTCACGATCCGTGGAAGGGACCACGACTTGTGAGCTGAGCCAGGGGATTAGACTAGTGGCTCTGTCAATGAGCCTATAGTCGACGATTTGGTCCATAGCCCATGAAGTAGGTCACGACCTGTGGAACCAATCGTGAGATCAAGCCAGTGAATCTGGAGGAGCCAGCCCCAAGTCGATGAGTTGCTTCACAGTCCGTGAACCCTCCCACGGTTTGTGAAGTGAACCATCTGATGAGTTTTTTGCAGATTTTAAAATAAGTTTCTCAGGGGAATTTCAGACCTTTTCTTGTCCTGGAACCTCTACCTCACGTCATTTAAGCACCCAATAAGGATTATTCTTCATCAGAACATCGATATTCTCATAAGTAACCCATTCTCTAACTCTCAAGAGCACCTAGGGTTTCAAGCAAAAGAGCGTAGAAGTTTAGCAAAGGTTACTATTGAAGATTCTACCTGTAAGTTCTCATATTCCCAGGTATGTAAGACTTTAATGAGGATTCTCTTTCATCGGTTTTCTTTAATAAAGGTTTTGTTTAGGATTTGTAAGCCTACTTTCAAACTCCCTTCTTATTTAGAAAATTACATGAAATTTCTTGAAGTCTTTTTCCTTTACCTCAGATTTTGCACAGGTTGCATTTACCTTTAAGATATTAATTTTGATATGATCTTACGCATTGATATTAAATCTATATTTCACATGCATGATTTTATACCCTTCATGTTATTATGAATTTTCAAGAAAATTGTGTTGACCCATAGAAGGGTGAAACTGAAGATAGTTCAAAATATGAATTTTTATTATAAAGATTCAAGCTTTACATATAGATATATAGAAGATTTACTATACTATGAGCTTATAATTAGATAAACTATTTTGGGAGGACTATTTAGCACCGAGAGGGCATGAGTTTAGATAACACATGTCCGATAACTACTTGCCACCGTAGGTTATATTTGCACAGTTAATTCAAGCGACCTCTTTTAGCCCGAGAGGCTCATTATGGATCCATTGATAGATACATAGGTTCTATACCCTGGCAAGGTATAGGGCAGCCTATCCAACCAGGTTAGAGGTTGGCCATCATGAGCTCACATGATGATTGTCGGTTATGAGAAACTCTCCCAAACTTAAAGATAGTTAACTTATTTTATTTAATGAAGTTTAAGCTACCTATGCATATATAGATATGATTTATCTTCAGATATGAAACTCTTAGCATGTTTTAGCTTTTGGGTCAATTACTCTCTCTTACTATGTTTTCAACTTATGAAAATGTCTTAAATGATTATGGTTTATGATTTAGCTTTTGTCCTTATGCATATACACTCTACTTACCTATTGGTCCTGCGGATTCATAGCTCTAGATATGTCCTACTTTTATGTCCAGCAAATCTTGCATACCAATTATTGACACTTCTTTTGCACTACATTTTATCATGATAAAGATATTGGTGTTCAGGCTCAGGTACACGACCAGACATCCCGTTAGCTTCCGCATCCTCTCCAATTGGTGAGTCCTCTTTGCATCTAGAGGACTTAGATTTATTCTCAGTTGCTTATACTTTCTTTTAAATATGATTTTGAAGGTAGGCGGGGGCCTTATCTCAGTAGACTTATTTCTTTCTAGATAATACAGGCTCTATCAGAAAATAGTATGTAGTCTTGTTCAAACATTTCAGATAGTTGAACATTGTTCTTTTGGAAAGATTATTGAATTATTATTTTCAAAAAAAATATAGTTGCTTACTATATAAATCTCATCTTTCGCTTATATTCAGAATATGATAAGTAGTAGAATGCTAGTCCAAGGGTCCGCTCGGGCCACTCGTGGTTTCTAGTGCCAGTCATACCTTGGGTGTAGACTCGGGTCGTGACAGTACCATCTTCCTCTTTCTCAAAATCCATAACCTTATGCTTGTGGGTTTCTTCCTTTAGTTAAAGCAAGATGGGATCACTGTCTTTCTATTCCTTTACTTCTGACACTAGGGATGATTAAGCCCCATTTTGAACAACTACACTACCATTTTCGGAGTCTAAGAGACAAACCCCTAGGTTTGCAAGTTGGTCAATATATTTCGCAAGCTCTTTGTTTCCTTCCTCAACATGAGCAAGACTTCCCATGGACAGTCTATTAAGGGTATCAGCAACCACATTTTCCTTTCCTAGGTGATAGAAGATGTTCATATCATAATCCTTGAGTAACTCAAGCCATATTCTCTGCCTGAGATTCAATTCTGACTAAAGACATACTATAGACTCTTGTGATCAGTGAAGACATCAACATGAACACCATAGAGATAGTGATGACAAATCTTCAAAGCGAACACTATTGCTGCCAACCTAAGATCATGAGTCGGGTAGTTCCTCTCATGGTTCTTAAGTTGCCTGTAGGTATAAGCTAAAACTTTACTATACTGCATCAAAACACAACCAACACCAACCCTCGAGGAATCAGAATACACAAAAAAAACATCAGTTTCTCTGGTAGGGTCAATACTGGAGCAGAAGTCAACCTTGTTTTCAATTCCTAAAAACTCTTCTCACATGCTTTGGACGAGTGAAACTTAGCTTTATTTCGAGTTTAACTTTTTCAAAGGAGAAAAAATAGAGGAGAATCTATCTACAAATATACTATAGTAACTGCCAAACCCAAGAAACTTCTAATATTAGTCGGGTTTGTGGCTCTGGGCTAATTCTTTACTGCATTAATCTTTTAGGAATCAACCTTGATACCTTCTCTAGAAACAATGTGACCAACAAATACCACATATGTCAACCAAAATTCACACTTAGATACGTGAATAGATTAAGATGCTCTTCTTCGCTACGTGAATAGATTAAGATGCCATCAATGAAGAAAATCATGAACATATCAAGATACTGCTTGAACACTTTGTTCATGAGATCCATAAAATTTATTGGAGCATTAGTCAAACCAAAAGACATGACTAAGAATTCAAAGTGACCATATCGAGTTTTGAAAGCTGTCTTTAGAACGTCACTTTCCCTAACCTTTAACTTATGATAGCCGAATCTGAAGTCTATCTTAGAGAAACACTTAGCACCGGAAAGTTGGTCGAACAAGTTATCAACTTTGGAGGGAGATACTTATTCTTGATGGTGACTTTGTTCGATTGACGATAGTGAATGCATATTCTAAAAGAACCATATTTCTTATGCATGAATGGAACTTAAACACCCCATGGAGAGACACTCTGTCTAATGAATCTCTTATCAAGGAGATCTTTTAGCTGCTCTTTTAACTCTTTCAATTTTTTTGAGCCATTCTATATGGAATAATAGATATAGGTTGGGTGTCAGGAAGGATATCAATTCCAAAGTCTATCTCCCTGTAGGGAGGGACTCCAGAAAGATCATATGGAAAGACTTCTAGAAACTTATTGACGACTCAAACTGACTGAAGGGATGGGACTTCAGCATTAGAATCCCTAACCCGGACTAAATAATAGATATACCTCTTGGAAACCATTTTTTTGGCCCTAAGGTAAAAAAAGAACTTTCCCTTTGCTACAATTGGTCATCCTTCTCACACTAAGACTAGCTCACTAGGAAACTAGAATTTTACAACTCTGGTTCTACAATTAACTGAGGCACAACAAGAATACAACCAATCCATGCCTAAAATAACATCACAATCAACCATGTCGAACTCAAATAGGTCGGTTATGGTGTCCTTGCATTGACTAGTTACTGTTCAGTTTTTATAGACTCGTCTAGCTACGACAGACTCACCAATAAAAGTAGTAATAGAAAAAGGCTCAAGAAGTTATTCGAGACTTATTTTGAACTTTTTAGCAACATAAGGAGTTACAAAAGATAAAGTATCTCCATGGTCAAGTAAAGCATAAACATCTGTAGAGAAGACTTTCAACATACCCATGACGACCTCTAGAGAAGCTTCTTGTTCTTGACGACTGAATAAAGCATACAAATAGCTTTGACCCCTGCTTGTTCTTGAAGTAGTAGTTTTTTGCATAACTCGACTTGCTGGAGTCAACAAATTAGTAGACTAGGCTCTCTTATGCTCCTTGTTAGACATAACTGATCTAACCCCAAGTGTCGCACCTACACCCAGAAAAGGCATACCACCAAGCTTGGAAGCTATTATGGCTCTTGGCTAGCCCATTGGGCCTTGAAAACCTAGAATAGGATGTTGATCCAGAGTTTGTCCTCTAGTCCTGCTCTAAGAGCTATCTGGAGTGCCATGAAAAGCACCAGTCTGTGTCATACCTCTAAAAAGTCAAGCATAAAGATAAAAGCATCCTGAGTGTGGGTAGTTACAAATCTATGTGGTGCCTAAGATGGCCCCACCTCGAATTAGGCCCACCTCCTCTACCTGAACATGTCCACCATCATACTCATAGTCTAACTCAGGAGACTCTGCCTTAGCCAAAACTTGAGAAGCTTCTCGTGCTCTCCTTGTAGCCTAACCTCGGCCCCTACCATGCCTTCTGTCTCATCCGCATGCCCTGGCATGAGCAGCAAGTGCAAGTGCTAGAATGGTGTCATCATTCTCTATCCATAGTAGCACGTGTCCTGACCATCTATGAGAGAATAAAATAAAGGATCTTAGTACACACGATAAGAAAAAAGAAAACAAAATTCTAAGGTCCTATAGTCTCTCAAAGATAGATAACCGACATTTGTGCACCAAGCTGCCAGACTTTACCAGACATGGCTTGTATTTATGAGAATAATGAACCCAGCGCTTTGATACCAACTTGTCATGAACTGAATATCGAGAAAGTTATGACACCTATTTTACCCCTGTGATAGGTAAGCTAACACAAATGACATATCACATAATAAGGGAAATTAAACACGCAAAAAGTAGGAAATAAAAATCACAAGAGTCATAAAGTAGTTTTTTTTCATAAAATCCAAATATGAAAGTGGAAAGGTAACATCACATCTAATACCCAAAGTATGGTAGTCACAACCTTTAAGAATGATGAAATACGATCTTAGTCTTTAACATATACAGAAGTGACAACAACATAAGAGATAAAGGAAGATAGAGGAAATCCAGAAGTTGAAGATCAGCCAAGCAGCTACCTTAGGATCCCCAGGTGGAAGCCCCAAGTTTGGCTACAAGAATCACTATCCGAAGGCACTAGGCTCGATACCTACACACAAGGTGTAGAAAATAAATAAATGTGAGTATTAATCCACATGTACTTAGAAGCATCTATTATTAACTTGGACATATCAGGAACATCTAATATCGTACGTACTGACCACGATCCATAGCAAGAATCATAAAAGGAAAAGCAACAGGTACAGGGTGCAAAAGTGTCTAGTATATAGAATTCAAACAAGATGCATATGTTTGGAATGGAAGATCATCAAATAATAAACAACATCAAGGTACAGGGGCGGAGTGAGGGTTACCTGGAGTTGCACATCTGAGTAACCTTTTGAGCCCCACTTCTTCCCCAAATTTGTTAGCTTGACTCAATCCCTTAATAACAATATGGTGTAAGTAGGTTATCTCAAAACTCTAGATGGGACTAAGCAAGGAAATGATGTTACCTATTGTTGGAAGCGATTTCTATTGAATACGAACACCTGCATCTAGTGAGAGATTGGGATGCCATTGGTTGGAGTATCCAAACAACAGTACACACCAAATCTCGAGTGAAAGTCTAGCTAGAGTTTACCTAACCTATTTCACAATCAAAAGTAATATCAGATCCAGATGGGTACCTTTTTTTTGGATTCATCTTTCTAGTTTAAGTGGTGGTATTAGCTTCCCTTGAAACTCAACCCACTGAGCTGGGAAGGAGAGGAAAGAACAATGAGAGGTAGGATACTTAGCTGAATTAGGAGAGGAGATCCAAACCTTAACGTCTGAACCTCCATGGTTGCAGATTCAGGATCGTCAATAGCAAGAGTGTGGATACGAAGAGGCATTCGAATAGGGTTTCCTAATTGGAACAAAGTGTCTCTTTATTGTCTGTTTTTCTTTAACCATTTGGTTTGGGCCGGCTCACTTTTGGATCTTGCTTTTTCTGTAAATATTGCTATTTTGCTTTTAATACATGGGCCTTCGCCCGATTTTTATTTTTTTTAAATATGTACTTAGAAGCGCCATTGATTGACCCTGATCCAAAATGATGTTTTTTTTCTTTTTTTAAACTAAAAAGGCCACAAGGGTCCAAATTTATTAATAAGCAAAAGGGTATTTACAAGGTCATAGCAGACCTAAAAAACATAAAAAGAGATCCAACAAATAAAAGCCCAAGCGGGCAAGAGATCAAAGGGGAAATAAATAAAAAGAAAAACAAAATAGGAAGGGAAAGTGGAAAATCTAGAGCCTTCAATCGATATTTGAGAAGTAATCGGCAACGATGGAGGTTCTGAAGTAAGCGTTGCCGGAGCTCGATACTTAAGATCCAAAAGTTATGTATAGTATTTCTTCAATCTATCACTTTACATATCTAACCTTTTGATAGCAATGGTGTTCCAAAATGATGGTGAGTTCAATTGTAAATACTTAAATCTGATACCTCCTGTTCATGCCCTTTAACACTAATAAAATGAAGATTTAGACTAGAAGCTAATGTCAACAACAATATAGAAATCAACTCAGAAATCATAAAATCATAGATAAATCAGATTAAGAGAGGTAAAGTCACTAGCATAGCAAACCAATATAAATTCCACCCCAAAACAGTGCAAGTCAAGTAGAATGATATGAATAGAATGCATATGCCTTCTACCTGGCTAGACACCTGTATATACCATTGTCTTGGCTAGATTAGACCCATGGATGACTCGCGAGGTCCATATACCCACCCTTTATCAGACAACTATTTAATTTGAATTTCCCTGGATGATAAACATCTTATATCGAATGACTATTTACTTGAAAATGCCTTGGATAACCCTTTATCGGGATTTATCCTTTCACTTTCTCAATGTTCATGTCTATATGCATGAGATGAAAATGTCATAAGTTATACACAGACTCTTTACCGGATCAAAACTATCAGTAATACATAAATAACATCCCAGAACAATCAATCATATAATGAACATAGTGAAAAGATGATCAAATAGGCTAATCATAGGCTAACTTTCACAAAATCCAAGTTTGTTCAAGTATCAATAAGAAACACAAGCATGTTCACCAATGCTACAACTATCATAATGCTCACATAGTCAGATAAGGCAATAACCCATAGATACATTCTTATTTTACCCATAACTTAACATTGGTACCCGCATAAATACGCATCATCTCACCTATATGAGACTTCTATTTTCCCCATTACTCCTCTTTATACAGTTATTTAATATAGTAGTATTTTGAAAAAAGAGTCAAAGAAAGTCTCCACTTACCTTAAAAGAAGCCTAACGAGTTAAATTGAAGCCTTTCCTATTTGTAAAGCTTTTGAACGAGCCCAATCTAATCAAATTTGTATTCTATATAAGAAAATAAAATCTTGAATACTCATATTGCTATACTTATATTCCGGGTCCAAAAAGTAAATCTTTATTACACGAGAGAAAAACTGGGATTTTATTTGAAAATCACGTTACCCATAGCTTAAGGAACTCAAATATAAAAAATTATAAAAAAACAAAGTTTAAATCAATCTTCAAGTCATCAAAATACGATTTCATAACTTTAGCCCCAAAATTCTCAAATTTTCAAATTTTAAATTATCATTTGAAGATGCAATCATCAATAAAGTATTGGGAAAAGTGTAATATAAGTAAGAATCATACCCAAATAAGAATTCTTAAAAATCTCCTTTTGAATCTCCTAAAAATAAGTTTCCAAACTTTCAAAATCAAGTTATGGGGATTTAGTATGTCCAGATGAAAAAGCATTATTGCAAACATGATAGACCATCGCGAATGCGATGAATCAACCCCACCTAACTTTTGCAAATGCGCACACCCGGTCTGTTAACACAAAGAACAATCTTTGACCCGAACCCAAACCCACCCCTTCATGAATATGACTGGTTTGTCATGAGCGCAAAGACTAAAATACCCCCTCCTTCGTGAACACAGAGGAGGCACCAGATATCAGCAAAAACCACCAATTTAGCCAAAATAAAAAATCTCTAAATGGATCCCTTAAAATTCATTCAAAATCTCATGAATGCAAATCATAAATGCTACTAGACTAGAAACAATATTTTAAGACTATTGGAACCACCAAAACACCAAACTAAGGTCATCTTGACCAAATATTGATCGAAGTCAATATTTAATCTTTTAACTTCCAAATTCTCATCTAAGGACTCAAAAATCCATTTGAATGTCTCGTGACCTAAACTAAAAGTACAATCACCCCAAAAATCATATTTCAGAGCTAACAGAACTGTTGGAATTTCATTCCAAGCTCATTTTAATGAAATATTGACTTTAGTCAATAGGTTCAACTTCTAAAATGAAAAACCTGCATAACTCCCATCAAACAACCTTGAGAACCGTATCATTCATATCCACAGATCACAAATACAAACACCATAAAACAACTAGAGGGAGGTATAAAGTAGTAAAAATATGCAAAAAATTAAAAATAACTCATGTTGTTACAGGAAGACCCATTTTCACCCAAAAATTAACATTGTTATAGATAATTGGGGTCCATTAAATGAAAGGCATGATATTTTTAATTCAAAAATTAATATTAAGGATAATTGAGGACTAATAATAAAAAGAGGCATAAATAAAATGTTTTTCAATACATTATGGATATTTTTTATCCTTCTTCGTTTCAAAAATTGCAACTTCAACACTTTATCGGTACCTCTTTTGGACAACACGTGTTTTACTCTCTCCATTCAACTTTATTTGATTACTACTTTACAAAAAAAATATTTACTTGTCACTTTTAACATATTCGAAAAGATAATTATTTTTTTCATGTTTTACTCTTAACATTAATTACTTATTTGCCAAATTATTTTTCAAGACCTAATACTAAATATCAATTAATATGGGCATTATGGTAAAATACTCATATCAATCATTATTTTTAAGGGACTTGAAAAGTCCAAAATGGACAAGTAAAATTAACAAGGAGAGTATTTTGTAGTGTATTCAATTAAGATGTTAATGAATGGTGAATCTAGATTGTAACTGATGATGCATAAATACCATAATAGTATACCTTGTTTTGACGATTCGACAAACCTACTGAGGGACCAGATACAGTGGTCGAAGGAACCTGGTCCGTCTATTTGAGTCAACTCTCACAATTGTAATGGTATAAAGGAAAATATTAATTCAAGGGAAATTGTCTCATCTTATTTCACGAGTTTGACAAACCTGATGAGGAACCAGGTACACACCAAGTTTATCCGTACGAGTCAACTCTCATAATTGTAAAGGTAGTTGTGATAGTGCTGAAGCACTGCAATTCCTTTTTCTTGATCAATGTGAAACATTTAAGGGTTTCCCTCCCATCATCTCTCATATATATACATAAGGCCAAGAGAGCAAAACCTAGTTTTTTCACAACCACATAGTGCTTATTTTCTCGACAAAGCCGCCAAGGTATACAACTAGGCAAAGATCCAACAATTAAGGAACCAATTTGTCTTAGCTTAACATGTATCAAGTTCTACATGTTTGAGTCTTTGTATTTTGTTCTAAAAATTGTAAACCTACTCCTTGTTAGAAAAGCTTTCACAGGTCTCATGTTTAGGCTTTCTTTTATATGTTGTTGGCTAGAGTTAGCCATCTTGTGTCTTTGCAATAGAGTTACTGTAGAGAGAACTTATAATAGAGCTATTATAAGGGTGAAAGATTAAGAGTTTAATTCCTAGGTTGCAAGAGATTGTAATCTAAACATTGCTTGGTGTTTTAGTGGATAGTTTGAAAATCATACTGGGGTAGTTCATAGTTTTACTCTCTTGAGCAAAGAGGTTTCTACATAAACATCTTCTCTTCTTTACCTTTTAGTTTTTTAATGTGGGAACTGGTAGAAAACCCGATTCTCAGTACAGTGATGGACTCATATAAACTATCAAATGGTATCATAATGGGTTCTTACTAAAAGGTTAACACTTTGAAAGGATCTCTTCTCATGGATGCTCCAAAAAATCTAGAGGAAGGATAATCTAGAAAATGACCACCTAGATTTAATGACCAATAATATGAGTGGTGAAAGACAAGGATGCATGATTTCATTATGGATGAGGATTTAGAGTTATGATGTAATGACCTATTTCGTTACTACGCTGAATTAAGGCATAAGTACATGTCTAGAAAAGTCCCTATGTGAGAATTAAAAATCTCGAGCTAGGATGAGCTCAGACTAAAATATAGTGTTATGTGCCTTAGGAATAATTCACATTTCATGCAATGTTGTGTCGTAGTATGGTCTCTATTCATGGATAGCCAACTGCCATAGGATCCCGTAGGAAGTTTTGGGATTAGAATCGGGGTCATAGAGCTCCGGATATGATAGTTGCTGCGTTGAGAATAATTTATGGTGTTTATAGAATAAAATATGTTGCGAAATGCGGGTCTACGAGCGAGATAATAGTGTTCTAGAAATTTCCATCACTGTGATGGAAGGATGCCTCATCTCGATGATCTATCATGATGACCAGTCCTTGTCGCGATGATTTGTCATAGTAAGAGCTCCTTATCGTGATGATCCATCACAACAGAGAGCCGTCCACCATGATGAGATTATGTGGAAGTATACATGTGCGACCTGCAGTTTTCTGGGTCATTTCTCTCTTTATTCTATTTCATTTTGGAGCTCCAAGAAGTGGATTTTCCCAAAAAACTAGGGCAAACTCCATCGTTCGAGGTAAGTAATCTGTAGAACTCTTTGTTTACTGATTATTAATATTTCTTAGACTTTGGGGAAATGATTAATGGTGGATTTCTTGCAGTTAAGCCATAGAAGTATGAACTTAGGGAAGAACCCTATGGGTAGGTGCAAAATCACTTAGAACTGATCTTAAGTTGTGTTTTTATGAGTTTTAACATGAATTTATTAGTTCGTAATATGTTTAAGTCTAGTGGGGAACCTTGGGTTCCATAAAGGTAAAACCTTTAGGCTTAAAAATGATGGAAAAGATATGAACTTGATTAGAAACCTTGGATTCTTGATCTTATGAATGTAATCAGCCCAACAAGGACAGTGGTAGAGGAGGTAATCAGCCCGACAGGGGTGGTGCGCAGGTAGGAGACAAGAATCACTTTTATGCTTTCCCAAGTCGGCCAGAGGTAGAGGCTTCAGACGTGGTGATCACAAGTACTATTTTTGTCTATAATCGTATGGCTTTAGTTTTGTTTGATCCTAGGTCTACCATTTCTTATGTCTCTTTTAGTTTTGCTGAGACTTTGATATGTTGTGTGAATCCCTTGATTTTTTATTACTGTATCTACTCTAGTAGGGGATTCTGTGGTAGTGGATAGGGTCTTCTGAGCTTGTCCTGTCATATTGGTAGGGCGAGAGACCTTAGCTGATTTTGATGTTCTTGACATGGTAGACTTCAACATTATCTTAGGAATGAGTTAGTTGTCTCCACATCATGTTATCTTAGACTGATGCTAAGATAGTAGCTATGGTTATCTCTTTTCCTCCCTATAGGATAGCACCGGCTGAATCGAGAGAGCTTAAATTCAGTTGTAGGAGCTATTGAGTAAGGGTTTTATTCGTCCGAGTGCCTCCCTATGAGGTACTCCAGTGCTCTTTGTTAAAAAGAATGATGGCAGTCTGCACATGTATATAGATTATAGACAGTTGAATAAGGTTACTATCCATAACCAGTACCCTCTTTCTCGCATTGATCACATGTCTGATCAGTTACAAGGGGCTTAGGTATTCTCTAAGATTGACTTAAGGTCTGGTTACTATCAGCTAAAAATTTGACATTATGATATTTTTAAGACTGCATTTCGGACCTGATATGGGCACCATGAGTTTCTAGTAATGTCGTTCGGGATGACCACGCCCCACATGCTTTCATGGGCTTGATGAATGAAGTACTCAAGTCATATCTTGACTCTTTCATCACAATCTTCATTAATGATATTCTGGTATACCCTAAGGATGATAAGGATCATGAGGATCATCTTAGAATCATGCAGGGGTTGCTGAAAGAGAAGGATTTGTATGCGAAGTTTTCAAAGTGTGAGTTCTGGTTATATTTTGTTTCCTTCCTAGAGCATGTGATTTAGAAAAAAAGGGTGATGGTAGACCTATAGAAAATTGAAGCACTTAAGAATTGGGCTAGACCCACGCTGGTGATAGAAGTCCATAGTTTTGTGGGGTTGGCTAACTACTATCGCCAGTTTGTTAAGGACTTTTCATCCATTGCTACTCACCTGACTCGCCTGACCCAGAAGGATCTGCCATTTGATTGGTCATAAGAGTGTGAAGAGACCTTTTAAAATCTCAAGACCTTGTTGACCACAACTCCCATCCTCGCCCTGCCGGTTGAAGGTAAAGACTTTATTGTTTATTGTGATGCCTCACGATCTGGTGTAGGTGTTGTGTTGATGATGGAACAAAATGGCATTGCCTATGCTTCAAGACAACTCAAACTGCATAAGAATAACTACCCTACTCACGACATAGAGTTGCTTGTAGTGATATTCGCTCTCAAGATTTTGAGGCACTATTTGTATGGGGTTTGTTGTGAAGTGTTCACAAATCACCGTAGTTTGAATCATGTCTTCACTCAGAAAGACTTGAATCTGAGGCAGCGGAGGTGAATGGAACTGCTTAAAGATTATGACATCACCATCTTATACCATCCGGGTAAGGCTAATATGGTAGTTGATGCGTTTAGCAGAATGACTGAAAGTATGGGTAGCTTAGCTTAATTGAGCGTCGATAGACGACTATTGTCTAGAGATATTCAAGCTCTGGCTAATAGCTTCATTAGGTTGGAAGTTTCTGAAAAGGGTGGATTACTAGCATGTGTAGAGGCAAGGTCCTCTTTCCTCGAACAAATCAACGGTAAACAGTTTGATGATGTGAAATTAAGCAGAATTTGTGACAAAGTGTTACGGGGTTAGGACAAAGAGGCCATCATTGATGATGAAGGTGTTCTAAGGATCAAGGGGATAGTTTGTGTGCCCAGTGTTGAGGAGTTGATTCCCACCATTCTTATAGAGGCTCACAGTTCCAAGTATTCCATACATCCTAGTGTGACCAAGATGTACCAAGACCTTAAGAAACATTATTGGTGGGGTGGGATGAAGAAGGATATAGTGGAATTCGTGGCTAAGTGCCAAAATCGCCAGCAAGTAATATATGATCATCAGAAACCTTACGGTACACTTCAGAGGATACCCATTCATGAGTGGAAGTATGTCATGACCCAGACCATCGTGAGTGGCAGGCACCCAATACCCCCGAGTGAGCAAACCAATACAAACCCAACACTTAGCAAAATCTAACAACTCAAAACCAGTGTGCATAAAGTAAACTAACATTCACAATCTCAAATAATATCACAATAATAATCTGCAGAAAAATCTTCCCTAGAACCTGAAGGTCATCGTACCAAAATATCTACCAAGTCTAAAATACGGGGATGTAACCCCAAAAACAAAAGAGAGTTTAAGGCCAAAATAAGTGGGCTACAACTAAAAGAAGAAACCAAGGTAGCTCGATCGAAGCAGCTCACCCTTGATATCTGGAAACGCTGGGACTATAAGTGAGGTCGCGAGTCATCCACCAGAAGATTGCCTGTACTCACAAAAAGAAATGCAAATGCAGAATCAGTACACAACCACTATGTACTGGTAGGATCATCGGCTATCTGCAAATAAACAAGATATGCACAATAAACTAAAGCTGAGTAAAGTATAGTAAACATATAAACAAGCCAACGATATAACCAGATGCCAATTCTCTTCCTTAGCTTATCAACCATATGTAACCAAATGACAACCATTGACACACTCAATGACAACAACATATATAACCTTTCCACATAGCCCAGACCCACCCCAGGATCCCCCTAACACCACCTAAGTGTTGACATGCAATCCCAGCTTACGCTAAGACCAATCTCAAAATTAATTATAATCACTCGGCCTCTCATGGACCATTTACAGAATCACATTTCAAAAATACAACCCCGTACACTCATGGAACCATAGAAAGAATACAACCAATGCAAGTAAAGCAAACCCATACAAGGCGTGGTACCCGAGCCAACCATTTGTAATTCCCGTACCAGGCGTGATACTCGAGCTAACCAAATAATATCTCGTACCATGTATGGTACACGAGCCAACCAATAAGTAACATGTACCAGGCGTGGTACCCGATATAACCAAATGTCACACAGAAATCAAATAGTCAACAACAATGAACAACAACACACTTGTAAAACTAACAAGCAACAACAACTAGTTCGTATCACAAGACTGATAACCAAACAATTAAACATTCATAAACCATTCTCTAAGCATGCAACTCATACAATACTAAGTAGTAGTACATGAACACATAATGCATATTGGGAAAACAACAACCATCACCTACCTCGAATTGCTCAAAGCTCTATTGAACCGGAGCCTTCCCGTTTTCTGAATCCTTTGCTTGTTATTGGTCTAGAAACAAATACACAACAATTATAATCAAATTGGCTGGCCTAAAATACCCAAATTATGCAAAAATCCCAATCCCCAGGCCAAACTATGGTCATTCCGCCCCTTTCCCAGGCTTTCCCACCATAAAATCACCAAAGTTCATCATTTTTATGGATAATTTTAGAGAATTATGGCTAAGTGATCATAACCCAACAATAGTATCAAGACCCAAGAACTACTACGCTCTAGAATCCCCTTTTTCCCTGGATTCTTTCATTCTTAGGTTAACTATAACCTTTCCCTAAGTCCAAGACTAGCAATTCTACTCCGTAGGAAAGATAGTACTAAGTTAGAGGAGTAGAATTCTTACCTTTAGGACGAAAAATGGTGAAAAACGAAGTAAGTTTGCCTAAAATCACCTTGTCCTTCTCCCAAAATTATGGTGGTTGACACAGGAGAGAAAGTCGTAAACTTCCCCAAACGTGCCCATTTTACAACACACCTTGAATCCCCGACGTCCCGGAACAACTCCTTCACATCAACCTCGATACCGGGAGTTTCACTTACCCGAATCCACTTCCAAAAAGTCCCTCGAACTTCTCTATGTCTTACTTAAAAGAAAAACTAGCTTAATACAAGACACGTTACCCAATTCTTACCTAGATTGACCTAGACCATACCTCGCTCCAAAACCGGTCGAGACTAGCCTAGCCTAGAATTTTCAACTCCCAAACCTGGAAGTTTTCTAACTCTAAACTTGGCATGAAAGGTTTACCAGTAATGACGAACCCGATCGTTACAACAGATACCAATTGACCCATCATTCATCCCCAAATGATCAAACCCAAAAATACAAAGAATAAAAGAGGGAAAGAGTAGTACCTGAATCCTCAAACAAGTGAGGGTACTTGTCCCGCATGTCCTTCTCGGTTTCCCAAGTGGCTTCCTCAACCAGATGATGCTTCCATTGAACTTTCACTGATTTGATCTCTTTTGTCCTCAACTTTTGGACATCCCAACCAAGAATCACAACCAGTTCCTCTTCATATCGAAGGTCCTTGTCTAGTAATACTTTATCCCATTTTATAATGTAATCTCCATCACCATGGTACCACTTCAATATGGATACATGGAATACTGGATGGACACCGGATAAATAGGGCGGCAATGCTAACTTGTAAGCCACTGGCCCTACCATTTCGAGAATCTCAAATGGATCGATAAACCGAGGGCTGAGCTTGCCCTTCTTATCGAAATGCATAACTCCCTTCATTGGTGAAACTTTCAATAGTACTTGCTCACCAACCTGAAAATCCATGTCTCTTTCCTTGCGATCTGCGTATTCCTTTTTCCTGCTCTGGTCCGCTAGCAACTTTGTTTGAATGCCCCTTACTTTTTCTTATGCTTCCCTTACCAAGTCTACGCCCAGAGGCTTCACATCACCTTTCTCAAACCACCCTATAAGTGATCTACAACCCCTTCCATACAGTGCCTCAAATGGTGCCATGTCGATACTGGAGTGGTAGTTGTTGTTGTATGAGAACTCACGCAACGGCAGGAATTGGTCCCAATGACCCTCCAAAGTCGATCACACATACTCTTAGCATGTTTTCCAACACTTGGATTAACCTCTCTGACTGACCGTCAGTCTGAGGATGGAAAGTTGTGCTGAAAGTGAGTTGAGTGCCCAACTCTTCATGTAACTTACCCCAAAACTTAGAGATAAATTGCGTGCCCTTGTCTGAAATAATGGGTAGTGGTACCCCATGCAGTTTCACGATCACCTTCACATATATCTTATCCAACTGCTGTGAATTATATTCCACCCTGACCGGAATGAAATGAGTTAACTTGGTCAGCCTGTCCATAATGACCAAAATAGAGTCATACTTTCCCAAAGTCTTGGGAAGACTCACCACGAAATCCATGGCTATCTTCTCCCACTTCTACTCGGGAATAGGCATCCTCTGAAGTAGTCCTACAGGCCTTTGGTGCTCATACTTGAACTGCTGGCAATTATGACACTTGGACATGAAATCATCTATGTCCCTTTTTATCCCAGGCCACCAATAAAGTTTCCTCAATTCCCTGTACATCTTGGTTACGCCCAGATGAATCGAATACCGCGAACCATGAGTCTCTGTCAATACCATCTGAATTATATCATCAACCTAAGGAACAAAAATCCTTCCTCTGAAATTCATCACCCCGCCAGCATCCAATGCGGCGTCCCCAGACTCTCTGGATATTACCCTGCTTCGAAGCTTGCTAAACTATGCATCCTGAAATTGCTTGGCCTTTATTTATTCTATGAATATGGATTTGAACTCAATACTGGCCAACATCCCACCTCGTTCTGAGCTACCCAATTGCATGAACTTAGCTTCCAAAGCCTGAAAATCCCTTGCCAATGGTCATTTGGACACCCCCAAACAAGTCAAACTGCCCATGCTGACTGTCTTTGGATCAATACATTTGCCACCACATTGGCCTTACCCGGATGGTACTGAATGGTCACATCATAGTCTTTCAACAACTCTATCCACCTCCTCTGCCTCAAATTCAAGTCCTTCTGAGTGAATACATATTGCAGACTGCGATAATCGGTGAACACCTCACACTTGACACCATAAAGATAGTGTCTCCAAATTTTGAGTGCAAACACCACCGCTGCCAACTCCAAGTCATGGGTTGGATAATTTTTCTCATGAACCTTTAAGTGCCTAGAATCATATGCTATCACATTCCTGTCCTGCATCAGCACAACACCCAAACCTAAATGTGAAGCATCACAATATACAGTAAAATCTTTACCATTAATCGCCAATGAAAGGATGAGAGTCGTAGTAATAAGTGTCTTGAACTTTTGGAAGCTCTCCTCACACTTGTCAGACCACAGAAACAGTACCTCTTTCTGAGTCAACCTTGTCAAGTGAGTAGTGATGGACACAAAATCCTTGACAAATCTTCAGTAGTAACCTGCAAGCCCCACAAACTCCTCACCTTAGTCACAGACTCGGCCGGACCCAACTCTTGACTACCTCAATATTCTAGGGATCTACCATCACCCCTTTTTTTGACACCACATGCCCTAAGAAGGCGACTGAATTCAACCAAAATTCACACTTAGAAAATTCCGCATACAATTTTGGTGCTTAAAAATATCCAACACAATACGAAGTTGTTCAGCATGCTCTTCCCTACTCTTGAAGTAGATCAAAATGTCATCTATAAATAGGATGATGAATGAATCCAAATAATACTTAAACACCCCTTTCATCAAGCTCATGAATGATGCCGGCGCATTGGTCAACCCAAACGACATCACTAGGAACTCGTAATGCCCATATCGAGTCTGAAAAGCAGTCTTAGGAATGTCCTCGGGCCTAATATTTAACTGATGATACCCTGACCTTAAGTCAATTTTCGAAAACACAGATGCACCTTGTAACTGGTCAAAAAGATCATTTATACGGGGTAAAGGGTACTTATTTCAGATGGTAACCTTGTTCAACTGCCTGTAGTCTATGCACATCCGCATACTACCATCCTTCTTTTTCACAAACAACACTAGAGCACCCCAATGTGAAGCATTAGAATGGATAAAATCCATGTCTAAGAGTTTCTGAAGTTGAGTCTTAAGTTCCCTCAACTCTATCTGAGCCATACTATAAGGAGGAATGAAAATTGGGTGAGTTCCTAGCTCCAAGTCAATACAAAAATCAATGTCCCTGTCCGGAGGCATACTAGTAAAATCCGTCGAAAACACCTCCTGAAACTCTGACACAACCGAAACTGACTCAATAGATGGGGACTCCACACTATCGTCCTTGAGATGAGCCAAGAAGGCCAAACACCCTCTCCCTACTAGTTTCCTAGCCCAAACAAATGATATGATCTTAGCCGACTTAGGCCTGTACACACCTTCCTACTCTAGTCTATCCTTACCCCAAATTTTTAGAGCCACAGTCTTAGTATTACAATTCAATACAGCATGATAAGGACACAACCAGGTCATGCCCAAAATAACATTGAAGTCTACCATATCCAGAATTACCAAGTCTACCCAAGTCTGCAACCCCACAAATACCACAGGACAAGTACGATAAACATGAGTCACAATCACGGACTCTCTAATCGGGGTGGAAATATGGATAGGGGAATCAAAGATAGCACAAATAAAGTCCAGACCCAAAGCAAATTTCACAAAAACATAAGACTATGTAGAACCTGGGTTAGAAAGTATAGAAGCCATCCTATCACAGACAAGAATTGTATCTGTGATCACTGCGTCTGATGCCTCAACCTCAGACCTTCCTAGAAAAGCATAACAGTGAGCCCGGTAATCAATCTGAGCAACTTCCTTGGCTGGCTGCACCGCACCCCTGCCTGCACCGCCATTACCTCTGTCTCCCTGACCTCCCTAAAAGTTACCTCGCCCACCCTGTGGACGACCTCTAGCATAGCCACCTCTACCTAATGAAACCACATCTTTAGACTGCTGTTGAGCCTAATTACCAGTATGTATGCTAGGGAACTCCCTCTTAAAATGGCCCAGATCACCATAATGGAAACAATCGCGATCAAGTGTAGGCCTGCTCATAGATATGTAAGAATATCTATGGCCTCTAGGAGATGAAAATTGCTGATTAGCTCCCAGACAACCACCTATAGTAGCTGGCAGAGATGACTGAATAGGACGGGCAGAGTATACCTGCTAATTGTGGCCCCTGGAGTATGAACCAGTGAAGTTTCCATCATTCCAGGACTTCTTGGCTAACAACTTAGCCTGCCCAACCTTCTTGACCCCTTCTAACTTCTTAACATAGTTTGTGACCTTATTGAAGCTCTTTCCTGCTGAAGTAATGTGCACGGACAACACCTACAATTCAGTATTCAAGCCCTTCACAAACAATCGAATCCTCTCCTCCTCAGAACCCAACAATTGAGTAGCAAAATGAGACAAGGCATGAAACTTGGCCTCATAAGCAGAGACTGACATGCCACCCTGTTCCAGAGCCAGGAACTCATCCTTCTTGCAATCCCTTAAGGTAAGGGGCACATACTTCTCTAAAAATAGAGCATGAAACTTCTCCCAAGTCAGTGGAGGCAAGTTTGATGGCCGACATTCCACATGAGACCTCCACCATTGCTTAGCATCACCCTGCAGCTGAAAAGTGACGAACTCAACCCCATGTTGTTGCACAATTCCCAGCTTGTGCAGCCTCTCATAACAATCTAATATGAACTCATAAGCATCTTTCTTCTCAGTACCCTAAAACATAGGAGGTTTCAGCTTGAGGAAATTGGTCAACATCTCGTGCTAACTCCTTGTCATAATCGGACCTAGCATTAGACTGAAGAAGTCATATGTGCCTGACGCTGCATCCATCCTAGGAGCTGTAGTAATTATCGATAGGGTGCCCAAAGCCTGATCTACAATACCCGCAGGGGTGGCTCCCGTACCAACCAGTCCACTCAGAAAACTTGATACCTGCTGAAATGCCTCAGGCGTCATAGGGGAAAGGCCTGTACCTCCAGCCGGTGCTGCCTCCGCCGGCTCTGCTCCCTCCTCAACAACAACCTCAACTTCCTCTTCAACCTGATATTGGGGTGGGGGAGGGTTCGCCTCGCGTGCTCCTGCAGCTGCTTGAGCTCCACCCCTGGCGGGTGCTGCTATACCTTGGCCCATGGTCCTGCCCCTTTCTCTATCTCTGATAGCCGGGCCCACTGCTAGGACCGCTATTCTCGCTCTGTTGTTCCTTGTATTAACCATCTGCGGACAGAAGATTAAAAGAGTTAGATACCAATTTGTATCACCAGATAACAATTGGAATCAAGTTATAGGTTCGACTTGCATGTGTTAAGCATATAGTCTGAGTAGCATGATGTTCACTTCTTAGTGCTTAGGCCACTACCTAAAATTAAGCTTTTTGCTCTTTTCCTCTTACTTAGATGGAGGAGATAGTCCTATAGCCTCTCGAAAAAAATTACAGACTTCTCCATACTGTTCCGCAAGACTCTACTAGACCCATTTTGGTTTGACAAGATAAATGAACCTAGGGATCTGATACCATCTTTGTCATGACCCAGACCATCGTGAGTGGCACCCACCCAACACCCCCAGGTAAGCGACCAATACCAACCCAACACTTAGCAAAGTCTAATAGCTCAAAACCATTGTGCATAAAGTAAACTAACATTCACAATCTCAAATACTATCACAATAATAATCTGCAGAAAAATCTTCCCTATAACCTGAAGGTCATCATACCAAAACATCTACCAAGTCTAAAATACGGGGATGCAACCCCAAAAACAAAAGAGATTTTAAGCCCGAAATAATTGGGCTACAACTAAAAGAAGAAACCAAGGTAGCTCGACCAAAGCAGCTCACCCTTGATATCTGGAAATGCTGGGACTACAAGTGAGGTCACGCGTTAGTTACCGAAAGATTGCCTGTACTCACAAAAAAAATGCAAGTGCAGAATCAGTATACAACCACTATATACTGATAGTATCACCGGCCAGCTCCAAATAAACAAGATATGCATAATAAACCAAAGTTGAGTAAAGTACAGTAAACATGTAAGCAAGCTAACGATATAACCAAATGACAAGTCTCTTCCTTAGCTTATCGACCACATGTAACCAAATGACAACCATTGACACTCAATGATAATAACATATATAACTTTTCCACATAGCCCGGACCCACCCTAGGATCCCTCTAACACCACCTAAGTGTTGGCATGCAATCCTAGCCTACACTAACACCAACCTCATAATTAATTATAATCACCCCGCCTCTCATGGACAATTTTCAAAATCACATTTCAAGAATACAACCCGGTCCACTCACGGAACCATCAAAAGAATAGAACCAATGCAAGTAAAGCAAACCCATACGAAGAGTGGTACCCGAGCCAACCATTTGTAATTCCCGTACCAGGTGTGGTACCCTAGCCAACCAAATAGTATCCCGTACCAGGCGTGGTACCCAATCTAACCAATAAGTAACCTTTACCAAGCATGGTACCCAAGCTAACCGAATGTCACAAAGAAATCCAACAGTCAACAACAATGAACAACAACACACTTGTAAAACCAACAAGCAACAACAACTAGTTCATTTCACAAGACTGAATAACCGGACAATTAGACATTCATAAACCATTCCCTAAGCATGCAACACATACAATACTAAGCAGTAGTACATGAACACATAATGCATATTGGGAAAACAACAACCATCACCTACCTCAAATTGCTCAAAGCTCTATTGAACTGGAGCCTTCCCATTTTTTGAATCCTTTTCTTGTTCTTTGTCTAGAAACAAATACACAACAACTACAATCAAATTGGCTGGACTAAAATACCTATATTATGCAAAAATCCCAATCCCCAGGCCAAACTATGATCATTCCACCCCTTTCCCGGGCTTTCCCACCATAAATTCACCTAAGTTCATCATTTTTGTGGATATTTTTAGATAATTATGGCTAAGTGATCATAACTGAACAATAGTATCAAGACCCAAGAACTACTACGCCCTAGAATCCCCTTTTTACCCGGATTTTTCCATTTCTAGGTTAACCACAAACCTTTCCCCAAGTCCAATACTAGCAATTCTACTGCGTAGGAAAGATTGTACTAAGTCAGGGGAGTAGAATTTTTACCTTTAGGACAAAAAATGGTGGAAAATAGAGTAAGTTCGCCCAAAATAGCCTTGCCCTTCTCCCAATACATTCTTGATGAAAACTGAATATTTTGGGGAAGTTTTCTGCATTTAATCCCAACTCATCCGCTATGGCAGTTCCATGCTCTTCTATAGTAGTACCGCCGTAGCGGAACCATTCTCTATAGCGATGCTGACCGATATTGACTTCCACTATAGCGGTAATTTCTCCTCTATAGCGGAGGTCGCGATAGCAATGTATCAACCACTATGGCAGTTGACATGGGACAGAAAGTCATAAAGTTTCCCAAAAGTTCCTATTTTACAACACACCTTGAATCCCCGACGTCCCAGAATAACTCCTTCATGTCAACCTCGATACCGAGAGTTTCACTTACCTGAATCCACTTCCAAAAAAGTCCCCTGGACTCCTCTATGTCTTAGCTACAAGAAAAACTAGCTCAATACAAGACACATTACCTAATCCTCACCTAGATTAACCTTGACCATACCTCACTCCAAAACTGGTCGAGACTAGCCTAGCCAGAATTTTTAACTCCCAAACTCAAAATATTTCTAACTCTAAACTTTGCATGAAAGGTTTACCTATAACGATGAACCCGGTCATTACAAAGTAGGAATGAATAGGCATGGATTTTATGGTTGGACTCCGTAAGACTTTGGGGAAGTACATTTTGATTTTGGTCATTGTTGAAAGGTTGACAAAATCTGTACACTTTATCCCTGTGTAGGTGAATTATAATGTAGCCAAGCTAGCCAAGATTTACCTGAACGAGATTGTTCAATTTCATGGGGTGACTTTCTCTATTATTTCTGATAGGGGCACCCAATTCACCTCTAATTTTTGGCAGAAGTTACATGAAGAGTTGGGGAAAAGATTGGACCTGAGTACAACCTTTCACCCTCAGACTGATGGGCAGTTTGAGCATATAATTCAGGTGCTAGTGGACATGTTTCATGCATGTGTGATGGACTTTAGGGGTCATTGGGATCAGTATCTAGTGTTGGCAGAGTTTGCTTATAACAATAGTTATCACTCCAGCATAAACATGGACCTATTTAAAGCTTTGTATGAGAGGAGGTATAGATCTTTCATCGGCTGGTTTGATTCATCTGAAGTAAAACATTTGGGTATGAAATTGGTGAGGGACTCTATGGAAAGGGTGAAATTTATCCAAGGGAAACTCTTAGTAGCTCAAAGTTGGTAGAAAGAGTATGAAGACAGAAAAGTAGAAGATATGCACTTTATGGAAGGTGAGCAAGTCTTGCTCAAAGTCTCATCTATGAAGGGTGTTATGCTATTTGGAAATCAAGGAAAGTTAAGTCTGAGATATATTGGGCCCTTTGAAATTCTTCAGAAGGTAGGGCCAGTAGCTTATAGGTTGGCTTGACCACCTAGCTTGTTAGGAGTTCATCCTTTATTCCATGTGTTGATGCTTAAGAAGTACCATGGTGATGGTAATTGCATCATTCGCTGGGATTTGGTCCAGCTATATCAGAACCTCTCTTATGAAGAGGAGGTTGTTTCTATTCTTGATCGAGATGTTTGGAAGTTGAGAACCAAGGAAATTGCATCTGTGAAGGTCTAGTAGAAGAATCATCCTATTGAGGAGGCCACTTGGGAGATTGAGGCATACATGTGGGGTTAGTATCAAGTGTTTCAGGTAATCTTCATTTTCCCCCTTATTTTCTTCTTGATTGTCATTTAGGGATGAACAACTATTTAATTGGTAACTAATGTAATGACAAATTCCATCGTTACATTGAATTAAGGTATAAGTACCTATCTAGAAAAGTCCTTAGGTGAGATTTGAAAATATTGGGCTAAGGTGAGCTCACACTAAAATATAGTGTTTTGTTTCTTAGGGTTAATTCACATTTCGTATGATGTCTTGTAGTAGTATGGTGTCTATTCGTGGATTGCCAACTGCCGTAGGATCCCATAGGAAGTTTTGGGATGAAAATCGAGGTCATGGAACTTCGGATATGATAGTTACCGTGTTAGAAATAATTTGTGGTGTCTATGGGATAAAGTGTGTTACGAAATGAGGGTCTGAAAGTGAGATAGCAGTGTGTTAGAAATTTCCTTCACCATGACGGAAGGATGCCTCATCACGATAAGCGGTCCTTAATGTGATAATTCATCGCGACGAAGAGCCACCTGTCGCGATAAGATTACGCAATGGTATACCTGTGCTACTTGCAATTTTTGGGTCATTTCTCTCTTTATTCTATTTCGTTCTAGAGATCCAAGAAGTGTGTTTTCCAAGAAAACTAGAGCAAACTCTACCGTTTGAGGTAAATAATTCGTAAAAGTCTTCGTTTAATGATTGTTAATCTTCCTTAGACGTTGGGGGAAAGGAGTAATGGTGGATTTCTAGAAGCATGAACTTGGGGAAGAACCCTATGGGTAGGTGCAAAATCACCTAGAACTGATCATAAGTTATGTTTTTATGAGTTTTAACATGAAATTATTACTCCCTCTATTTCAGTTTGTTTATCCTATTTTGACTTGGCATGTAGTTTAAGAAAATAAAGAAGACTTTTGAATCTTGTGGTCTTAAATTAAAGATAAGTTAAACGTACCAAAATGTCCTTTAATCTTGTGGTCTTAAACATGCCATGTGGATAGTTAAAATTAAAGAGTTTCTAAAAAAGGAAAGAGGCATTCTTTTTGAAATGAACTAAAAAGGAAAGTAGGCCAAACAAATTAAAATGGAAGGAGTAGTTCTTAATATGTTTAAGGCTAGTGGGGAACCTTGGATTCCATAAAGGTGAAACTTTTAGGCTTAAAATTGTGAAAAAGATATGAACTTGATTAGAAACCTTGCATTCTTGATCCTATAAATGTAATTGTCACGACCTAGATGGGGTCATGATTGGCACCCAAGCTAATCCTCCAGTTGGAGAACCAAACAAACCAACCCAACTCTCAGACTTACCCAATTTAAAAGGAGATAGATAAAACTTCACTCAAGTCATAAATAAATCAAGATCTATAAAAATAATAAAGGAATGTGCGAAAAACATTCATCTAAACATATCCCTAGAAACTGAAAATCATCATCTAAAACTTCTAAACCAACATAGTCTAAGTGTCCAACGAGATCTAAAAGGAGTAAAAGTAGTAGAGTTCTATTGTCCGGAAGAAGGACGTCTACTCGTGGAGGATCCATAGCAGCCTAAAAAGTAGTGCTCACCCTTAGATCTGTTGTCAGTCTCTTTCTACTCTAGTCGAGGTCGCGTTTCAGCCTCTGGAACACGGTCTGCACTCAATAAAAGAATAGCACAAGGTAGTAACAGTACAACACACTATGTACTGGTAAGTATTATAGGCCGACCCAACAATATAACATGAAAGAAGTAAAACACATAACAACTGACAGGACTCCAACACTTAGCATATACGCAACCAACAGATAATCTTTAAAGTTAATTCAATAGAAACCAATTCAAGTTCACCATTCATAGAATAGTACCACAAGAGATAAAAGGAGTAAGCACACTCAACAACTATCCCATTTATCACTACATCCATCAACCTTTACTCATATCATCTATTTCTCTAGTCTAACCTCAGTATTCAATCCAATCATCATAGTAAGCAACACAACAATATAAAGCAAGGTAAAATGGTGTACTCACATGCTATGGGTCTTATTTCTTCCAGCTAACCCTAGGTGTACATGTACCATACCGATGTGGTATCCACTCCATATCAATTGTATCAGCAATAACATTTATATCGCTAGGTTCTCAGACCCAGATTCTCACGAAGATACTCAATGCCTAAGACACTATTCATACTTAGCCATTTCAACTCACTTAACACTTCCTGTTCATTTAGCCTATTCATACAAGGATAATTGGAAAAAATATATACAATACAACCACATCCAAAGACCAATCACAGTTTATACAATTTCACTACAAATATGCAATAAGTTGAGTCTTAACTCCAATACAAATCATAACCTACCTTGAATAAAGATACAACACCTATAAGCTCGTTCACCACTGCCTTGTCCTTTCTTAACTGTCTGGAATGTACAAGGTCTAGCAATAGCAAATATAAGAGTAATTATCCAATTACCCTTCATTTCACAAGAATAGTACCTGTGATCACCACGTCTGAAGCCTGTGCCTCTGGCCTACCAGGGAAAGCATAAAAGTGATTTTTGCCTCTCGCCTGCACACCACCCCTGTTGGGTTGATTACCTCCTCTACCACTGCCTTGGTTGGGCTGTGTGCCATACCTACCTATAGTGTGACCACCCCACCCGCCCTGTGGATGATCTCTGTCATAACTATTTTCTCTACCAGCTGAAACTAAAGATCTAAGAGCCTGCTGTTGAGATACCTACTAAAGCCGAGGATAGTTCCTTCTCAAGTGACCAAGCTCACAATACTCAAAGCATGTGCGGACAAAATTAGGTCGATGTGCCAGAGCTGACTGAGCTATATACCTACTAAAATCTGATGTAGGTTGACTAGTCCTTGATGGACCCCCAACAAACACTGGTGCCAATGAATGAATGGGGTGCGCATGATATCACCAGGAACCCTAACCTTTCAAAACTTGACCACTGTAACCACCTCCAAACCGAGGCTTCTTCAAATCCATCCTTTCCTAACTCTCTTGCCTTACCCCCTCAACATTCTTTACGAACTCAACAACCTCTTGAAATCACTTACCTGAAGATGCTACCTGCAAAGCAGCAATCTGCAAACCTATATTCAGACCTTTCATAAAGCGGAAGATCCACTTTTAATCTGTATTAATCAGTTGAGATGAATAATGATCCAAGGCATAGATGCGAGTCTCAACAGCAACCACAGAGGAACTACCTTGCTCAATATTTGTGAACTTATCTTTCTTTCTATCTCTCAAGGTCTGGGGAACATACCTCTCTAGAAAGACCTGATAAAAGTGACTCTAAGTCACAGAGAGTGCTCCAGTAGGCCTTCACTCCATGAATGCCCTCCACCACATCTTGGCATCCCCTTGAAACTGAAACAAAACAAAGTCCACACCATGCCTCTCCAGAATTCCCATTCTATGCAGTCTCTCATGACAATCTATGATGAACTCATAAGCGTCCTCGGATTCCAATCCATGAAACACATGAGGCCTCATTTTCAAAAACTTGTAGAAGAGCTCATATTCACCACCTGTCATTATCGGTCCTATCACCGATCGTGGAAACATACATGTCTCGGAAGAAGTATTCAACCTTGGTTCCATAGTTGTATCATGATGGGTCACCGGATAATAGACAACAGGAATTGCAGGAGTAGCCCCATCCCCTGCCAATCCGCTAAGAAAGCTCAGAACCTGTTGAATTACCTCAGATAATAGTGGGACCTGCACCACACCTCTCTGGATTAGGTGCATGCCTCTCTCCTGGATTGGTTCTGTTGCCTCATTGTGCTCCACTCGAACTTCTTCCTCTACCACAACCTTAGGAGCATTCTCTTGCGGAGGAGGAAATGTTGACCGTTTAAGAGTCTGTCATGCATTGAGGCTACCCCCAAGACATAATACGATACCCGGGACTACAAGTGGTTTCAAGTTAACCCTTGGTCATAGAATAAATTATAAAAAGCATAAAAGATCATGGATAAAGCATAATAGCAAAATAGACAACCAACTTCATAATAGATAAAGGTCTAAGAGTATCACAATACAAAACAAGAAACCTGAATATTTGTCTATATCTGAAAGCCTCTAAAACCATCATAAGGAGTTATTGGGATAGACCCCAACTAACTCTAAGTACTGAAGAAACAATATCAAAAGGATAGACTCATACTAGTCCTCGAAAGATGAGGACTCACCAACACGTACCGAATGGCCTGCGACCTCTAGCCACGAGCCTGAGAATGGGAACTTAAATCTGCATCATAATAGCATGTAGAGCAGGAAATATACGTCAGTACTGTAGGATGTACTGAGTATGTGAGTGTATGAAATAATGTAGTAAAACGTGCTTGAAACATGCTTAAAATTGAGTCATGCATAATAAGGGAAATCATAAGTAAATATCATAGTTTAAGCATAAGGTATGAAATAGAAGTCAAACTTCAAAATAGAATATCAAACTTTATAGCTTGAAAACATTCATATGGGAGTTTCTCTTAACTGACATAAGCCATGATGAGCTATATGGGGTCCAGTGTCATGCACCCACACTGAAAAAGGTTGTCCTAACCGGCCAAGGTTAAAACCATGTTATAAGGATCTTGTCATGCGCCACAGAGGAAAACCTATGGTGGAAACGTAGTTTTGGACTTGGGTTATCTAGAACCCTCATCGCGTGGTGCTAAATACTACTCCCAAAACATGTCATGAGTCTCACATACATGTGACATATCTAGATGTCAAAACTTGTTCATAATCATATTCGTACCCGAATCTTCATAATACTCACAGACCTTGTTTTAGAAAATAATTCATGAGTATTGATGGCACGTCGGGTGTCTTGTCTTTCACAATGATTCATATCTTAAAAGCTTGCATGGCACTAGTTCAATTTCAAAATCACATGCACTTTCATAAAACGTAGGAACTAGGCATGCAATTACTTGAAATTCATGATGTCATGCTATCAAAATATGTCGATTTCCTTAAATCAATCCATGCATGCAATATTGGCTAGACTTAGCCTTCAATTCATGAAGTAGGAATTCACTTGTAAAAACCCATGCAAAATCATGCAATTTAATATTAGATTTCATAGGAGAATCATGAGAAGACAATTTTTAGAAAAGTCCATAAGAATTGTGTAATAACCCTAATTTGAAAGTTCATAAAAATTAATATAGAATTTGGGGGTTTTGGGCATAAGGGTGAAAGAATCCCTTATTGAATACTCACATACCCGAATTGGACCTTTCTTAATCTAGGATGAGAGGATGGGACTTGGAGATGAAATCCCTAGCTTGAACCTTAGAGCTTGAGAGAATGGAGACCCTTTCTTCTTTTTGGATTGAATGAGAGTTTCAGGAGAAGACTTTGGCTAATTAGGGATGAAACCCTACTAAAAATGTCAAAAAAGACCTCACTTAGGAGTTAAAAGGGTGGGTAATTACAAAAATACTCCTGGGTAAAAGCTGGGAAAAACTGATTTAGAAACTCGGCTTTAGGTTATATGAACCCTTTCCACGGACAGTAGATGGAACCATGGTTCATGGACTAGAGTCGTGGTTCCTGAGCCTGAAATACAAGTTGCAGGTCTAAGATTCATGAATAGGTTTCACGGCCCGTAGAAACATCTACGGCTCGTACAACCCATTTGTAATTCTTGGGAAAAAGGCTTGCCCTCAGTCTAATTTCCATAAGTTGGTTCCATGACCTGTGGAACCATCCACGACCTGTGAACTCGACTCATGGTTCTCAGACCTAAGGAGAGATTTGTAGAACATTTTCTACGAGTCCATTCCACGGCTCGTAGTTTGGGCTCATGATTCCTAGAAAGTTAAAAAAATTCAGAGTTTCTAATTTTTAAGGTTGGTTCAAATTCTGGGGTGTTACAGAGTCGGGGCTGCACCTTGAGATCTACCCCTGGCTACTGCACCTATTCTCTTTCCTCTGGCTCTACCCCTGACTTTGCCCCTACCACGAATCGTAGCCTCAATAACATTCTTGGGACTGCTTCTCCAGCTTCAGATGAACGTGTCCTCACAATCTGCATGAACAAGAGTGAAAGAGTTAGATACCAATTTGGATCACCAGATACCAATTGGAATAAAGTTATAGCATGAGGAATGAAAGAAGTTGAGATTTCCTTAAGTTTTATAGCCTCTTACAGGGAAGTACATACGTCTTCGCACTGTTCTGCAAGACTCTACTAGACTCATTCTGGTATGATGAGATCAACGAATATGGGGATCTGATGCCAACTTTGTCACAACCAAATTGGGGTCGTGATTAGTACCCACGTTAACCCTCTAGTGGGAGAACCAAACAACCCAACCCAATTCTCAGACTTACCTAATTTTAAAAGAAGATAGATAAAACTTCACTTAAGTCATAAGTAAATCAAGATCTATAAAAATAATAAAGGAATGTGCGGAAAACATTCATCTAAATATATCCCCAGAAACTGAAAGTCATCGTCCAGAAGTTCTAAACCAACATAGTCTAAGATGTCCAATGAGATCTAAAAGCAGTAAAAATAGTAGAGTTCCATTATCCGAAAGAAGGACAACTACTTGTAGAGGATCCATGGCAGCCTGAGAAGTAGTGCTCACCACTGGATCTGCTGTCAGCCTCTTTCTGATCTAGCCGAGGTTGCGTCTAAGCCTCTGGAACACGGTCTACACTCAACAAAAGAAGAGCACAGGGTAGTATCAGTATAACACACTATGTTCATTAGTCGACCCAACAATATAACATAAAAGCAGTAAAACACATAACAAGTGACAAGATTCCAACACTTAGCATATAAGCAACCAACATATAATCTTTCAAGTCAATTCAAGTACACCATTAATAGAATAGGACCACAAGAGATAAAAGGAGTAATCACACTCAGCAACTATCCCACTTATCACTACATCCATCAACCTCTACTCATATCATCTCTTTCTCTAGTCTTACCTCACTACTCAATCCACTCATCATAGTAAGCAACACAATAATATAAAACAAGGTAAAATGGTGTATACACATGTTATGGGTCTTATTTCTTGCCACTAACCATGACCTGCAGGGGACCCTAGGTGTCTATGTACCATACCAGTGTGGTATCTGCTTCATATCAAATGTATCAGCAACAACATCTATATAGCTAGGTTATCAGACCCAGATTCTCACAAAGATACTCAGTGCCTAAGACACTATTTATACTTAGACATTTTAACTCACTTAGAACTTCATGTTCATTTAGCTTATTCATACAAGCACAACAGAAAAAACATATACAATACAACTACATCCGAAGACCAATCACAAGTTATACAATTTCATTACAAATATCCAATAAGTTGAGTCTTAACTCCAATTCAAATCATAACCTACCTCGAGTGAAGATACAACACCTGTAAGCTATTTCACCACTGCCTTGTCATTTCTTAACTCTCCGGAATGCACAAGGTCTAGAAATAGCAATAGTATAAGAGTAATTAGTCAATTACCTTTTATTTCAGGGTTTAGGAATCAAACCAAATCATTCTACCCATTAAATGAGATTTCTAGCATTCCCCAAGGGTAAATTAACTACTAATTGGACCCATTACATTTATAGGATCAAGAACTCAAGGTTTCTAATCAAGTTCATAGCTTTTCCACCATTTTTAAGCCTAACGGTTTTACCTTTATGGAATCCAAGGCTCCCCACTAGCCTTAAATATGTTAAGAACTAATATTTTCATGCTAGAACTCATAAAAACATAATTCAAAATCAATTCAAGGTGATTTTACACCTACCCATGGGGTTCTTTCCAAGTTCATGCTTCTAGGGCTTAATTGCATGAAATCCACCATTAACTCTTCCCTCTAAGGTCTAAGGAAGATAATTATTCAATAATTTAAGAGTTCTACAAATTAATTACCTCAAACAATTGAGTTTTCCTTAGTTTTCTTGGAAAACCCACTTCTTGGAGCTCTAAGACAAAATAGAATAATGAGAAGAATGACCTAGAAAACTAAAGATCGTACAGGTATACTGCCGCCTAGTCTCATCGCGATGGGTGACTTTTTGTCACTGTAATGAAAATGTCTAGAATGTTGTCATCTTGCTCCTAGACCCCCATTTTGCAACACACTTTATTTCTTAGACACCATAAATTATTTCCAACGCGACAATTATCATATCCGGAGTTCTATGACTCCGATTCTCATCCTGAAACTTTCTAAGGAATCCTACTACAATTGGCTATTCACAAATAGACACCACACTACAACATGACATCACACAAAATACAAATTACTTCTAAGGCACAAAATATTATATTTTAGTCTGAACTCACCCTAGCCCAAGATTTTCAATTCTTACCTAGGGACTTTTCTTGCCAGATACTTATGCCTTAATTCAGTGTAATGATGGAATAGGTGATTATAGTAATGGGTCTAGTTAGTAATTAATTAATCCTTAGGGAATGCTAGGAACCTCGTTAACAGGTAGAATAATTGGGTTTGATTCCCAAAGATTGAAATGAAGAGTAATTGGCTAATTACTCTTATATATTTGTTATTGTTAGAACTTGTGCATTTTGGAGAGATAAGAAAGGACAAGGCATGGTGAACTAGCTTGCAGGTGTTATATCTTCACTCGAGGTAGGTTATGATTTGAATTGGAGTTAAGATTCACTTTATTACATGTCTATAGTGAAATTGTGTAACTCATGATTGGTCTTTGGACATAGTTGAATTATATGTGCTTTTCCCTGTTGTGCTTGTATGAATAGGCTACACAAAAAGGAAGTGATAAGTGAACTGAACTTGGTAAGTATGAATAGTGTCTTGGGCATTGAGTTTATTCTTGAGAATTAGGTCTTAGAGCCTAGTTATGTAGATATTGTTGTTGATACACTTGATATGGAGCAGATACCATGGTGGTATGGTACATGGACACCTAGGTCCTCTATAGGTCATGACTAGTGTGCAAAAATAAGACCCATAACATGTGTATACACTCTTTTACCTTGTTTGGTATTATTGTATTATTTACTATGATGGTGAGACTAGAGAAACAGATGATATGAGTAGAGATTGGTGGACATAGCGATATGTGAGATTATTGTTGAACTAATAATGAAAAGACTATCTGTTGACTGATTATGTGCTAAGTGTTGAAGAACTGTTACTTGTTATATATTTTACTATTTTCATGTTATATTGTTGGGTTGGCCTATGATACCTACCAATACATAGTGTCTTGTACTAATACTACCCTGTGCTCTTTTTTAGTTGAGTGCAGACCGTGTTCCAAAGGCTGAGATGCGACCTCGGCTAGAGTAGAGAGACCGACTACAGATCCAAGGGTGAGCACTACTTCTTAGGCTACCATGGATCCTACATGAGTTACTATCCTTCCTCCGAATAATGGAACTCTTTTATCTTATTGCTTTTAGACATTATTGGATATCTTAGACTATGTTGGTTTAGAGCTTTGGACGATGACTTTTCATTCTTGGGATATGTTTAGTTGAGGAATTCCACACGATTTTCTTATATTATGTTGGTTGACTCTTTATTTGTTAATTCAATGTATGGTTAATCTTTCTAAAAATGGCTAAGTATTAGACTATAGTTTGGATTGTTTAGTTTTTCCACCGGAGAGTTAGTGTGGGTGCCAGTCACGGCTTGTTTGGGTCATGACATATGGAATGTCATATGTGATGGTCCCTATGTTCCCATGAAGACAACAATGAATGATGATACTATTCAAACCACTCCAAAGACAAGGAAGGAATATAATGATTCTGAGAGAAAAACTTCAAAGCAAAGAAGATCATTGTTTGTGGAATCAGACCTGATGAATACAATCGGATCTCATCATGTGAAATAACAAAGGAGATTTGGGAAACTTTGCAAATGGCTCATGAGGGAACAATCCAGGTAAAGCAGTCTAAGATAAACATGATTACCACTCGGTATGAACTCCTTCAAGATGATGGAGGATGAGTCTATTCAGGATATGCATACCAGGTTCACCTCCATTATCAATGAACTTTATTGTCTTGGTGAAGTCATCAAGACCAACAAGCTTATTCGCAAAGTTCTTAGCACCTTACCTATTTCCTAGGAAAGCAAGGCAAATGCTATCTTAGAAGCAACAGATCTTCAGAAGCTGACAGTGGATGAAATGATCGGCAACAAAGATGTATGAACTGAAGAAACAATAAGATCAAGAAAGGAAGGAGCCTAAGAGAGAAAAGAATCTGGTGCTCAAGGCTTCCAAGAGTGACTCAAGTGAGGATGACCCAGATATGTCCTATATCACTCAAAGATTTCAAAAGATAGTGAGAAGGGATGTAGGCTTCCCTAGAAATGGAAGCACAAGCAAATGTCCAAGAGGAAATGATTGTTGCCACAAAGTGTGGGAAGCTTGAACATTTTATCAAAGAGTTCCATCTGCACAAGAAGGAGTACAACAGGAAAAACCTTGAGAAAGTACACAAGAGGGACCAGGTGCCTAAAAAATTCATAAAAAGAGATATTGCGAACAATGTCGTGAAGCAAGCTTTGGCTACTTGGGGAGATATACCTAGTGAATTTAAAGAGCGGAATGATCGAGAAGACATCTATATGCTTGTTATTAATGATGGATCCTCAAAATTTGAGTCCTTGTTGCACTCATGGCCAAGTCAGATGCTAAAGATCACTACTAAAAAAAGGCTAAAAAGAGACTGCCAAAAGGGACGCTGTCCATTGCTTTTTTAGTCAAAACCGAAGAAAAAGTGATGAACTCACTTCCGTGGGAAAGTGTCCAGTCGCTTTTCCAAAAGCGATGGACAACATCACTTTAAAAGCGATGGGCGGCGACGCAATTTAAAAAGTAATGAGCTTTTTTTTTCTTTTTTTCAGAAAAGCGATGGACAGCGTCGCTTTTTCTGGTAAATTTTTTTTAGAAAAGCGATGGACTGAGTCGCTTTTTATGGGAATTTTTCAAAAAAAATCTAGAAAAGCGCCAGACAAAAGAGACCCTGTCCATCGCTTTTTTGCATTTTTTTCAGCTGCAAAAATCTGTATTTTCAATATGCACCACCTGTCATTTACAAAACTAATTCAAAACAGCCCAAATCAGCACTAATTGCTGCCACAACATTCATAATAAGATTCAATCATAACAAGAAACTAAATTGCAACTAATAAGATTAATAATTACATTGAAAGTCCATCAAAAGGACCTACAAAGTATTTAATAACTTAAAAAAAGCGTCAAAGTATCAAAATGTATCAAAATGTCAAAAAGTATAGAGAAATGAACTAAATAAGTCAATCTTAATGGGGGATAGTATCCACATACTCCTCCTCATTATCACTATTCTCAGTCACGTCGTCACTTGATGACGAGGAGGAAGGAGTATGATTTGTACTACGACGATGACGACCAACCAAGGATGATACTTGATAACTAACATTAATGTAATAAATTAACACTAACCTAAATTGATAACTAATAGCTTAAAAAATAATTAAACATTAATCAAAAACTAAGATTTATATAACAATCAATTTCTCAAAACTAACAATTTAAACTAACAAACTTAACTTTAAAAAGCTTAACTTAAAAAAACTAAGATTTCAAGAACCTAATTCCAAATTCAAGTACCTAATTCAAAGTTTCTCATTTTCTTAACAAATAACACTTACATACAAATATTCACATAACTCACAAGACTAATCTAAACTAAGGTTCACAAGACTATCCTAAACTAACAAGCATTATTCAAGGTTCACAAAAAAGAACCTAAAGTTAAAAACTAATTCAAGAGTATAAAAATTAAACCCAAAACTAATTCAAAAACCTATTTCAAATTCAAAGTTTCCAAATTCAAGTTATAATCTAAATAAAGAACCTAATTCCAAATTCAAGTTCCAAATCCTGATTTCAAATTCAAGTACCTAATTCAAGAACCTATATAATTCAAGTTCAAAAAAAGAACTTAAAGTTGAAAACTAATATTTCAATATTATAACCCAAAACTAACAATATAAACTAACAAACTTAACTTAAAAAACTTAACCCAAAAAAACTTACCTTCAAGAACCTAATTCAAGAAGTTAAAGTTAAAAACTAATTCTAGAGTCTAAAACAAAACCCAAAACTAATTCAAGAACCTATTTCAAATTCAAAGTTCCCAAATTCAAGTTAATAATCTAATTCAAGAACCTAATTAGAAATTCAAGTTTCAAATTCAAGTACCTAATTCAAAGTTTCTCATTTTCTTAACAATAACACTTACATACAAATATTCACATAACTCACAAGACTAACATAAACTAAGGTTCACAAGACTATCCTAAACTAACAAGCATTATTCAAGGTTCACAAAAAAGAACCTAAAGTTGAAAACTAAGTCAAGAGTATAAAAACTAAACCCAGAACTAATTCAAAAACCTATTTCAAATTCAAAGTTTCCAAATTCAAGTTATAATCTAATTCAAGAACCTAATTCCAAATTCAAGTTTCAAATCTTAATTCTAAATTCAAGTACCTAATTCAAAAACCTATATAATTCAAGTTCAAAAAAGAACCTAAAGTTGAAAACTAATATTTCAAGATTATAACCCAAAACTAACAATTTAAACTAACAAACTTAACTTAAAAAAATTTAACTTAAAAAAAATAAGATTCAAGAACCTAATTCAAGAAGTTAAAGTTGAAAACTAATTCAACATTCTAAAACAAAACCCAAAACTAATTCAAGAACCTATTTCAAATTCAAAGTTCCCAAATTCAAGTTAATAATCTAATTCAAAAACCTAATTCCAAATTCAAGTACCTAATTCAAAGTTCCTCATTTTCTTAACAATAATACTTACATACAAATATTCACATAACTCACAAGACTAACTAAACTAAGATTATCAAGACTATCTTAAACTAACAAGCATTATTCAAGGTTCACAAAAAAGAACCTAAAATTGAAAACTAATTCAAAAGTATAAAAATTAAACCCAAAACTAATTCAAAAACCTATTTCAAATTCAAAGTTCCCAAATTCAAGCTATAATCTAATTCAAAAACCTAATTCCAAAATCAAGTACCTAATTCAAGTACCTAATGCAAGAACCTATATAATTCAAGTTCAAAAAAGAACCTAAAGTTGAAAATTAATATTTCAAGATTATAACCCAAAACTAAAAATATAAACTAACAAACTTAACTTTAAAAAACTTACCTTCAAGAACCTAATTCAAAAAGTTAAAGTTGAAAACTAATTCAAAAGTCTAAAACAAAACTCAAAATAAATTCAAAAACTTATTTCAAATTCAAAGTTACCAAATTCAAGTTAATAATCTAATTCAAAAAACCTAATTCCAAATTCAAGTTTCAAATTCAAGTACCTAATTCAAAGTTCCTCATTTTCTTAACAATAACACTTACATACAAATATTCACATAACTCACAAGACTAACCTAAATTAAGGTTGACTAGACTATCCTAAACTAACAAGCATTATTCAAGGTTCACAAAAAAGAACCTAAAGTTGAAAACTAATTCAAGAGTATAAAAAATAAGCCCAAAACTAATTCAAAAACCTATTTCAAATTCAAAGTTCCCAAATTCAAGTTATAATCTAATTTAAGAACCTAATTCCAAATTCAAGTTCCAAATCCTAATTCCAAATTCAAGTACCTTATTCAAGTACCTAATTCAAGAACCTATATAATTCAAGTTCAAAAAAGAACCTAAAGTTGAAAACTAATATTTCAAGATTATAACTCAAAACTAACAATATAAACTAACAAACTTAACTTAAAAAAACATACATTCAAGAACCTAATTTTAGAAGTTAAAGTTGAAAACTAATTCAAGAGTCTAAAACAAAACCCAAAACATATTCAAGAACCTATTTCAAATTCAAAGTTTTCAATTCAAGTTAATAATCTAATTCAAGAACCAAGTTCCAAATTCAAGTACCTAATTCAAATTTCCTCATTTTCTTAGCAATAACACTTAAATACAAATATTCATATAACTCACAAGACTAACCTAAACTAAGTTTCACAAGACTATCCTAAACTAACAAGCATTATTCAAGGTTCACAAAAATGAACCTAAAGTTGAAAACTAAACCCAAAACTAATTCAAAAACCTATTTCAAATTCAAAGTTCCCAAATTCAAGTTATAATCTAATTCAAGAACCTAATTTCAAATTCAAGTTCCAAATTCTAATTCCAAATTCAAGTACCTAATTCAACAACCTATATATTTCAAGTTCAAAAAAGAACCTAAAATTGAAAACTTCTTAACCCAAAACTAACAATTTAAACTAACAAACTTAACTTGAAAAAGCTTAACTTAAAAAAACTAAAATTCAAGAACCTAATTCAAGAAGTTAAAGTTGAAAACTAATGTAACATTGTAAAACAAAACCCAAAACTATTTCAAGAACCTATTTCAAATTCAAAGTTCCCAAATTCAAGTTAATAATCTAATTCAAGAAACTAATTTCAAATTCAAGTACCTAATTCACAAGTCTAACCTAAACTAAGGTTCACAAGACTAACCTAAATTAAGGTTCACAAGCTAATAGCAAGCATTTACCTAAACTAAGATTCACAAACTAATAGCAAGCCTAAACTAAGGTTCACAAACTAATAGCAATCCTAAACTAAGGTTCACAAACTAATATCAAGCCTAAACTAATGTTCACAAACTATGAGCAAGTCTAAACTAAGGTTTACAAACTAATAGCAAGCCTAAACTAATTAAAGTTCATAAATTAAGAATAAATCTAAAAAAGAAATTTTTCACTATCAATTTTTTCACATATCAATTGTCATTATCAATTTCTCAAAATCCTAGTCTAGAATTCAACAACAACAATAACATATACACCCTAGTATAGAATTCAACAACAACAACATACCCTAGTATAGAATTCAACAACAACAACATACCCTAGTCTAAAATTAACTATCAATTTTTCAAATCAAAAATACCCAAATTAAACCCTAACCTTCAAATAAACAAAAAAACTAACCTCAAAATCGGAGGAGATTGGAGGGCGGAGGCTAACAGCGGAGGCAACGATGGTGGAAGCAGCGGCGGTGGAGGCAGCGGCGCAGGAGAGAAGAGGAGGAGAGGAGAAGAAAAACGAGAAAGAGAGAAAGTGAAGGAAAGAGACCCGATGGGGTCTCTGTATAAATAAAAAAAGTGACGGACAACATTTCTTTTGTCCGTCACTTTTTTTAAATGAGTTGACGAAGTATAGATCGAAAAGCGACGGACAAAAGCGATGTTGTCCGTCGCTTTTTTATTTTTTTAATATAAATTAAAATTTAAAAGCGACGGACAACGTCGTTATATTAAAAAAAAATTAATAATTGCGATGTTGTCCGTCTCTTATATTAAAAAATAAATATTAATTATTTCTAAATAATTTTGGCGCGAAAATTCGCGAAAAAAAAGCGACAGAAAAAGAGACATTGTCCGTCATTTTTTTTTAAAAATAATTATAAATTAAAAAAAAATAGAAAAGCGACGGACAACGTCATTTTTTCCATTGCTTTTCGGGAGCGACGCTATCCGTCGCTTTTCTATCCATCTCTTTTTTAGTTGTTTTTAGTAGTAGATGATGATGTTGAGGTAAGTTTTCTTGAGGTTGAAAAGAACTTAAAAGATTATTCTCGAAAGGAACTAAGGTTGCTTGCAAACTTGTTGATTGATGCATATTATGATCTCTTAAAGAACAAAGATTCCTTAATTGATGAACTCGGTTATTCCGAAGTAGGAATGGTCCTACTGTCAAACAAAATCTTATAATTGGAAGAGGAGGTCAAACAAGTTTCCCTAGAAAACTCTGTGATAAATGATCAACTTAAGGCATGTTCAGGTGATCCCTTAAAAGGAAACAACATGGCAATGAGATTCAGTTTGAACTTGAAAATGAACTAAAAAAGGTCAAACTCAACCTCACTGTTCAACTTGAAAGAAATAGGAAACTTGAAGAGAACCTGAACAAGGTTAAAATTTATCTTGAAGAATCACTTTATTGGACTGGGTCTTCAGAAGCGTTTGCTTTTGGGAATAAAAGGAATACTAGTTCTAGAGAAGGGATTGGATTTCATAAGGTAAACGCAACTTATAATCCTCATAGTAAATATGTCACAAATCTTTATAAATGATTGTGTACTCACTATGGACAAAATGGTCATTACAAAGATACTTGTTTGACAAGAATCAATGTTGTTGAGAAGAATAAAAAAATTGTTGAAATAAAATCTGACATAGGGGGACCTGATCCCAAACAAACAAATTCTGGTCTACCAGCTTGGACAAGGAGAAGTCTCATTCATACTTTCTACTATCCAAGGGACCCAAGTTTATATGATTTTCTAAATCTAATCAATGACTATGTTTCATGGTGGACTGAGAGAAGGAAGTCAAAAATGGCATAGTGATAGCGGCTACTCTAAGCACATGACTGAAAAAATGGAAGATTTTCTCTTACTCAAACCTTCTAAGAAGGAAGTATTTTTTTTGGCAATGGCAAGAAAGGGTACTATCACGACCCAACTACAGGGCTGTGCGGGAACCTATTTTAATCCACCTAGCTAGGAGAACCCTTACCACCCGATCCAACAGGTAATGCAAAAAAAAAACCATAAATAACTCTTTTTATCACATGAAAATATTTACAATATAATGCGGAAAAATCTCTTTTTAAAATACATACACCCTCTCTAGGTTCTAGTCTAAGCCTGTACAAGAGCTACTACAAGAGTATTACAAGAAAATGTAAAAGTACACAACTCCACCATAGATACAAGAAGTAAGAGCTGCTGGAGATCACCATCGTCATGTACCTATGAAATATCACAAACCCTGCAACCAGACTATACCCAAAAAGGTATAGCAAGAGTAGAATCAGTACAAACACACGTACTGGTAGGCATCATCGGTCGATCCGAATCTACTCATACCATCATATAAGAAATCAAGGGAAATACACATTTAATTATAATATTTCAACCCTTCAAAATTCACCTTTCCAAAGCCCAATACCAATCCAAGCTTGCCTATCCCTTCCGCTGCCAACTCCACCACTATGAGACGCTAGGCTCTGACTCTTAGGACATTCCCAAGTCACCTTGTCACCTAGACTTCCCATGTCACCTTGACACCTAGACTTCTCAAGTCACCTTTTTACCTAGACTTCCCAAGTCAGCTTGACACCTAGACTTTCCAAGTCACCTTATCATTACCCGACATTTATGTCCATACTCGGACTATCATTCTCTTACCTCAGTCAACCACTATGACTCAATAACCCAGGGTAAGACCCACTACTTGGTGACGTAGATCACACCCGTCGTATCGCCACCTACTAGTACAAAACTACTCCAATGATCCCTAGGTCCATACTCGACAAGTAACAACATCCAACATTATAACTAGACCACAAGTCTCTTCCTTAGCTTATCGACCGCACGTAACAAGTCTAACCGACATTGACAATTCTCAGGGACAACAAATATATATACTTTTTACAGAACTTGAACCAAACAAAGATCCCTTGGACATCATCTATGCCAATAGCATGCGACCCTGGTTCACCGAAAAACCACCTTGTCACGTAAGCACACTAACCCGGCCTTTCCAGGACCAACTATACGCCAAATAATAATAAATCTTGGCCCTCTAAGGAACCCAACATATGAATAACAATAAGTAACAATTAGACCCATAACAATATAATTCCATACTCTCAGTGTTCCTTCCAAACTTATCAACCACACGGAATAGGTTTAACAACCAACTTAAACGATGAACAAGTAACAATAGCATATACCCTTTTTATACTTTCAAGACCGACCAAGGATCCCTATACCAACACCTAGTGTTAACATGCAATTCCTGGTCACCCCAGGACCATCCCCATATTTAAGTGTAGCAACTCGGCCTCTCAAGGACCAATATAATCAATTACAGGTTCAAAAATACAACTCGCTACACTAATGGAACCATCGAAAGAATACAATCAATGCAAGTAAATCACACACATACCAGGCGTGGTACCCGAGCCAACCATTATGTAACATATAACAGGTGTGGTACCCGAGCCAACCGATAAGTATCCCGAACCAGGCGTGGTACCCGAGCCAACCAAAAGGTATTTCGTACCAGGCATGGTACCCGAGCCAACCGTTAGTATTCTCATACCAGGTGTGGTACCCGAGCCAATCGAATGTCACACCAAGTACACTCAATCACAAATAATGAACAAACATACTTGTAAACCAACAAGCAACAAACAAGTTCATTTCAAAAGACTGATAACCGGACAATTAGACATTCACAATTCATTCCCTAAGCGTGCAACTCATACGGTACTAAATAATGGTACATGAACACATAATGCATATTGGAAATCAGTAGCCATCACCTAAGTACTCACATGCTATCCCGATCTATACTAAGACCTACCCCACACTTAAGTTTTACTATCCGGCCTCTCAAAGATCGATATGCAATAGTCACAGTTTCAACAATTAAACGCAGTCCACTTATGGGACCATCATCAAACATAATAATAATGTATAATTAGACCCACCCGAGGACTAATCCTCGACTTACCTCTTTAGACACATATTCGGAGATACATCAATTCTAGACCCTTCTCTTAAGACACATACAACAGGGGAAATACATCCTCCAGCATTGGTACTTTAACCATTCTAATTTACTCTACTCCTTTTATATCAGAATCATCCTCAAAACTCCCTTTAAACTAGTAATTTAATTAACCATAGCCTTTTCGATTTTCCAAACCTTACCAATAATCTAGTTTTCTGAACCCAACTTTGACATGTATAAACAACCAAGAATGAAGCACATCACCCCGACATTATCAATCCCTACTCAGTAAACCAACCAAACCATACAATGTTCCTCCAGACTCCGTGCCCGAAGGCCTAAACATGACTTCTTCTTTCCTTCTATATCAATAATATGAAATAGAAATAGGTCTAAGTCTACTCAAGAAAGAACCTAGCCTACCTGGACACCAAGCAGTTGCACCCGCCATATTCTGGCTCTGTGAAGGCACTCCCTGATGGATGACAAGCCTAAAATCCATGGTTTCACACCCTTTTTGATGATATCTCTCCTCTCTATAGTTCCCAAGCTTTAAAGCATCCTAGGAGGGCTTTTGGAGAAACCTTCATCTGTTTTTGACTAAAGAAGAGAGAATAGGATTAAAAAACCCATTTCTGGGCTTTGTGGTTCCGTCATTCTGCTATCACGGTACCGCTATACTGACCTAAATCCTGCTACAGTGGACTCAACTTTTCAACACGGATAGTCTTTAGTAAAATAGTCATAACTTTTTAATCGGAAAATACATTAACAAACGATCAGTGGCATTGGAAATAAGACTCAGAGATCTTTAATTTGGTGGGTATTGGGACCCATAACTCATTATATTCTAGGAGAAATGCGCGTTTAAAGTTAACCCTAATTTGAACTTAGCCCGAAACTAAATCGATAAGGAAACTTTCAACTTAACTTTATGCTAAGAGTATTGTATGACCTTAGTACATACCAAATGTACTCTCATACTAAAGAATTAATCCTAACTCTTATTACAAATAAGAGACACCTGCCTTAACTGCAGATATTTTCAGTAACGATGGAATAGGTCGTCACAGCAGATACCAATTTACCCATCGTTCGTCCCCGAACGATCTCCAAGGCAGAAGGAAAATAATGGACCAGCCCCTTGAACCTTAACTCTCTACCATCACAGCGTAAAAAAAGCTTTACACAAACCACTGAAACTCTCAAATCCCCCGGGTGTACCCAAACTCAACTAAAATTAAATTCAATCCCGCTCCATCAAGGAATTCCCTCTCCTCTCTAAGTGCCTAAGAAATCCGTGGCCTTGTCGAAATAATGGAGCAAAATAATTTCAAACATAACAGAACAAAACATAATTTCCATACCACGAGGAATAAAAACTCGTTGTGGTAACCCAGTCCACTATAGCAGTCCATACTCCGCTATAGCGATACCGCCATAGCAAAACCTACCGCTATGGTGGTGCTGACCGATATTGACTTCTGCTATAGCGGTAATTTCTCATCTATAGTGGAGGTCGCGATAACACTTTGTCAACCGAGATAGAGGTTGACATGGGATAGAAACTCGTAAAATTTCCTAAAAGTGCCCATATTACAACACACCTTAATTCCCGACATTCTGGAACAAACCTTTCACGTCAACCTTGATATCGAGAGTTTTACTTACCCGAATTCATTTTCGAAAAATCCCTCGAACTCTTTTATGTCTTAGATAACGAGACAACTAGCTCACCACAAGGAAAATTACCCAATCCTCACCCAGACTGCCCTAGACCATACCTTTCTCATAAATTGCCCGAGACTAGCCTAGTCTTAAAATTCTAACTCCTAACCCGAGAAAAATCTTAACCTAGGAAATTACACCCTAAACAATGAGATACCGAATTATACATCACCAAATACTACACCATGTCTTCCCTTTGGGACATCTACCTTATGACCCTTTTCACCCTTCCATAATCAACACATAAGAATAGACCATCTAAAGTATAACCACTAACCAATACACCACTATGGGTCTCATTAATGCATAGATTTTCCACCAAGGGTCAATCATAATTTTACCAATACCTCAGTCTACCATATCTATCCCTTCCTTTTATCGTGCATGGATGCTAAATAATTCATGCCATAACTCACAGTTCACTTAGCGATTTAAAATAACCTAGGAATGAAAAACAAAACAGGGAAAAACAAAACAGGGAAAAACAGGACAGGGATTATGCCCTTCTCATCCTGCTATAGCGTCTTGCACACCCCTATGGCGACCCCTAACAGTAGCAGCCCAGAAAATTTACCATTCTCTGCAAAATTCTCTCATTCCCTTCCCTATTTTAAATATTAACACATGGAATCACGTTACGGTCTTAAAACATAACCTCAAGACTAACCTCAACTATGCATAGTTGAGAATTTAGCACCACATTATCACTAAATCAGTTATGAAATGCACCAGAACCGCGTACAATAACACATTCTCGCTATCGTACACTATTAGTCCCTCCTTTTCCTTTTCATGGCTCTTAACCAATCCTGACTGCCCCAAAATCAGAGCTTTCCCACAGTCATCAATCCTTTTTTGTACCCTTACCATCTATACCAATGGTAAGTCTACACCCGAATATAATGCAAACCATTCCAATTAAGGCATACCACAATTTATCACTAAAGCAAAATCACAAATTTTAAAGCCAAAATAAATTTCCTTAAGTCACAATCATGAGTTACCACAAAAATTCCTTACCACAATTCCCGCTATCAAGCAATAATAACCCTTTTCCCCATGGTTCCCAACCAATCCCGCCTGTCCTGAAATCGGAGTTTCCCTACAGTCATAAGTCTTGTTCCTTTACCATTTTTTTTACCAATGGCAAGTCCATTTCCGAATTGTAATACCACTTTACTAATCAATTCAAGCACGCATAGAAAGTTATTACCAATCAAAGTACACAAATTAAAGTTATGACTCCTCCCGGACCAAAATATTCACTATAAGGCAAGCAATTTCACCCCACACGACTGCAGCCATACAAGTAATACAATACACATAGTTTCAAGTTTCAAGCCACAACACAATCAAGTCAGTTTTATTACCTTTTATGAGCCTCATGGATGACTATTAGCGGCCATCCATACCTTTACATAGCCTTCCAGGCCAAATACCAATTGGAACCTTTCCGATTCCAATTTCTCTTGCTTGAGTTATCTCAATTAGAGTTAAATGACATCATTTTTCCTTATTGAGATACCAATTGGAATCGAGAGATACCAATTAGACTCAACTCATACAAGCAAGTAACAAACCGCACGAAAGGAATGAAAGAAGAGATGTTTCCTAGAATATTTCAGAGCTTCCCAAAGATTAGATGTGGACGTCAACACACTAATCCGCAGGACTCTATTCGACATTTTGCTCTTGTAGTGGGAGACATGTAACCTAGGCTATGATACCATTTGTCACGACCCAACTACCAGGCCGTGTGGGCACCTACTCTAATCCACCTAGATAGGAAAACCCTTACCACCCGATCCAACAGGTAATGCGGAAAAAACCCATAAAAATAACTCTTTTTATCACATGAAAATGTTTACAATATAATGCAGAAAAACCACTTTTTAAGATACATACACCCTTCCTAGGTTCTAGTCTAAGCCTGTACAAGAGCTACTACAAGAGTATTACAAGAAAATGTAAAAGGAGACAACTCCACCATAGAAACAAGAAGTAGGAGCAGCTGGATATCACCATCTTCATGTACCTATGAAACATCACCAACTCTGCAACCAGACTATACTCAAAAAGGTATAGCAAGAGTAGAATCAGTACAAACACACATACTGGTAGGCATCATCGGTCTATCCGAATCCACTCATACCATCATATAAGAAATCAAGGGAAATACACATTTAATTATAATATTTCAGCCCTTCAACATTCACCTTTCCAAGGACCAATACCAACCCAAGCCTGCCTATCCCTTCCACTGCCAACTCCACCACTATGAGACGCTAGGCTCTGACTCTTAGGACATTCCCAAGTCACCTTGTCACCTAGACTTCCCAAGTTACCTTGACACCTAGACTTCCCAAGTCACCTTGTTATTACCCGACATTTAAGCCCATAACGAACTATCATTCCTTTACCCCATTCAACTACTATGACTCAATAACCCGGGTACGACCCACTACTTAGTGACGTAGATCACACCCATTGTACTGCCACCTACTAGTACAAAACTGCCCCAATAACCCCTAGGGCCATACTAGATAAGTAACAACAACCAATATTATAATCAGACCAAAAATTTATTTCTTCGCTTATCGACCGCACGTAATAAGTCTAACCGATATTGACAATTCTCAGTGACAACAAACATATATACTTTTTACATCACCCAAACCAAACAAGGATCCCTAGACATAATCTATGCCAATAGCATGCGACCCCGGTTCACCAAAGAACCACCTTGTCACTTAAGCACACTAACCCGGCCCTTCCAAGACCAACTATATGCCAAATAATAATAAATCCCGACCCTCTTAGGAACCCAACATGTGAATAATAATAAGTAACAAGTAGACCCATAAAATACATTCCAGACTCTCAGTCTTCCTTCTAAACTTATCAACCACATGGAACAGGTTTAACAACCAACTTAAACGATGAACAAGTAATAATAGCATATAACTTTTTTATACTTTTCGGACCAACCAAGGATCCCTATACCAACACATAATGTTAACAAGTAATTCCCGCTCCACCCCAGGACCATCCCACATTTAATTGTAGCAACTCGGCCTCTCAAGGACTAATATAATCAATTACAAGTTCAAGAATACAACCCGATCCACTCATAGAACCATCAAAAGAATACAATCAAAGCAAGTAAATCACACCCATACCAGGCGTGGTACCCGAGCCAACCATTATGTAACCTGTATCAGGCGTGGTACCCGAGCCAACCGATAAGTATCCCATACCAGGCGTGGTACCCGAGCCAACTGAATAGTATCCCGTACCAAGCATGGTACCCAAGCCAACCGTTAGTATTCCCGTACCAGGCGTGGTACCCTAGCCAATCGAATGTCACACCAAGTCCACTCAATCACAAACAATGATCAAACATACTTGTAAACCAACAAGCAACAAACAAGTTCATTTCACAAGACTGATAACTGGACAATTATACATTCACAATTCATTCCCTAAGCATGCAACTCATACATTACTAAATAATGGTACATGAACACATAATGTATATTAGAAATCAGTATCCATCACCTAAGTACTCACATGCTATCCCGGTCTACACTAAGACCTACCCCACACTTAAGTTCAACTATCCGGCCTCTCAGGGACCAATATGCAATAGTCACTATTTCAACAATTATACTCGATCCACTTATGGGACCATCATCAAATACAATAATAATGTATAATTAGACCCACCCAAGGAATAATCCCTGACTTATTCCTTTAGATACATATTCGCAGATACATCAATTCCGGACCCTTCTCTTAAGACAGATACAACAGGGGAAAGACATCCCCCAACATTGGTACTTTAACCATTCTATTTTACTCTACTCCTTTTATATCAGAATCATCCCCGAAACTCCCTTTAAACTAGTCATTTAATTAACCATAGCCTTTTCGATTTCCCAAACCCCAATAATCTAGTTTTCTGAACCCAACTTTGACATGTATAAACAACTGAGAATGAAGCACATCACCCTGACATTATCAATCCCTACTCAGTAAACCAACTAAACTATACAATGTTCCTCCTGACTCTATTCCCGAAGGACTAAACATGATTTATCCTTTTCTTCTATATCAAAAATATGAAATAAAAATAGGTCTAAGTCTACTCAAGAAAGAACCTAGCCTACCTGGACGCCAAGCAGATGCACCCGCATATTCTGGCTCCATAAAGGTGGTCCCTGATGGATGATAAGCCAAAAATCCAAGGTTTCACACCCTTTTTTGCCGGAGATCTCTCCTCCCCATAGCTCCCAATCTTTGGAGCAGCCTAGGAGGGTTTTTGGAGCTACCCTCATCTATTTTTGACTAAAGAAGAAAGAATGGGATTAAAAAACCCATTTTTGGGCTTTCGTGTTCCGTCATTCTGCTATAGCAGACTGCAACCGCTATCGCAGTACAGCTATTGCGACCTAAATCCCGCTATAGTGGGACAGCCTTCATAACTTTTTATTCGAGAAGCGGATTAACAAACGGTTGGTAGCGTTGGAAAGAGGACTTAGAGATCTTTAATTTGGTGAGTATTGAGACCCATAACTCCTTATATTCTAGTAGGAATGCTCATTTAAAATTAACCCTAGTTTAAACTTAGCCAAAAACTAAATCAATAAGGAAACTTTCAACTTAACTTTATTCTAGGAGTATTGTATGACCTTAGTACATACTCAAATGTACTCTCATACTAAAGTTTAATTCTAACTCTTATTTAAAATAAGAGACACCTGCCTTAACCACATAAATTTTCAGTAATGATAGAATAGGTCATTACAGGTACACTCTTAGTATTAAAAAAAGGGAAGTCTATGGAACATTCCATTGAGAACATGTATTATGTCAATATGTTAAAGATAGTGTGCATGTGATCTTTGATGAATCAAGTGGGACTGGGTGACAAATAAATGCAAAATGATGAAGCTGTGAATGGAGAGTATCTATAATTTCAAGGTGAAATGGTTGAAATTCCAAATGGGAAGACAAATCAAGCAAGATGAAAACACTGAATCCCAAATAAATATGTAGGGACCTGGTACTATTTTGGTTCTCCCTAAAGTTGATTAACAAGTAGATTACACAAAAACTGAAACCCCTGGACTTAGGAAAGAAGATATTATTGAAGAAGCACCATCTGAGGGACCTGGTTTAGTCAGTCCTCAAAGTCAGATTCAATCAGCAGTACAAGTATCAAATTGGAAACATCAAGGATCTTATCCATTGGAAAATGTGATCACTCTCTTGCACTCAGGTTTCTAAACCAGATTCAAGTCCATGAATATGTTTGCATTCACAGCTTTTTATCTCAAATTGAGCCCAAGAATATCAAGGAAGCATTAAAGGATAATGACTGGATTGGCTCTATTCAAGAAGAGCTTCACCAGATTGAGAGAAAACAAATATTAGTACGTGGTACTTAAGCCTATGGATAGAATCATCATAGGTACCAGGTGGGTGTTTCAAAATAAGCTATATGAGTTTGGCAGCACAAAGCTAGACTGGTTATTTAAAAATATAATCAAGAAGAAGGTATAGACTATGATGAGATATTTATCCTAGTTTCCAGTCAAAGAATCCACCTGGAGACAGCAAAATGAATCTTAAAGTACCTTAAGGGAATTTTTGATCTAGGTTCTTTTCTATTTATTTAGAGATAATTTTGATTTGATTGGATATGTTGATGCTGACTATGCCGAGTACCTAATGAATAGAAAGAGCACTTATGGAATGGCTTATTTTCTTAGTTCATCCTTGATCTCATGAGGGACTAGGAAACAGAATTAAATTGCTCTATTTACGGCTAAAGCTTAGCAAGTGATTATTGCTTCATGATGTGCACAAATTGCTATGGATAAAATAACAACTTGGAAACTCTGGTGTGATCACTGAGTGTGTGCTATTACTATGTGATAATACTAGCGCACTCAATATGCAAAGAATCTAGTGGAACACAAGAGAACCAAATACATTGACATTAAGCACCATTTCTTGAGGGATAATGTTGAGAAGGGTCTGATATGTATGAAATTCTGCAGAATGGAGGACCAGGTAGTAGACATCTTCACAAAGGCTCTATGCAGGAAACACTTTGAAGAAAATCGAATAAGGATGGATTGATCAAGATGCACTAACCTTCTCCATGTTTTGGCTATGATTAGATAGAAGGTATATGTGAAAGTGTCTTAAGGCATTGTCTAACTCAGCTCTATACCATTGCAGGTACACGCATGGTGATTTCACAAACATGTAAGAATGGGAAGCTTTTTCACTATCTTTGAAACTCACCCGTGATGTTCTATAAAAGAGCCTGGTTCTCTCCTACAGGTTAGTATGTCTATTTATACTTGAAGTAATTAAAACTATTGTAGATTCCATGTCATAAATTTTCTTCCCTCTTATATTCCCAAATAGTGCCATTTCATAAGTCCTCCAAACGTCATCCTAACCCAAATATCACATCAAAATACTCTCTTTATATAATCCTCACTGTTCTGACTTCTCACTTCTATTTTATTTTATTTTTCAACAAAACATCCACAAAACTCCTACCCTTCCAGTTCATCTATAAGATTTTTCCTTTAAATTAGTCCTTCTACTATTCCCTCTCTCCTAAACTCTTATTGTCTCATCCAAATTCCCCTCTCACTCTCCATCAAAGGACTCTTTTTCTACTGGTCAGAACCCATTTTCATCTATGGAGACTCTAAATCTCGCAGTGATAGAGATAGTGCATGTCTCCCCTACCTTACTCATGTTCTCTCTCACTCACCCGTGTCTTCTGCTCCCTAGATCCAGAAAGAGTCCTTCTTCCAAAGTTTTTGTTCTTAAGGGTTCCACTCCTAGCTCCTCAAATCCAATCCCTCAAACAATCTCTCAAGCATCTACGTCTACAGTTCAACTATCTGAGGAAATAGTTGAGCTTCATGAGAAAGATAAAGATCTAGAGGTCATAAGTCAACAAGTGAGTGTTGAAGAGGAAAAGGTAGAAGAAGTTGAGGGTCAAAACACTTAGACCACTAAGTATGCTTCCCTGTCGAAGAAAATCCAATTGGTTCAACTGAACTGACCAGGGAACCAAGTATGCTATCTGCTTCTACCTGCGGAGAAAATTTAGAAATTGAGAAAGGTTTATCGGAATCCTCTGGTGAACACCTGTTTAAAGGAATTCTTACTGATGGAAGGGGAAGGGCATCCAATAATTTGGAAAGCTGAAAGGAAATTTTGGAGGGATTTTATGCAGCCTTAGTAAGAAAGAGACGTAATGGAATGGAACAGGGACTCTTATCCATCAATAGTCTGGTTTTCCTGGTAAATATAGTGTTTAAAAAAGGTCCAAGGTCCTATAAAGGTCCCCAAATGGATCAAAGAAGGAAACAAAATGGGGACCTGTTACATGAGAAAAGTTTAAAGAACAAATGTAGGTTGTGTTGAAAAGAAAACCAAAATAAGCAAAAGACAAGGAGGCTGGTTCATAAGTGTGATGTTAAAAAGGAAGTTCCACCTTTTAAAGTGGTGTCAATCGATGAGGAAGATACTTCCCAGACTATTGATGAAGTTCTTGCTACAGGGAAAGAATCTAGGAGAGAAGGCACTAGTCAAAAAGGTCGATGTCTGTAGGTGTTGTGCATGGGAAATCCACAAAGGAACCTGGTGAAGTTAACATGGGCTCTAAGAAAGAAGGGATGAGTTCACGACCCAAGAGTAAAAGAGGTGCCAACTCTGTCAAAGGACCTGCATCATTCTCAAAGTGTCCTCAAGAGGACCCTAATAGTGAAACTCAAGGGAAACTCTTCTCAAACAAAGGGTTCTAAATGGACATGTGTTTGATTCAGATATTACAACTTATCCTAGGATTCAAGAATTGCTTGATATGGTAAAATTCCAAGGATGGACTCCTCTGTTTGAACCTCCCATCCCCTCGTTCTATGAAAAGGAAGTGTGGATTTTTATGGTGATTTGATGTTTAAGGAGGACAAGAATGCAAGCATAGATACTGTGAATGGGGTGGATTTCACACTCGATATGTCATGTTTGGGAAGGATTCACGATGTGCCTGTGAGAGAAATTTATATTGTTATGAAACAAAGCTATTCCAAGGATTTTCTTAATTTGATTGGGAAACTAAAGGGAACCCTGAAAAGATGATCGGATGTTTAAAAAGAAGATGAAGCCAAAAGTACCAATTGATTTTTGAACTGGTGAATAAGGTTCTCCTCCCTCGTTTTGAAAGGAGATCTCTTACCGCCATCATTGATCTGTACATCATGGAAGCCCTCGCCATTTTTAATCCGATAATCCTTCTTGACATCATGTTGGAGAATATTTTGAAAATCCATAAGATGAAGGACGAATTCCATGGATTGGGTTATGGATTTATGCTTACAAGAGTGTTCGACAATTTCAGTGTTCAACCTATTCATCGCACTATGGGGACAAGGAATTAAGCAAATGTTTACTCTCACCACTTTAGAGAAATGCAAGTATGTGGAAAATAAAGGTGGTGTTGGACCTAATTCCATGATATCTAGTCTAATTGCAGCACATGAAAGAACTATGGAACAGTTAAAAAAGATGTCTTTGTTGTTGGCTCAGCGAAAGTGTAATATAACTGTGTTACAGGCTAAGTTTGCAACAAACATCTTCGGGCACAAGTAGGGACCAGGTGCCATGGAGGAACTCCAGAAAGAGAATGCTCAATTTAAGGCTGAGATTATGGGGCTTAAGAAATGAATGGAGAATTAGACCCAGCATACGCTAAGTGATCAACGTGAAGCCAATGAACGACTTGACCAGCTCATTTTCAAGAAATAATTTGCTAGTTCTTTCTATTTTTTTCCCTATTTTGTATCTAGCCTCTTTCAGTTGCCTGTTTTCTTTTCTTTTTCTCTTCTTTTGTCTCCTGTTATAACTTGGCAACTTATGTACTTTGATTCTCTTAATGATATAATATGAAATACTACTCTGTTGCTTTATATTGCATGCACTGGGCTGTTCTTTATGATATGTGAAGTCGTTCTTATTTTTATCTATTTTACTGACTTTATTCGTGTTAGTGTTGTCCTAGTGGCCATAAGTTACCCTTTTCTAATGTTACTTTTCTCATGTTACTACTTCAACTATTTTTAATGATGTCAAAAGGGAAAAGTTTTGTGTGAGAGAGAGAAAGTACTTATTCAGGGGGAAACTAGTCCTCAGGAAGTACTTGCTTGTGTGTTTGTCATCATAAAAAAAGGAGAAAGCGATGATGCATAGAAGATATGGTAGTAATATGCCTTGTTTTAATGATTTGACAAACCTGCTGAGGGATCAAATATGGTGGTCGAAGGAACCTGGTCCATCTATCTGAGTCAACTCTCACAACTGTAATGGTATAACGAAAAATATTCATGAAGGGAAATTGTCTCATTTTATTTCATGAGTTTGACAAACCTGTTGAGGAACCATATACGCACCAGGTCCATCCGTATGAGTCAACTCTCACAGCTGTAAAGGTACTATTAATGTGACAGTACTGAAGCACTGTGGTTCCTTTTTCTCGACCAATGAGAAACGTTTAAGGTTTTTCCTCTCATCATCTCTCATATATATACATCAGTCAAAGATATGAAAACCTAGTTTTGCACAAACACATACTGCTTATTTTCTCTACAAAGCCGCCAAGGTATTCAACAAGGCAAAGCTGCAACAACTGATGAACCAGTTCGTCTCAGCTCAACATGTCTCAAGTTCTAGGTTGTTGAGTTTTTGTCTTTTGTTCCTTAAAATTGTAAACCTACTCCTCGTTAGAGAAGCTTTCGTAGGTCTCATATTTTAGTCTCTCTTTTATATGTTGTTAGCTAGAGTTAGTCGTGTTGTGTCTTTACAATAAAGTTATTGTAGAGAGAACTTATTATAGAACTATTGTAAGGGCGAGGGATTTAGAGTTTAATTTCTATAGGTTGCAAGAGATTGTAATTTGAACATTGCTCAGTGTTTTAGTGGATAGTTTGACAATCCTACTGGGTTAAATCATGATTTTACTCCCTTGAAGAAGGAAATTTCCACGTAAACATCTTGTCTTCTTTACTTTCTATTTTTTTAGTGTGGAAATTGGTAGAGAACCTGGTTCTCAATACAGTGGTGGACTCATAAACTATCAGTAAGGAAACCTAGATAACTTCACTTACACGTTTAGCCCTGAAAATATTAAAGTAGCCGAGTCGTCCAAAGTTGAAATACACTGAAGTAAAGATTAGTTCGGTGGATAACACCTGCAGAGTAATAAAGTTTAATTAAAGTACATCATACATGCGCTTCTCTTTTTCTATCTTGCCGACCAGTCTTAATTATTCAATTCTCTAATATTAAAAATTCTCAAAAAGTGAGTACTGAAAAAGTATAAATTTTCTTTTCCATCTCTTTCAACAGCACAATAAGGTAACTATATATATATTGATTTAATAAATTGCCAGACAATAGTAAAGATTGTTTTCTTCTCTTCGGTGTAAGGTTCATTTTCTGCGTCTCCAATTTTGTTTATTTGCTAATTATGTTGTAGAATCAAGAAAAAATTAAATAGCTAGCTAGATAAGAACTCACTGATCACTCATGTTCAGATGTGGATTTAGAGCTCGACTTAATTCATATATATTGCTTTTAACTAAAATATTACTATATGTGTATATTACTTATAATACAGTTAGTTTCCATGAGGCAGTACTTGTTAAGATATACTATTAATCATGTGTTTTGATATAATATTATTTATTAAATAATTATTTATTTATTTAATTTAATAAAGTATTACATTAAATAGATCATTTTGTCATATATGTGTCATCAACTTATGTAGTAGATGATTTGGTGTATAGAGTTTAAGATTATGCACAAAAGATTAAATCATCGGTTCTTATAAGTTAAAGTTATAGTTCACAATCGTAGATGGAAGTTTGGATAAACCATCAGAATGATTGTAGCACGAGACTAAAAGTAATTTATCTTGATTACGAGAATGGTATAGTTCTAACTTCTCGTGCTAGTGCATTTTGTATGTATTGAACAGGACCGAGTAGAGATAAATGTTTTAGACTGACTGACAAAAACATATTCTCTAAACTATTGAATGTACTTATATTCTCAATCTTGATATAACTATTATGAGCTGTATATATTAATTATCGTTTTAATTTATTAAAAGGCGAGATCCTGAGATGGGTCAATATGCCTGCTAGATTGGATGATAATAATATATATTGGTGAAATAATAAGTTAGTTGATAGAATCCATGTCTCGGTATAGAGATTGATGATACCCCTTTTATGGAAGCTTATAAGTTTTCATGTGTAAACTCGGCCGGTGAATTTATGAATCTGACATATGAAATAAGTTAAGTATTGTTCTATGGGAAATTAATCATTGAATTAAATTCGTCAGTAATTTAATTTATTGATTAGTATCTGTAATCTTAACATGGGGAATTACATAAGTGTTTAATAGAGAATTTTGAAGTATAAATAGAGGAGTGCAATTACGAATTTCTAGTGGAATAATTTATAATTTATTATGGTAAGAATAATTTAAATTAATATTTTAAATTATTTCCATAGTAGGAAGTCTCAGTAATTAATTATGTGGTTCCTGCAGTGCCCATATTTAACTAGAACTCAGAATCCTATTTTCTAGGGAAAAAGGAAAAAGTGGCGTGTGTTTTCTTGATCAAAGAAAATAAACGTGTTCCTCCTCTCCTTTTTGGACGGGGAAAGCTCCTCTATAAGTAGGGGTTCTTCCAACCTAGAAAATATAATTGAATTAGTTTTTTGCATAATACTTGTCCACCCAAGTATTTAGAGAGTTCGGCTGTGAATTTGGGATCACTGGAGAAGATCGTAGAATTGGAGTCAGGCTTGCTTCAAGATATCTGCTCACCCTTCAAGAGGTAATTCTTGGTTAATTTTTAGCACGCTTTGTGTGAACTACGTGTTGGTATTTGTTATCTATTATTCATGTAAGCAGTAAGTTTCTGGAATGCTTTCGCTGCGTGTACTATTTTCCAACAATTAGTATCAAAGTCTTGCTTACATCTTTATAGATAATCTATACACGTTATATATGTGTGCGATCGTATATTTGGATTCATGATTTGTAACTTTTATCATGAGGAAAAATTATAAGATACGTGAAGTTTCTTTTGTGAATTGTTGTAGAAAGTTTTGACGAAACAAATTTTAAAATTGCATTGAACTTCTGATCGTTGACTGGTAAACAAAAATAAAACGGAAACAGAGGATGCTATTGGCGGCTCCAACGAGGAAAGCCTATCATTATTTTCTGTTAATTTTTTTTCATTATTTGTTTACTTTATAAAAGTAAAATCAAGTGTTAGTTTTTTTTTTGTTTCACGTTTGTTAGTTTTTTTTTTGTTTCACGTGAATAATGATGACAGTGAACATGTTTCTAACTTTGATTGAAACCTTTTAAGAAACTCTTAATTAAAATCACGTTGTGGATCAATGAGTAATAGAATTAATTAAAACCTATTAATTGAAACCTTTTATTAAAGAGTTTATTTTTGGATTTATTTGTTAATGAAATCAATGGTTTTTTGTTTCATGAAATGATGTTGGACCCATTAATTAAAAAGTTTTACATTACATGGCCATTAATTTTTATACAGTATAATGTTTAAAGGCTTTTTGTAAGATTTTCTTCATTATGTATTTTTTTCTTATGTGTATAATTTTTATATATATACATGAGATAGTATAATGAATGAATGGGATATCTTGGTACAATTTTCTGGAAAAATTTTAGAGTATAAAATTTAGAAAGGAAAATTTATTTGGTGATAAAGGTTCCTCCTCATGATTACCAAGATTAAATAGTAATGAAGTATTAAGTTTATGTGTTGGCTTAGATCTTCTTTCATATGGGATAAATTTAATACAAGTCACTACCTATTTAATCGTCAGTTTGATAACCTGTATTAACTCTCCTAAACTAAGTAATATATGATTGGATCAATGTAACTAGAGTTTTGATTTTCACTTGACTTAAGCTAACAGTATACTCTCCATCTAAGTTAGATCTATAAAAGTTTATGGAGTGAATAATCGGTCATTATATATGTGTATTGCATGAGTAGTTCTCCAGTCCCATCGATTGGCTATTTGAGATGCATGAATATACATGTTTGTGATGAGTTTGAATTTAATTATTCAATATTTATATGACTATTTTATTGATCTATTGTAAAAAAAATCAATCTTAGATTCAATATGTCTCCTGTTACCTCCCTTAGCACTATTATGAGTCAAAATAAATTTGAGAGTCATAACTTTATTGAGAAAGGTTCTACTTCTAAACTGAAAGGTGAAAAGAAGAAGAAAAAGACTCACAATGCTAAGAAAGTTGTAGCTCTAACTGGAGGCATGAAAAAGCCTAAAGGCAAGTGCTTTCATTGCAAGATGTCAGGTCATTGGATGACACATTGTCCAATTTTTTTTAGCCAAGCATAAAAATAAGCTAGATAACTCACTTTCACTTGTCGTTGAAACATGGTTAGCGGTTGTTTCTACCACATCATGTTGTGTAGACTCAGGAGTCACTGATCACATCTGCACTACAATGTAGGGGTTTCAAGAAACGCGCAAGCTGATTAGAGGTGAAGTTAGTGTTTTTCAAGTGGATGGCTTAGAAGCTCCAGCTTTAGCATTAGTAAATATTAGTATCTCATTTGGTAGTGGTAGAGTTTTAATTTTAAAAGACGCATTATATGCACCTGCTGTTAGAAGAAATTTGATTTCAGTTTCTAAAGCTTTAAGAGATGGTTATAATATTAATTTTTCTGATAACGATTGTGTTATTAGCTAAATATATATTTTATCTCTGTTGGTACATTGATTGATGGTTTTTTTATTATTAATGTCTCTCCTGAACTGCAACAAACTATTGAACTGAATAATATTAATCTTCCTAGTAAAAGAAAATGATCTTCTGAATTTAATCAGACCTATTTATGGCACTTGCGTCTATGTCATATAAATCTAGACAGGATTTCAAGGTTGGTTAGAGATGGACCTTTAGGTTCATTAAAAGTGGAGGCACTACCAACATGTGAATCGTGTTTAGAAGAAAAAAAGACTAAGAGTGTAACGACCGGGTTCGTCGTTACGGGTAAACAATTCGTGCCGAGTTTTGGGTTAGAAAACTTCCGGGTTTAGGAGTTGAAAATTATGGGCTAGGCTAGTCTGGATCAGTTTTGGAGTGAAGTATGGTCTAGAACAATCCGGGTAAGGATTGGGTTAGGTGTCGTGTTTTGAGCTAGTTTTCCACGTAGCCAAGACATAAAGGAGTCCGGAGGACTTTTCAGAATCGAATTCGGGTAAGTAGAACTTTCGAAATCGCGATTGATGTGAAGGAGTTATTTAGGATCATCGGGGGAAACAAGTGCGTTGTAAAATGGGCAAATTTTGGAGATTTCTGGACATTCTATCTGTGACGAGCGCAACCGTCTGCGGTAGCGGCCTCCGCTATAGCGGTGGAAAATACTGTTATATCGGTGGTTAAGGCGGTCAAGGCGGTCAACACCGCTTAAGACCGCTATAGTGGGAGTTGTCCGCTATAGCGAGACCGCTATAGCGGAGCGACGGGACCAGAAAACCCAGAAATGGGTTTTAATTTTATTCTCTTCTCTTCAACCCCAAAAACAAACGAGAGTTATTCCAAAAACTCTCTTAGGCTGCTCCAAGACTTGGGAGCCATGGGGAGGAGGAATTTCGATAAAAGGGACGTGAAACCACGGATTCGGGCCTGCAGAACTGCCAGGAATGCCTCCACAGAGCCAGAAATGCACGGTTGCAGCTGCTTGGCATCCAGGTAGGCTAGGTTTTATGAGTAGTTAGACCTGTTTACTTTCCGTACTTTGTATAGTAGAAATAGAGAATCCATATTTTAGGCCTCCGGGCACGGAGTCTGGCGGATTCGGGAATTGTTGTGTTGTTTCTAGGATGTACGAAGTAAATGGTGGGTTTGTGAATGGTATTATATGGTTAGCTTAATTATATTGTTGACATAAAATGATAGGTTGAGGGACTAGCATGTCGGGAAAGTTTGGGGAACTGGGGGAGTGCTTGGGAGCACGGGAAACGGGAATAGGAAGCTCCTAGGTGGAGTTTCAGGAATGTTTATTGCTTGAGGCTTAGGGGCGGTCTGGCTAAGGTAAAAAAAAGGGAAGTGTGTCGCATGCTTGTGTGTTTATCTAAAAAGGGAAATCGCTAGTTACATGTAAAAATAAAAAGGGTGAACCGAGGAATAGTCTTCGGACGGGAATTGATGGATCGTAGTTGTACCCAAAAAGGGTAGGTAATGACTTATGATTTTTCGTGAATGTTGTATATTCATGTACTCATGTCTAAGTGATTGGATGCTTTACATTTCTTAGGAAAGTTGTGTGGAATGTCTAGGTTCCTATTTACAGTCTGTGTTGAACGGTGTTTACTTGTTGGTCTTACAAGTTGTGTGTGTTCATCTACTAACTGTGGTTATTGACATTTGGTTGGCTCGGGTATCATGCCTGGTACAGTTACTATTTGGTTATCACGGGTACCACGTCTGGTATGGATTTACTATTTGGTTGGCACGGGTACCACGCCTGGTACAGGTTACTATTTGGTTAGAACGAGTACCATGCTTGTTACAGGTTACAAATTGGTTGGCTCTGGTACCACGCCTGGTAGGGGTTCACTTTATTGCATATTGCATATTGACTTTGTATTACATTGATTGTTATTGGTTCGTGTGTGGACTGGGTTGTTTTATTGAATATAATACCTGATATTGGTTCCGTGAGTGGATCGGGTTGTTTATTGAAAAGTGCTATTGTTTGGTGGTCCTTGAGTGGTCGGGAACTGTTGTATAACTATTGTGTTGGTCTTGGTGTAGGCCGGGTTGTTATGTCATGTTATGAGTTTGTTCTTGGTGTAGGCCGGGTTGTTATATCATGTTATTAGTTTGGTGTTGGTGTAGGCCAGGTTGTTATGTCATGTTATGAGTTTGGTCTTGGTGTAGGCCGGGTTGTTATATCATGTTATTAGTTTGGTCTTGGTGTAGGCCGGGTTGTTATGTCATGTTATGAGTTTGGTCTTGGTGTAGGCTGGGTTATTATATGATGTTATTAGTTTGGTCTTGGTGTAGGCCGGGTTGTTACATCATGTTATAAGTTTGATTTTAGTGTAGACCGGGTTGTCATGTTAACACCAAGATGTGTTAGGGGGGGATCCGGGTGTGTCCAGACTATGTAAAAGAGGTTATGAGTTCATGTTTTATTGTCATTAAGTGTACTAATGACGGTCAAGGATTAACTGTGTTAATAAGCATAAGGATGGGTCTTGGGGTAGACCGGGTAGCATGTTGAACACTTAGGTGTGGCTAGAGGATCCTTGGAGGGTCCGGATTTTGGGATGAGAAAGGGATTTAAATATAACTCTGTTGTTGTCATTGAATGTGTCAATGGTTTCTAGGTGAGTTGCATGTGGTTGGTAAATATAGAGGAAGACGAAGCGTCTGGGCGTGGTTATTGGTTATTATAACCCGGTGGTAAAGCAGTCCTAGTGGTCCGGGAAAGTCTAGAAAATGGTAGGTAATACTTGGGTATAATAGAGGTTTGGTTAGGCAGCTAGCCGGGTCAAGTCTGAATATTTAGTCAATGTAGTTGACTGGGGTAAAGGTTAAATGTGACTTGGGAAGTCTACGTGTCAAGGTGACTTGGGAAGTCTACGTGACAATGTGACTTGGGAAGTCTAGGTGACAAGGTGACTTGGGAAGTCCTAGATGTCAGGGTCAAGGTTAAAGGTGAAGGAGGGAGCTATAATGTTTATTTCATGTCTTTCCCTGTTTTTCTTATATGATGGTAGGAATGGATTCGGTTCGACTGATGATGCCTACCAGTACGTGTGTTTATACTGACTCTTCTCTTGCTATACCTTTTTGGTATAGTCTGGTTGCAGGTTGGTGATGTTTCATAGGTTCACGGCGATGAGGGTCTCCAGCAACTTCTGTCTTTGATTCCATGGGGAAGTTGGATCTTTTATCTCTTTGTGTCATCTTGTAGAAGCTCTTGTACCTGTTTAGACTAGATCCTAGGGAGGGATTTAAATATTGTAAAGGTTTTCCCATAATTTCTTATGTAGCCTATTTCTGAACAGGATTTGTAAAGGAAAGGATTTCAGTTATGTATAAAGGTGGCTTAGTTTAAAGATTTACTTTAATTCCGCATGTTACCTGTTGGACGAGTGGTAAGGGTTCGTCTATCTAGGTGATTAGAGTAAGTGCCCGCACGGCCCGGTAGGTTGGGTCGTGAAAAATGGTATCAGAGCCTAGGTTACCGCTCTCCCAGTACAAGAGCAAAATATAGAATAGAGTCTCACGTATTGGTGTGTAGATATCCACATCTAATCCTAGGGAAGCTGCGAAGCATTCTATGAAACACGTCTCTTCTTTCATTCATTTTCATGCGGTTTCGTTACTTTCTTGTATGGGTTGAGTCCAATTGGTATCTCTCGATTCCAATTGGTATCTCAACAAGGTAAAGGATGTCATTGGACTCCAGGTATGACAAACAAGCAAGGAAAATCGGAACCGGGAAGGTTCCAATTGGTATCTGGCCTGGGAGGCTATGTAAAGGATGGATGAGCCAGCTAACGGTCATCCATGAAGCGAATGAAAGATGATGAAACTGGTTTGATTGAGTGTTAGAGCTTGAGACTCGTGATTGCATGCATTGCATAATTTGAATGATCGTGATTGTGTGGTGTATAGTTACTTGAGTTACTCTGAAATTTGTGGTTGGCAAGGAGTCTTAACCTGGTTATGTGTTAATAATTGAAGGAGTTCTTGTTTTGTAATTCAAGTGGAAAACAGTATGCTAAATGCGGGGCAGGGTCTTATCATTGGTAAAAAATGATAAGGAAAAATGATATATATACTTGTGGGAACTCAGGTTTCAAGTGGTTAGTATATGAATAAGTACCAGGGACAAGGGCTATTATCTCGTAATAGCGGGAGTTATGGTAAGACATGGATGATCGGCTAATGGTCATCCATGGGACGAATAGAGAGTAAATTAGGTGACTTGATTTCGTTATAGTCTGAAACTGAATTGTTTGTGTGTTATAGTGCTTGTATGATTTCTTGATTGGTATGTGATGTGTTGCCTTACTGTGAAATTGTGGGTCTAAAGGTCGTCATAAATTGAATTGGTATGACTTGGTTGGTGATAAAATGTTATGTGTGCAGAGTAAAATTTAATATTACTTTCGATAAAGGACTCATCATTGGTTAAGATGGTGAGGGAAAAATGATTTACGACTGTAGAGAAGCTTCAGTTTCAGGACAGTCGGGACTTGGTTGGGAACCAATGGGAAAAGGGGCTATCATTGCTTGATAGCGGGGATTTCGATAAGGAAATTTTCTTTTGTGATAACTCCTGATCGTGACTTCAGTAAATTTATTCTGACTTAAAGGTTTGTGATTTGCTTTAGTGATAAATTATGGTAGGACCAATTGGAATGGTTTGCATTTACATTCGGGTATAGACTTATCATTGGTGTAGATGGTAAGAGAAAGGGGTTGGGAATTGTGACTGTAGGGAAGCTTCGGTTTCAGGACAGTCGGGACTTGGTTGGGAACCATGGGAACAAAGAAGTCATTAGTGTGCAATGGCGGGAAGATATTGTTGAGAACAATTGTCTAGTGTTAACTCACTGTGATTGATAATATTTTATGCTAAATTGTGATGCGTTTGATGCCAGTAATGGTCTTAAGGGTGGTTTAAGACCATGGCGGGATTTATAGGACTAGACAATGGTAACCGGGGAAGGGGAAGGATACACTTGCTGAAAATTTTAAATTTCTGGGTTGTTACCGTCGGGACCGCCATAGAGGAACTAGACCCCTACGGTGATCCCGCTATAGCGGGATTTTTACCGCTACAGCAGAAGGGCGCGGGGTAGAGTGCCTGCCCTGCTTTCCCTTGTTTTTCATTTCATTCCCGGGGCACCTAAAGGCAATGGGTACATTATGAGTTGCTATGTGAAGCGAGAAAAACATCCAGATAGATAATATAGTATGCATATAAGGTATTTGTTGAGAATTTAGCACCCATGTGCGATAAAAAGGAAAGGGTAGATATGGTAGCCCGGGACGTTGGTAAAATTATGATTGACTATCGGTGGGAATAGTCACTCATGTAGAATTTGATAAATGACTCGTGATTGACTGAGTAGTATGGGACACTGCTCATGGGCTTGTATTGTGACGGTGATTATTTACTTGTTTTATTATTGATGATCATTAGTGGTGAGGGTATGCTCGCCATAGCATTGGTTGGGGTGTAAGTACCCGGATAGACTTTTCCCCTAGAACGGGAGTTGCCAAAACCTCAAGCTAGGATGAGTTCCAATAGAATCTTTGTTGTTGCATGATTTAGAGATATGTGGTGTCTTAGGGCATAGTGTTGATAGGAATAAGATGATACTATGATATGTGAGGGGCATAGTACCCCGTAGAAAGCTTTTGAAATAGAGTTCAGGCTAGCAGAACTCTGGGCATAGTGGAAAGGGGATCACCAATGATGGGATCTAGCCCCCTTGGCGAGGAAAATCTATTTTTGTTCATTAGGTGAGTTCTTTTGCTCCGGTGTGTCGATGAGGCCCCATATTTATCGGGCACTCGGGGATAGGTAACCTAGTTGCCTTGTGCGACTCAAGGGAAATAATTCCTTGATAGAGCAAAAGTGAGTTAAATTTTGGGTTGAGTTAGGTATACCAAGGGATTGGAAAGTTTCGGTGGTTTGCGTAAGGTTATATTTACGCTGTCATGGTAAAGTATTAAGATTGAGGGACGGGCTTATTCTTTCCCTCTGCCTTAGGGATCGTTCGGGGATGAACGAAGGGTAAATTGGTATCTGTTGTAACGACCAGGTTCATCATTATGGGTAAACTATTCGTGCCGAGTTTTGGGTTAGAAAACTTCCGAGTTTGGGAGTTGAAAATTCTGGGCTAGGCTAGTCTCGATTGATTTTGGAGTGAGGTATGGTATAGGACAATCCGGGTAAGGATTGGGTTAGGTGTCGTGTTTTGAGCTAGTTTTCCACGTAGCCAAGATATAAAGGAGTCCGGGGGACTTTTCGAAATTGAATTTGGGTAAGTAGAAATGTCGGAATCGCGATTGACGTGAAGGGGTTGTTTTGGATCATCGGGGGAAACAAGTGCTCTGTAAAATGGGCAAATTTTAGAGATTTTTGGACATTTTGTCCATGATGAGCGCAACCGTCCGTGGTAGCAGCCTCCACTATAGCGGTGGAAAATACCGCTATAGCGGTGGTCAAGGCGGTCAACACCACTTAAGACCGCTATAGTGGGAGTTATCCGCTATAGCGGGACCGCTATAGCGTAGCGATGGGACCAGAAAACCCAGAAATGGGTTTTAATTTTATTATCTTCTCTTCAACCCCAAAAATAAACGAGAGCTATTCCAAAAACCCACCTAGGCTGCTCCAAGGCTTGGGAGCCATGGGGAGGAGGAATTCTGGTAAAAGGGACGCGAAACCATGAATTCGGGCCTGCAGAACCGCTATGAATGCCTCTACGGAGCCAAAAATGCACGGTTGCAATTGTTTGGCGTCCAGGTAGGCTAGGTTTTATGAGTAGTTAGACTTGTTTACTTTTTGTACTTTGTATAGTAGAAATGGAGAATCCTTGTTTTAGGCCTCCGGACAAGGAGTCTGGCGGATTCGAGAATTATTGTGTTGTTTCTAGGATGTACGGAGTAAATAGTGGGTTTGTGAATGGTATTATGTGGTTAGCTTAATTATATTATTGACATAAAATGATGGGTTGAGGGACTAGCGTGTCGGGAAGGTTCGGGGAACCGGGGGAGTGCTTGGGAGCACGGGAAACGGGAATAGGAAGCTCCTAGGTGGGGTTTCAGGAATGTTTATTGCTTGAGGCTTAGCAGCGGTCTGGCTAAGGTAAGAAAAAGGGAAGCGTGTCGCATGCTTGTGTGTTTATCTAAAAAGGGAAATCACTAGTTACATGTTAAAATAAAAAGGGTGAACCGGAGAATAGTCTTCGGACGAGAATTGATGGTTCGTAGTTGTACCCGGAAAGGGTAGGTAATGACTTATGATTTTTCGTGAATGTTGTATATTCATGTACTCATGTCTAAGTGATTGTATGCTTTACATTGCTTAGGAAAGTTGTGTGGAATGTCTAGGTTCCTATTTACAGTCTATGTTGAACGGTGTTTACTTGTTGGTCTTACAAGTTGTGTGTGTTCATCTACTGACTGTGGTTATTGACATTTGGTTGGCTCGGGTATCATGCTTGGTACAGTTACTATTTGGTTAGCACGGGTACCACGTCTGGTATGGATTTACTATTTGGTTGGCACGGGTACCACGCCTGGTACAGGTTACTATTTGGTTAGCACGGGTACCATGCCTGTTACAGGTTACTAATTGGTTGGCTCGGGTACCACGCCTGGTACAGGTTACTATTTGGTTGGCTCGGGTACCACGCCTAGTATAGGTTCACTTTATTGCATGTTGACTTTGTATTACATTGATTGTTATTGGTTCGTGTGTGGATCGGGTTGTTTATTGAAATGTGCTTTTGTTTGGTGGTCCTTGAGTGGCCAGGAACTATTGTATAACTGTTGTGTTAATCTTGGTGTAGGCCGGGTTGTTATGTCATGTTATGAGTTTGTTCTTGGTGTAGGCCGGGTTGTTATATCATGTTATTAGTTTGGTCTTGGTGTAGGCCGGGTTGTTATGTCATGTTATGAGTTTAGTCTTGGTGTAGGCCGGGTTGTTATATTATGTTATTAGTTTGGTCTTGGTGTAGGCCAGGTTGTTACATCATATTATGAGTTTGATCTTGGTGTAAACCGGGTTGTCATGTTAACACCTCGATGTGTTAGGGGGGATCCGGGTGTGTCCAGACTATGTAAAAGAGGTTATGAGTTCATGTTTTATTGTCATTAAGTGTACTAATGACGGTCAAGGATTAATTGTGTTAATAAGCATAAGGATGGGTCTTGGGGTAGACCGGGTAGCATGTTGAACACTTAGGTGTGGCTAGAGGATCCTTGGAGGATCCGGACTTTGGGATGAGAAAGGGATTTAAATATAACTTTGTTGTTGTCATTGAATGTGTCAATGGTTTCTAGGTGAGTTGCATGTGGTTGGTAAATATAGAGGAAGACGAAGAGTCTGGGCGTGGTTATTGGTTAATATAACCAGGTGGTAAAGCTGTCCTAGAGGTCCGTAAAAGTCTGGAAAATGGTAGGTAATACTTGGGTATAATAGCGGTTTGGTTGGGCAGCTAGCCGGGTCAAGTCTGAATATTTAGTCAAGGTAGTTGACTTGGGTAAAGGTTAAATGTGACTTGGGAAGTCTACGTGACAAGGTGACTTGGGAAGTCTACGTGACAAGGTGACTTGGGAAGTCTAGGTGACAAGGTGACTTGAGAAGTCCTAGATGTCAGGGTCAAGGTTAAAGGTGAAGGAGGGAGCTATAATATTTATTTCATGTCTTTCCCTGTTTTTCTTATATGATGGTAGGAATGGATTCGGGTGGACCGATGATGCCTACCAGTACGTGTGTTTGTACTGACTCTACTCTTGCTATACCTTTTTGGTATAGTCTAGTTGCAGGTTGGTGATGTTTCATAGGTTCACGGCGATGAGGGTCTCCAGCAACTTCGGTCTTTGATTCCATGGCGGAAGTTGGGTCTTTTATCTCTTTTGTGTCATCTTGTAGAAGCTCTTGTACCTGTTTAGACTAGATCCTAGGGAGGAGTTTAAATATTGTAAAGGTTTTCCCATAATTTTTTATGTAGCCTATTTCTGAACAAGATTTGTAAAGGAAAGGATTTCAGTTATGTATAAAGGTGACTTAATTTAAAGGTTTATTTTAATTCTGCATGTTACTTGTTGGACGGGTGGTAAGGGTTCGTCTATCTAGGTGATTAGAGTAGGCGCACATACGGCCCGGTAGGTTGGGTCGTGACAAAGAGACCTTTTCCCTCAAAAGAAAATAGAGCAAATGATAAACTAGAGTTAATTCATTCTGATTTGTGTGGCCCGATGAACGTTCAAGCGAGAGGTGGTTATGAGTATTTCGTAACTTTCATTAATGACTACTCAAAATATGGATATATTTATTTGTTGCACCGTAAGTCTGAATGCTTTGAGAAATTCAAAGAGTTTAAGGCAGAAATGGAGAAACGACATGAAAAATATATCAAGTCACTACGATCTGATCGTGGTGGAGAATATCTCTCCACAGAGTTCATTAGTTACTTATCAGAATAAAGAATTATGTCTCAAATTTCTGCACCTAGAACGCCATAACAGAATGGTGTAGCAGAAAGAAGAAATCAAACTCTTTTAGAAATGGTTAGATCTATGATGAGTTACTCTGATTTGCCTTTTTCATTTTCAGGATATGCACTAGAAATTGCAAACTATATTTTGAACTTAGTTCCTTCTAAGTCTGTACCTGTGACACCCATAGAACTATGGACTGGGGACAAACCTAGTTTGAAACATGTTCGGATTTGTGGATGTCCATCACATGTGCTGAAAGGGAAGGCAGAAAAATTAGAACCAACAACAGAAGTATGTGTTTTTATTGGATACCCTAAAGGAACGAAAAATGGTCTGTTTTATAATCCTAAAGAAAAGAAGGTCATTGTAAGCACCAATGCCAAGTTTTTAGAAAAGGATTTTTTAACAAATCACATTCACAGAAGTAAACTAGTTTTATGGGAATTAAGCAAAGAGATAACAAATCAATCTACTAACAATAATGAAAATCAAATTCAAACTCCAGATGTTAGAATTAACATACCATTACACTTTAGTAGTGGGAGAGATGTTAATAAACATACAGTTTCACGAGTACAAGTTTTAAAAAATTTATTGCATCAAAGTAGTGGGAGTAGTATTGAGGAGATTGCACTAGAGAAAAAAGTTGTTGATATTCCCACACCGCAAGGTGCTGAGGATAACACAGAAATTCAAGATCCTATAAATGATGTGGTTCAATCACAAGATCATAGTAGTGCATCCTTTTCAGTTCCTTCCCCTCCACTTGTACCTGTAGTGCCTCATCGTAGTGGGAGAGAGATAAGAAAATCACTTCGGTATGCACTCTTGAGAAAGTCCTTTGACAGAATCCCTAAAGAGTTAAATACCGAATTCGTGAATTACGATGAAGTACTACAGGATAAAGATGCAAAAAAATAGATTGTTGCTATGAAATCAGAAAATGGAGTCCATGTATTCCAATAAAGTATGGGAACTTATAGAACCACCTGTAGATGGATTCAAATCCATTGAATGCAAGTGGATCTATAAGAAAAAGAGAGGAGTAGACGGAAAAGTGTAAGCTTATAAAGCTAGGCTTGCTGCAAAAGGGTTTACTCAAAAAGAAGGGATTGATTATGAGGAAACTTTATCGTTAGTAGCCATACTTAAGTCTATTAGAGTTCTCTTATCCATTCCTGCTCATTATGATTATGAGATTTAGCAAATGGATGTTAAGACAACTTTCCTTAATGAAAGTCTTGATGAAAATATTTTTATGCGACAACCAGACGGTTCCATTCAGAAAGGTCAAGAACACATGTTGTGTAAGCTTAAAAGATCTATTTATGGATTAAAGCAAGCTTCTAGGTATGGAACACTTATTTTGATAATGCGGTTAAAACCTTTGGTTTTGAGCAATGTCTTGATGAATCTTGTGTGTACAAAAAGTGGATTGGGGATAAGGTGGTGTTTCTGATATTGTATGTAGATGATATCTTGCTCATAGGAAATAATGTGGGCTTATTGAATTCAGTTAAGGAATGGTTGTCCAGTAATTTTGATATGAAGGATTTGGGAGAAGCTGCTCACATCCTTGAGATCAAGGTTCTACGTGATCGCAAGAAAAGGATGTTAGGCCTATCTCAAGCTCTTAATTGATACCATTCTTACCAGGTTCATCATGCATGATTCCAAGAAAGGATTTCTTCCTTTCAGACATGGAATTTCTCTATCTAAGGATCAATGTCCTAAGACAGATGATGAAATAGAAAACATGAAGGCAGTTCCTTATGCCTCAGTTGTAGGAAGCCTTATGTATGCGATGTTGTGTACTAGACCTGATATCTATTTTGATGTAGGCATGATTAGCAGATTTCAGGCTAACCCTTGACGAGAACACCGGACTGCGGTTAAGCATATAATCAAGTACCTGAAAAGGACTAGAGATTACATGCTAGTTTATCATTCGAATGAGTTAGTGTCGATAGGGTACACAGACTCAGATTTCCAGTCTAACAAGGACTCTAGAAAGTCGACCTCTGAAAATGTGTTTACTTTGGGAGGTGCAGACGTTGTTTGGAAGAGCATCAAGCAAACTTGTGTTGTTGATTCTACCATGGAAGCCAAGTATGTAGCAGCCTCTGAGGCAGCTAAGGAGGCAGTATGACTCAGAAACATTCTAAAAGACTTCGCGGTTGTCCTTGTGATAGAAGCCATACTTACTATTTATTGTAATAATAGTAGTGCGGTTGCAAATTTAAAGGAACCACGAAGTCATAAGAAGGCAAAACACATTGAGCGTAAGTACCATTTGATTCGATACATAGTGCAGAGAGGAGATGTGATGGTTGCGAAGATTGCATCAGAAAACAACCTGGCAAAAGATTTTTGATAGGCATGTAGAAAGAATGGGTGTTAGAGTTGTAGGTGCATGGTTATGAGTCTAAGTGGGAGATTGTTAGAATATACTATTAACCATGCGTTTTGATATAGTATTATTTATTAAATGATTATTTATTTATTTATTTAATTTAATAAAGTATTACATTAAATAGATCATTTTGTCATATATGTGTCCTCAACTTATATAGTAGATGATTTCGTGTATAGAGTTTAAGCTTATGCACAGAAGATTAAATCATCGGTTCTTATAAGTTAAAGTTATAGTTCACAATCGTAGATGGAAATTTGGACAAACCATCATCATGATTGTAGCACGAGACTAAAAGTAATTTATCTTGATTACGAGAATGGTACAGTTCTAACTTCTCGTGCTAGTGCATTTTGTATGTATTGAACAGGATCGAGTAGAGTTAGATGTTTTAGACTGACTGACAAAAATATATTCTCTAAACTATTGAATGTACTTATATTTTCAATCTTGATATAACTATATGAGCATGTATATATTAATTATCATTTTGATTTATTAAAAGGCGAGATCCTGAGATGGGTCAATATGCCTGATAGATTGGATGATAATAATATATTGGTGAAATAATAAGTTAGTTGATAGAATCCATGTCTCGGTATAGAGATTGATGATACCCCTTTTATGAGAAGCTTATAAGTTTTCATATGTAAACCCGGTCGGTGAATTTATGGATCCGGCATATGAAATAAGTTAAGTATTGCTCTAAAAAAAATTAATCATTGAATTAAATTCGTCAGTAATTTAATTTATTGATTAGTATCTGTAATCTTAACATGGGGAATTACATAAGTGTTTAATAAGAAATTTTGAACTATAAATAGAGGAGTGCAATTACGAATTTCTAGTGGAATAATTTATAATTTATTATGGTAAGAATAATTCAAATTAATATTTTGAATTATTTCCATAATAAGAAGCCACAGTAATTAATTTTGTGATCTCTGCAGTGCCCATATTTAACTAGAACTCAGAATTCTATTTTCTAGGGGAAAAGGAAAAAGTGGTGTGTTTTTTCTTGATCAAAGAAAATAAATGTGTTCCTCCTATCCTTTTTGGACGGGGAAAACTCCTCTATAAGTAGGAGTTCTTCCAACCTAAAAAATACAATTGAATTCGTTTTCTGCATAATACTTGTCCACCCAAGTATTGAGAGAGTTTAGCTATGAATTTGGAATCACTGAAGAAGATCGTAGAATTGAAGTTGGACTTGCTTCAAGATATCTGTTCACCCTTCAAGAAGTAATTCTTGATTAATTTTCAGCACGCTTTGTTTGTGTGAACTATATGTTGAAGCCGATGATATGCGACATGCATGTCCAGAGTTGATGGTAATTAATTATAAAATGGGGACCATTTGAAATTGATGTGATATGCTCCATTTTTCTTGGAGAACAAATTCAAATGATATAATTTGGGATAATCATAAATGCATGCATGTAACACACAGCCGACATGAATTTGACTACTTTTCAAATCACGTGCTTCCTTGTATTGTCCAATTATCTCCCTCTTGTATAAAGTACGGGAAAGAGTTCTTCTTAAAAAAATTATCTCTCATCGAAAATAAAAAAAGGTGTAACTTATCAGCGACCCTTTAAAGTTGGCATCAAATTTTATTGAGATATCTTAATTTAATATTTTTTATAGGCCCGTTAAATACATTTTAAATAATATTTTTCTTTTTTTTTGGACAAAAGATTCATTTTTTCTCTTTTATTATTTTATAATATTAATTAAATTTTAAAAAAATCATGTTTGAAGTTGTCTTCTCCGGTGCTTTTTAATCTCTTTCTTCTTTTTTTCTTTATAAAATTTATTTTTAAATTATTATTTTACACTCAAATGCTATATGTCCTCTTTTAATTCGTCATCATGTCTATTCATCCGCGAGCGTAGTACACACTTCATAAATGTAGCTGATTGTCAAAAAAGGGTCAAAGTGACGCATCAAAACCCTACAGGAGGTGTTTAAAATGAACAAGGCTCAATTAAAGTGTCTAAGTAAGAGTTGATGCCAACTTTAGGAGACCGCCAATGAATTCCCTCATCAAAAAATTATATTATGTGTATAAAAAATTAGGGGATTGCCAAAGTTTCGCTAATTAAGTTATTTAAGGACCCTCAGCGAAACTTTGGTTTGATCACCACTAACAGTAACAAACCATTGTTTTATTGTTAATAAATACTCCCTTCGTTTTAATTTATTATCTTATTTTCTATTTTAGTTTACTTTAATTTGAAAACAGTGTCATTTTTTATATTTAGTACTAATTGTTATACTCAACTTCCTAGATGATATATTTTAGATAACAAAATTCAAAAATATTTTGATACATTACATGCATCTTTAATTTAAGATAACAAGGTAAATATTTTTTAAGTTTTATATCGAGTCAAAGTAAAATAATTAAATTAAAAAAAAAATTGATCTATTGCAGCAAAAACAAACGGAGATACGTGTCTTGTACTTGATGGTGTTACAAAATTTTGACAGATAAAAAGTTGGGGATGTTGCTTTTTTGTGAAAGTTTTCACTCATCGTGTTTTCTTATAATTTCGTAACTACACATGTAATTTTTCATGATTTAATTAAGTTATTTAGAGAAAGTTATAGCAGAATGTAATTATCTTTTATTACAAAAGTATAAGAATATTTACTCGAACTGTAGAAAAAAAAAGTACTTAGAAATGCTACATGAAATGTAGACCCACTCTATTCAATTCTTGTCGACTTGGATAGAGTGAACTGGAAATGTTTCATAGTACTGCTAAACTAAAATTTAGGTTTACTATGTGGTTGCAGAAGCATGAAAGGCTCTTGACAGTGAATAGGTTAATTATAAAGTGGGGTTCTAATGCAGAGCTTCGATGTGTACATGTTTGGCTGTTGATGAAAAATAGAAATCATTTATTTGTTGAATACTCATTCACTGTTCAATTGTGGTTCTCATACTTTTGAAATTGCTACAACTTCAACCTTTTACTACACTCACTAGGCAAGATTATGTATGTTGGTGGTTTTGACAGATGAGGTTGGTGAGAGGATGTATTATTTGAGATGGTTGGCTGTGTTGGCTAACGCTACAATTTTGTATTGATCACTTTGATAATTAATAAATAGTTCAATTACCCAAAACAATAATGTAGACACACTCATTAATACTCTTTCTATTCATCTTTACTTGTTTAGTATACTAAAAATAATTTTTCAACTTTACTTGTTCAGCTTGAAAAATCAAGAGATAATTTAACATTTAGTTCCTAATTTACCTTTATCGTTAACTATAGTCATTTTTCCAATGTATTTCCCAAAACATTGTATTTATTATATTCAAAGAGTGATATGATAAAATTGGCATTCTGCTTATTGCTTCTTAAGGGGTGTGCCAAATCAACACTGAACAAGTAAAGATGGACGGAGGGAGTCCATCTTTACTTGTCCACTATTTACTTTACCACTTCTTAAGAAACAATAAATAGAAGGGTAATTTTACCATATCACCCTTTGAATATAATAAATACAATGTCTTGAAAAATGTAATAGGAAAATGACTAAAATTAATGATAAGGGTAAATTAGAAACTAAGTATAAAATTATCTCTTAATTTTATAAACTGGACAAGTATTGTTGGATATCTATTTTTAATATATTGGATAAGTAAAAATAAACGGAGGGAGGATCACATTTTCTTTTTAAAATGGATCTACTCTTTCTATTCGGTAGATAAAAAAGTTCTTTTCTATCATTCACACATTTTCAACTTATATAAACAAATATAATAATTTTAGGGATAATTTCAGAGATCTACCTCGAAGTTTTGCTCTGTCACATGCACCTCCTCTGTCATTTACAATATGGCGCCCAACTCAGTTATTTTGATTTTCTTATAATCATTCTTTAAATCTATTTAAAATAAATACAATTTAATTACTATTTGACAAATTTGCCCTCCTTTATATTAATTTCTTCATATCAAAGAATATTATTAAAAAATAATTTATTTAATAAATACTTTAAAAATAAAAAATAAGAAAAATAATTAATACTTTTACCTATAGACACACATGCGATTACTTAATTCTCTTTACCAAACAAATCTCAAAAGTCTGCAAACTAAAGTGAACCAATTCTTCATCTTCACCTTTATCAATTCACGGTGATTTCATTTTTCACGGTAACCCACCATTTTTCTATAACAACTTCTTCAAATCGAAAGTGATAATGAATTTCCACTATCAAAATTTTGTCAAAAATCGATGGCCAAAAGCGACGGACTGCATAGATTTTTTGGCCAAAAGCAATGGAAAATTGACACAGTCACATTCGTCGTATTTTGCTTTGTCATTTTTTGCAATGCGATGGACTGCGTTGTTTAAAACCACCGGACAATCGACCCTGTCTATCAATTTTTAAAAATCGACAGACAGGGTCGATTTTTTTAAAAATTAAAAATATTGAAAAATGTAGCTACTTGGAATTGAACCCGGGTTTTTGTTATGACTTTGGACAATTCTACCACACATGCTCTTTGATAAAAAAAAATTGTTATTTTTATTTATACTCTTTATCTGTAATTTTACGCACTTTAAACGGAGTCCGTCGATCGATTTTTGTAAAAAATAAAAAAAATTGAGAGACTGAGTCAATTTTTTTTAAAACAAAATTAATATTATTTTCGCATATTTTTGCGCAAAAAAAATCAATGGTGTTTCTCGATTTTTTATTAAAAAATTTAAGAAAAAATCAACGAATAGAATCAATTGTCCGTCGATTTCTTGGATCAACTCTATTTGTCGATTTTTTCTTCGTCAATATTCTTATTATTCTTAGTAGTGTCCTCAAAATAGAAAATTAATGGGAACGATCATAATTTATTTTAATTTAAATATATATGCGAGCCGAGAAGAAAAAAGATTCAAGAATTAGAGATAAATCATCCAAAAAATTTAGGTGAATGAATTTAAATTTGAGTTTTATATGTTTTTCATTCATGAAAGATGGGTATATATGTATAGGAAAACTGAATTTTTTAGCTATGGAGATTTGAAAGAGGAGAATCAAGATTAGATCTAAGCTTGCATGAGTGGTCAATAGCGGATGAAGTTGTTGGTTTCTCAAAGCGATTGAATTTGTAAGTTCTAAAGTATGACACAATCATTGGTTGCAACGGATAAGAATAAATCTCTCTTTCACTCTTAATGCTCCAAAACATTTTCAATATGTTGAAGATTAGGTGCTATAACATTAATCATCTAAAGTCAAAATAGTTGAGTACCAAGTAGAATGATTAACGTCTATGTATATATTTTTAGATTGATTTAGCATTTAATGGAAATGATAATATCACTGAGTAGCTCATGATTGCAAATCAATATAAAGCCTTATAATAGCATCTAATTTATCCGATTAGGTGATTCGCAAGCCGAGGAGTTTCAGTTCTTAAGATCTGAAAATTTCAATGCGCTATTGCACCTGCTGAAAAAATGAACTACCATTAATTCCGAAGATTTCGGTAAAATAACTTTTTTAAAGTTAAAGCTAACTACATGTTCTCTTCATGAGAAAAATAGTGTCATCGTAATATCGAATGAATTATTTGATGGAGGATTATATAGTAAAAGAACTTATGTTGAGAAGATAAAAATATATTAGCGTTTAACACACAAAGAAATAACTTTTATAAAATAAAGTCACCAATAACCTTTGCAAAGTAGAGTCACCAAAGTAGACATATTATTGATGCAAATATTCTAGGATGCATCAAATGAAAGTCCTCACTTTGATAGGGAAGGCAAGAGGAATGCAAGTCATGACATAGAATTTATCTTCTGCTAGTAGGGCAAGTTATGTAAGATAGTTAGGAATGTTATCTTTTTTCGCTAATACTTCATGTTTTCTTCACTTAGTTTATTTTCTCAGATTGCAATGCTTTTTAAATTTCTTAATTAGTGTAAGTTTTAAGCACACAATCTTAGTGCTTCACTATCCATCGACTTCAATCTTTAATCAACCTGGTCGAGGTTCTAAGAAATGTAAAAGACGAGATTTGACTAGTATGGAGATACAATCATCTATGACACATGTTTTGCTCGATTATTTCAAGATTCAATCATATCTTAAGTAAGTGTTGAATTATGTTATTAAATTACGTGAATTAAATACTTAGCGTTAAATTAAATAAAAATCTCAAGCAGCTTCCCTGGCTAAAGGACAGAACTCCCAACAATAAATCTATTAACGAGTTGGTGTACATTGAACAGTTTATTCATAAGTACATGGGGTAATGATATCAAGTATACAAAGTTTTTCGATTGACTGAGAGACTATGTAAGTGTGAAGGCTAATATTGAATCAACAAGTATAATATACTCATTTACTAAAAGTCTATAATTTTGATTAATAATATGTAGATTCATGCTGAATATAGTACTGTCAAACATTTGTAATTGGTGAGAAATAATGCACTAAGGCTTGAAAGTCAAATTCAGTCGATGAATAAGTATTGTGTAAATGATTTCAAATTTCAAACTGAAGAAATTTCTAAGTATAAAAAACAAATAACAGTGGAGTGTATTTTAGGTGATGTCGTCAGTAATGGTCAAACTGTTGAATATTATGGTGTGATAAAGAGATCATTGAATTTATGAAAAAGTCCTTAAATTACCCTTCATCTATAGGAAATGGTACAAAAATAACTTTCATCCACCTATTGGCTATATTATATCCTTGACATCCACTTTTTGGCTCCAAAATACCCTTCAAGTTAACAGACCACATATTAAAAATGAAAAAGGGCTAAAAATGCCCCTGAACTATAGGAAAAGGTCTAAAAATACTCTTCATCCACCTTTTTGGCTCACTTATACTCTTGAAACTAACAACCCTCTATATTTTATTTAAAAAAAATTATTTATTACATGTCATTTTCTTATTGGGTAAAATAAAAATCTCACTCTACCAAACTGATAACATGACAAATAAGATTAACTAAAAATTGCACGTCAGCAAATAAAAATAAATACTACTGATTGAGATCTGGGAAAAAAGATGATCGGAGAAAACTTTTATCATTGAACACTGATATCACCGTCAAGATAATTAATTATCAATGACTAAATATATGAAACTAAAAGCTACCGTTACTCCCATTAGCTTTTACCAAATAGATATTGTTATCACATAAGCTAATGACCAATTCACATGTAGCCACACCAGAATTGGTAAGAGCATAATCAACGAGAAAATAACAAAAAATAAGAAGTGTTTCAAGTTGTATTTAAGTTCAATTAGTTCGAGAGATTGAAGAATTTGGAATAAGATTTGACATACGAAATAAGGTTGATGGGTCTATCTCTGTCATCTCTATTTATTTCGGCAATATATTTTTGATCACCAATCAAATTTTTTAATTTTTATAACACTAGTAAGTATAAAGGTGGCACTAGTATGTTTAAATTTTTTCATAAAATATAGTTGTCGGAATAGTTGATACTTTATTGGATCTTCACTTTTCTTTATTTTTTCTCTTTTTTTTTAATTCTTAACTAGTATTTATTTTTATTTGTTGACATGTAATTTTTAGTTAATCGTATTTATCATGTCATCAGCTTAGTGAGGTGAGGTTTTTATTTTATCCAATAAAAAATGACATGTAATAAGTATTTTTTTTAAAATAAAATATAGAAGGACTGTTAATTTCAAGGGTATAACTGAGCCAAAAAGGTGAATGAAGGGTATTTTTAGACCTTTTCCTATAGTTCAGAGGTATTTTTGGCTCTTTGTAACACTCCAAAACTCGATCCAGCTTTTAAACTTAGAATCCCTGAAAAATCTGATATTTCCAGGAACTACGAGTCCAAATCACGGGCCGTGGTTTGAATCACGAGTTGTGGAATGAACTCTTGGTTAAGGTTCTGCAGGATCAACCTCTGGTCTGAGAACCACAAGTGGGTTCTACGGACCGTAGTTTATTCTACGGACCATCATGTCCACTCGTGGAATCTAACCTGAGGGCTGACTGTTTCCCCAGAAACCATGAATGGATCTATGGTCCGTCGATCATTCTACGGACCATCTTGTTGACTCGTAGAACTTGATCTGCGGCTGAACACTTTGGCCAGGAACCACGAGAGGAAACCACGGACCGTGATTCAGTCTACGGTCCATAGACTTAACTCGTGGAACCTGAAGCCGAGTTTTAAATCCAGTTTTTCCAAATTAAATTTCAGGGGTATTTTTATAATTATCCACCCTTTTTAACTCTTAAGTGAGGTCGTTTTGGCCACTTTTAGTAGGGTTTATACTCCTATTATCCTAATTCTTTCATTATTCCTCATTCATCTACCAAAAGAGGAAAAGAACTCCTTCAAGCTCAAAGTCTCAAGCACCAAGTTTAAGCCTCCATTTCTTTTCATATTAGATCAAGCAAGCTTCAATAAGGTATGTGGGTATTCAATGAGGAATTCCTTTCACCCTTATGCCCAAAACCCCATGTTTTACTTCGATTTATGAATTTATGAAATTAGTGTTCTTACCCAGTAACGACCTGTTCCGTCGTTACTGAAAATATCTGTGATCAAGGAAGGTGCCTCTCAATTCATAATAAGAGTTAGGATTAATTATTTAGTATGAGAGTACATTTGGTATGTACTAAGGTCTTACAATACTCCTAGCACAAAGTTAAGTTGAAAGTTTCCTTACCGATTTAGTTTTGGGTTAAGTTCAAACTAGGGTTAACTTCAAATGTGCATTCCTCCTAGAATATAAGGAGTTAGGGGTCCCAATACCACCAAATTATAGATCTCTGAGTCTTTTTTCCAACGCCACCAACCATTCATCAATTCGCTTCCCGAGTAAAAAGTTATGATTGTTTTACTGAAGATTGTCCATGCTAAAAAATTGAGTCCGCTGTAGCGGGATTTAGGTCGCTATAGCGATACCGACGTAGCGGTTGACAGTCTTCTATAGCAGAATTACAGAACCAAAAAGCCTAGAAATGGATTTTATAATCTCATTCTCCCTTCTTTAGTCAAAACCAGATGAGGGTTGCTCTAAAAAAACCCTAGGCTGCTCCAAAACTTGGGAGCCATGGGGAGGAGGGATTCCGGCTGAAAGAACGCGAAACCATGGATTTCGGGCCTGTCATCCTTCAAGGAATACCTTTACGGAGCCAGAAAGGGCATGGAACAGCTGCTCGACATCCATGTAGGCTAGGTTTCTTCCAAAGAGTAGATTGACCGCTTTAATTTTCTTATTATTGTGTGGGATGAAAGGGAGAATCCATGGTTAGGCCTTTGGGCACGGATTCTGGAGGAAATTATTGATTTGTTAGATTAGTTGAAATGGTAGAATCGAGAAAGTGTATTGTGATATTCTAGGCATTGCTTAAATTATGTGATTTTTCTAATAAATGCGGGAACTAGAATATCGGAAGGTTCGGGGAACCAGAAAAGGGTTAGTAATTAACTAATGTACAAGGAACGGAAGTTTCAGAAACTAATTGGTATAATTATAGTATTCGTTGGCTGTGTTCTAAAGCTGAAAAAAGTTTTCGCAGGTTGTATTTGATCCTAGGAAGAGGGTCAAAAATAAATGTAATTAACTGCATGTTTAAAGGGGCGAACCGGGGTTAGTCTTCCGACGAGATTTAACGGTTCATAGTGTACCCAGAATGGGGTAGGTGATGGTTTGATTCTTATATGCTTGTGTGTTTGTGTAATCTTATCTAAGTATTTATATGAGATGCATTGCTTAGGGGATGTTTAAGAGTGTCTGATAGTCCTGTTTAACAGTCTGGTGAATTGAACTGTGTATTTTGCTTGTTGGTTTACAACTTGATTGTTTATTGTTGTGACTGTTGAATTTCTGTGTGACATTCGGTTGGCTTGGGTACCACGCCTGGTACGGAAATACTAACGATTGGCTCGGGTACCACGGCTGGTACAAAATATACTAACAATTGGCTCGGGTACCACGCCTGGTACGGGATACTAACTGGTTGGCTCGGGTACCACGCCTGGTACGAGTTTACTTATTGCATTGCATTGTATAATTAATTTGGTTCCATGAATGGATCGAGCTGTGTTTATAAATTGTGATATTGCATTTTGGATCTTGGTGTAGGCCAGGTTATTATATTGTGAGTTTGGTGTTGGTGTAAGCTGGGTTGTTATATTATATTGTGAGTTTGGTCTTGGTGTAGGCCGGGTTGTTATATTATATTGTGAGTTTGGTCTTGGTGTAGGCCGGGTTGTTATATTATATTGTGAGTTTGGTCTTGGTGTAGGCCGAATTGTTATATAATGTTATTAGTTGGTCTTGGTGTAGGTCGGGTTGTTATATTATGTTATTAGTTGATCTTGGTGTAGACTGGGTTATGATGTTGGTTATTAGTTGGGTCTTGGTGTAGACCAGGTTATTATGTTGGTTATTATTTTGGTCTTGGTGTAGGCCGGGCTATTATGTTGGTTATTAGTTTGGTCTTGGTGTAGACCGGGTTATTATGTTGGTTATTAGTTGGGTCTTGGTGTAGAACGGGTTATTATGTTGGTTATTAGTTTGGTCTTGGTGTAGGCCGGGTTATTATGTTGGTTATTAGTTTGGTCTTGGTGTAGACCGGGTTATTATATTGGTTATTAGTTGGTCTTGGTGTAGACCGGGTTACTATGTTGGTTATTAGTTTGGTCTTGGTGTAGACCGGGTTATTATATTGGTTATTAGTTTGATCTTGGTATAGACCGGGTTATTATATTGATTATTAGTTGATCTTGGTGTAGATTGGGTTTGCCATGTTAACACCTAGATGTGGTAGGGGGTCCGGGTGGATCCAGACTATGTAAAAGAGGTTATAAGTTCACAAATTATTGTCATTAAGGGGTCGTTTGGTAGAGTGTATAAGAATAATGTTGAATGGAGTGTATTAGTAATGCTTGTATTTGTTATACTTGCATTAGTTATGCTTGCATTAGTTCTTATACACTGTTTGGTTTAATGTATTAGAATTAACATGTCTTATATAATATTTATAAAAAATATTGCTTACAAAAATACCTTTGACACTTTAATTTTAATTTTGTACACTTTCTTTGCATCAAAGTTCTTTTATCTTTAAAATTTCACTTGCTCATTTTTTTCATAATAAAAGTAATTGACTGTAGCATTGCTTCAAAAATGAATAGAGCATTGTTATTATAAAAAAAGAGGAAAAAGAAAAGAAACTGCGAAACAAAAAAAAAGGGGGAACTGAGAACAAACAAAAAAAAAAGAATTGAGAAAAAAACAAAAAAAAAACAAAAAGGAGAAAAGTTTGGCAAAGTAAGAGAAGAGAGGCAGAGAGCAAGTTTTTAAATTTCTAAAATATAATACGGTGGAAAAGAACTTGAGAAATATTTTGACTTTCAAGAGGGATTTGAGGGGTAGTAATGTCATTAGTCAAGCTAATGCATGTGTTGAAATCCTTTGTATTACTAATGCATCACAATCTGTGGTATTACTAATGCACAGCTCAATACACAATATAGTGTATAACTAATGCAAGCATTAATTATACATAGACTAAAAAGTGTACCAAACAAGGTACTAATAATACACACACCTAATGCATGCATTATTTTCTTTAATACACTCGACCAAATGGCCCCTAAGTGTACTAATGGTGGTCAGGAATTATTATGGTTAATAAGCTAACGGTGGGTCTTGGTATAGACCAGGGTAGTCTGTGGAATACGTAGGAGCTGCTGGAAGATCACCGCAATCCTGAACCTGTGAAACATCACCAACCCTGCAACCAGACTATACCCAAAAAGGTATAGCAAGAGTAGAATCAGTACAAACACACGTACTGGTAGGCATCATCGGCTGACCCAAATTCACTCCTACCATCATATAAAAATCAAGATAAAATACACAAGGATTTTATCTTTAAAATTTCACTTGCCCATTTTTTTTCAAAATAAAAGTAATTGACTGTAGCATTGCTTCAAAAATGAATAGAGCATTGTTATTATAAAAAAAGAGGAAAAAAAAAAGAAACTGCGAAACAAAAAAAAAGGGGGAACTGAGAACAAACAAAAAAAAGAATTGAGAAAAAACAAAAAAAAAAAACAAAAAGGAGAAAAGTTTGGCAAAGTAAGATAAGAGAGGCAGAGAGCAAGTTTTTAAATTTCTAAAATATAATACGGTGGAAAAGAACTTGAGAAATGTTTTGACTTTCAAGAGGGATTTGAGGGGTAGTAATGTCATTAATTAAGCTAATGCATGTGTTGAAATCCTTTGTATTACTAATGCATCACAATCTGTGGTATTACTAATGCACAGCTCAATACACAATATAGTGTATAACTAATGCAAGCATTAATTATACATAGACTAAAAAGTGTACCAAACAAGGTACTAATAATACACACACCTAATGCATGCATTATTTTCTTTAATACACTCTACCAAATGACCCCTAAGTGTACTAATGGTGGTCAGGAATTATTATGGTTAATAAGCTAACGGTGGGTCTTGGTATAGACCAGGGTAGTCTGTGGAATACGTAGGAGCTGCTGGAAGATCACCGCAATCCTGAACCTGTGAAACATCACCAACCCTGCAACCAGACTATACCCAAAAAGGTATAGCAAGAGTAGAATCAGTACAAACACACGTACTGGTAGGCATCATCGGCTGACCCAAATTCACTCCTACCATCATATAAAAATCAAGATAAAATACACAAGGATTTTATCTTTAAAATTTCACTTGCCCATTTTTTTTCAAAATAAAAGTAATTGACTGTAGCATTGCTTCAAAAATGAATAGAGCATTGTTATTATAAAAAAAGAGGAAAAAAAAAAGAAACTGCGAAACAAAAAAAAAGGGGGAACTGAGAACAAACAAAAAAAAGAATTGAGAAAAAAACAAAAAAAAAACAAAGAGGAGAAAAGTTTGGCAAAGTAAGAGAAGAGAGGCAGAGAGCAAGTTTTTAAATTTCTAAAATATAATACGGTGGAAAAGAACTTGAGAAATGTTTTGACTTTCAAGAGGGATTTGAGGGGTAGTAATGTCATTAATCAAGCTAATGCATGTGTTGAAATCCTTTGTATTACTAATGCATCACAATCTGTGGTATTACTAATGCACAGCTCAATACACAATATAGTGTATAACTAATGCAAGCATTAATTATACATAGACTAAAAAGTGTACCAAACAAGGTACTAATAATACACACACCTAATGCATGCATTATTTTCTTTAATACACTCTACCAAATGACCCCTAAGTGTACTAATGGTGGTCAGGAATTATTATGGTTAATAAGCTAACGGTGGGTCTTGGTATAGACCAGGGTAGTCTGTGGAATACGTAGGAGCTGCTGGAAGATCACCGCAATCCTGAACCTGTGAAACATCACCAACCGTGCAACCAGACTATACCCAAAAAGGTATAGCAAGAGTAGAATCAGTACAAACACACGTACTGGTAGGCATCATCGGCTGACCCAAATTCACTCCTACCATCATATAAAAATCAAGATAAAATGCACAAGGATTTTCAAATATTTTGTAAAAGGATCTCTCATGTATTAAGGGACTTATTTAATGGTTTATTTTCTTTTCCGCATTGCCTGTTGATTCGGGTGGTAAGGGTTCTCCTATATAGGTAGTTTAGATTAGGTGCCCGCATAGCCCGATAGTTGGGTCGTGACAAATGGTATCAGAGCCCAGGTTACCGTTCTCCCAGTACAAGAGCAAAATATCGAATAGAGTCTTACAGATTGGTGTGTTGACGTCCACATCTAATCTTTGGGAAGCTATGAAACATTCTAGGAAACATCTCTCTTCTTTCATTCCTTTCGTGCAGTTTGTCACTTACTTGTATGGGTTGAGTCTAATTGGTATCTCTCGATTCCAATTGGTATCTCGACAAGGAAAAAGGATGTCGTTTGACTCTGATTGAGATGACACAAGCAAAGAAAATTGGAATCAGGAAGGTTCCTATTGGTATCTGGCCCGGGAGGCTATGTAAAGGTATGGATAGATCAGCTAACGGTCATTCATGAGGCGAATAAAAGGTAATGAAACGTCTTTGATTGAGTGTTTAAGCTGGAGACTTGAGATTGTGCTTATGTGTATCGATGTTGTTTGAATAACTGCAAATGTGTGGTGTACAATTGTTTGTTTTGCTATGAATATTTTGGTCCGGGAGGAGTCATAACTTGATTTTGTGTGCTTTGGTTGGTAATAACTTTCTATATGTGCTTGAAGTGATTAGTAAAGTGGTATTACAATTCAGAAATGGACTTGCCATTGGTAACTATGGTAAGGGAACAAGGCTTATGACTGTAGGGAAACTTCGGTTTTAAGACAGTCGGGATTGGTTGGGAACCATGGGGGAAAAGGGTTATTATTGCTTGATAGTGGAAATTGCGATAAGGAAATATTTAGTGGTAACTCATTATTGTGACTTAAGGAAAAATTTATTTCGACTTTAAAATTGTGATTGCTTTAATGATAAATTGCGGTATGCCTTAATTGGAATGGTTGTATTATATTCTGGTATAGACTTACCATTTATATACATGGTAAGGAAACAAAAAGGGATTGTGGATTGTGGGGAAGCTCCAGTTTTGGGACAGTCAGGATTGGTTGGAAACCATAGAAAGGAAAAAGGGGGACTAGTAGTGCACGATAGCGGAAATGTGTTATTTTGTGCAGTTCTGGGGTATTTCATAACTGATTTTATGATAATATGGTGCTAAATTCTCAACTAGGCATAGTTGAGGTTGGTCTTGAGGTTATGTTTAAAGACCGTAACATGATTTCATATGTTAACGTAAAAACAGGGAAGGGAAATGAGGGAATTTTTGAGAGAATGGTAAATTTTCTGAACTGCTATTGTTGGGGGTCGTCATAACGGTGTGCAAGTTGCTATAGCGGGATGGGTAGGGCATAGTCCCTGTCCTATTTTCCCTGTTTTATTTTTCATTCCCAGATTATTTTAAATCACTAGTTGAGCTAGTGCATGAATTATAAGTATTAATATCCATGGGCGATAAAAGGAAATGGGTGGATATGGTATTACTTAGTTGTTATTTTCCTTGAGTGATTGAGACATGTTGAGTCGGTAATTTGACTAGTTATAAGCTAGTTGTGAGGCTAAATAAGAATAGCTTGACCTCGGGTGATAACTAAAAAGTTGGTTAGTTATAAATGATGGATTGATGAGGCTTAAATAGACTAACGTAAGAGATGGTGGAAAATCTATGCGTTAATAAAACCCATAATGGTGTATTGGTTATTGGTTATACTCTAGATGGTCTATCCTTATGTGTTGATCTTGGAAGGGTGAAAAGGGTCATAAGGTAGGAGTCCCAAAGGGAAAACAAGGTGTAGTGTTTGGTAATATAATGTTCGGTATATCATTGTTTAGGGTGTAATTGCCCAGGTTAAGATTTTTCTCGGGTTAAGAGTTAAAATTTTAATGCTAGGCTAGTCTCGGATGATTTCTGAGCAAGGTATGGTCTAGGGAAATCCGAGTGAGGATTGGGTAACGTGTCTTATATTGAGATAGTTTTCCTTTTAGCTAAGACATAAAGGAGTTCAAGAGACTTTTCAGAATTGAATTCGGGTAAGTAGAACTCTCGATATGAAGGTTGACGTGAAGGGGTTATTTTGGAACATCAAGAAATTAAGTGTGTTGTAAAATAGGCACTTTTGGGGAGCTTTACGACTTTTTGTCCTGTGTCAACCGCTATAGGGGTTGACACATCGCTATTGCAACCTCCGTTATAGCGAAGAAATTACCGTTATAGCGGAGTGCTGATGACTATAGTGGACTGGGTCACCACAGCGAGTTTCGATTCCTCGTAGCGTGGGCTTGACTCGACTTCTTATGGGCTTTAGCCTATTTTTTCGTCTTCTTTCTTCAACCTGTAATGTTCCTTCTTGGACGAGGTTTGACTTGATGAATTTGTGGGTCTTAGACCCAGCAAAATGCACGGGGATGCAGTGAAGGTTTGGGGAGTCCCAGTTGGACTCGAAGAAGCAAAGAACAAAGAAAAAGAAATAGATACTAGAAACTATCCAAACACCAACTTTAATATATCAAAGTAGAATGCACACAAATAAATTTCTATCTAATGGTCGTTTGACAGATTGTTCATTTTAAGTAGACAAAGGAAAAAATTTGAAACTTCATGGATAAGCGAGATTCACTCAAAAGGGAAAGACAGGATAAAAAAACAAACTTCATATTGAGAAGATTTGTACTATAGATTAAACTCCATTTAGAGAACTCAACAAAACACGGGATGAATATGAAACTAGACCTCATGTGATGGGAATGAAAAGAAAGAACCCATAGTGATGGTAATAACAAACAACATTTTATACAAATAATGCCGATCACAAGCTACCATGAACAAACACGGACTTATTGAGACCAAAACATTCAAAAAATAAAACAAACACAATATTTCATAAAGACAACTATCTGGTAACTTATTGAAGAATATCATAATCAAAATAGTCCCTCTTTGAATGATGAGGCAGAGAGATTGGATTTACTATTTCCTCCATTCAAATCACCAGCAAGCAAACAAAACTAGCTTATCGAGGAGTTGTGAAAACAGTAAGTTGAACATCAAATGGAGGAGAAGACTTCAGGGGAAATAAGAGTGAAATACTCAAGTTTATTACTTAGAGTGAGGCCATAACTGGACAAGTTCAAGATGTTAAACTTAGATATGTTATTCAAGACAAATAATTGATAAATTGACGAATCCAATGACTTAAATGTTCTAAATGATGCATCATGAACATGACATGAAAACTCAAGAAAAGATTCAATGTTTTATACACTACACATCACATCCTAAGGCAGAAACATACAAGGCTAAGATAAGGAATTTACGAGACAAATGTCAAAGGATTTTATATTTAAACATGGCTGCTCGATTCACTCTTTCAAGTTAATAACAAGGCAGCATGTTTTAGGATTTAACTCGACGAATATACTCCATGTTCAAGTGAAAGATCAAATAAGAGCAACGCTAGTCGTTTCTAACGGATTTCATGTTTGTAAGCTAAACATAAAGGACCCTAACATGATGCTTAAGGGATGAGGGGAATGGAAGCTAAAAAAAAAACTCAAGTAGGTAACAAACTTTTTGTTTTGAAAACCAAAATAAATCTACACATGACGATCAAAACAACACTAATCCTATTGCTTTATTCATAGTTCATGCAACACAAAAGAGCCTAAAACCCTCGACTATCACATTGCTAAAGATATGAGAAATGGTCATGCTTGGATAAATTTTGAACACCTAAAAATCATACAGAACCAGTGAGTTAATTCGAACATGCTCAAGACTTGTTCTTGAAAATAGCCTTTTTACACTTGATGAACTAATTTTTGAATGAAAATCCTTACACAACATAAAGGGACACTTTTATGAACACATAACAGTTGTGAAACAACAAACCACATCAACTATAATATTCATGATTCTATTTTTTAAGCAGAAAAATAAAATCTAGCATTTTCCTTCTAATCCTTACTACGACAGTTAGAGGAGGCTTGAACCCTCAACAAAACAAATGAAATAGCGTATCAGCGCTCATACAAAAGGCAGACATCAACACGAGAAGAGAACAGAGAAGAAAGAAAACCAAACAAAAAAAAGAAGAGAAAACTTCAAAGCTTGGAAATAACTTTTATAAACAAATTTTTAAAACCTTCATCCACAATTTTCAGCACCATATCAGATAAATCAAACAAGACCAGCCCAACCAGCATTAAAAAAAATATATAATGCTGAAACAAGATTCAAAGAGGTGAGATATTTACCTCTTTGGAGCAGCGAAATGGAACACGAGCCTCATCAGAGAATTTCAACATCGTCAGAAAAGTGAACTCCAAATTTCTCAGCCAAAACCTAAGCTCGAACGAGTCTTTACAAGGTTTCAGCCCTAGAAATTGCTTGAAAACATTTACCCATACTGTGAAAATAATGGGGTTTATATAAGAAATGATTCGAGAAATTTTGGGATCGTTTCTTCGATGTGGGAGAACCAATTCCCAAGGTTTTTTTGGGATTTTGCTAGGAATTTTCGAATCCTTTGTGAGGATAAGGATGTAAGCTAGAAAATTATACCATTTTGGTACAAACTTTGGGCGAGATTTCACCACAAGGACGAAGGGAGATGCGGATGAGGAAATGTAACTGCCTCTAGTACCTCCTTGGTATGATTTTTGTGCTAGAAACGTTGATGGAGTACGGAGGGATGAGGGAGAAAAAAGGAAATGAGGTGAGGCACTAGGGTTTGTGAGGGTTTAATCGTTGAGAAGAAGAGAGACGAAGGGTTCATTTGGTTGTGAGTGTGTAAAATGAGAAAAATGACAAAGGGGGAAAGAGTATAAGGGCGTGTAGAGGTGGGCCGAGTCATGAGCGGGTCGAGGGTTATTTTGGAGTGGGCTAGGTGGGTTTATGTGTTTGTTGGCCCAAATTGGCTGAAACAAAGGAGCTGAGGGGTATTGAAGATATGAATGTGGCCACTTTAAGTTTAGGAGATAGCCAAATTGAGAGGGGTTTAGGGAAATTCGACCAAGACTTAAATGATTTTAAAGAATTAGACTAGAATTGGAATAGAGACGAATTAATTACAATCAACCATCTGAGCTTCTTTAAACTTAAAACCATTTGAAATAATTATTATGTTTAAAGCATAACTACCTCATTTTAAAAATTATGAAATTAATTATTCAATTAATCTCTAATTTTGATTAATTTGAAGGAAAATCAAGCATTTTCAATTTAAAAGGATTTTCTTATGAGTTTAAACTTTAAAATAGTTTCTTGAGTAAACATATAGAAATTTCACATAATTAAATATAAAAAATATAAATTCTTACTCAAAACTACTATAAAGCTGATTTTTAGAAAGCATTTTATCCTTTTTACAAAATAATTATTTCAAAAATTGTTTAAAATTTGAAACAGACTCAAGATTAATTTGTAATATGGAGGGTACAAATTGGGTGTCAATAAATGCCCCTACCTTTGGGTAGAGTGGATGTAAGGAACCCTGGGCAAAGGAAATTGACGTTCCCAATTTTATTCGACCACAGATTCATCTCCAGAAAGCGATTGGTTCTAGCACGAATTTTTAGGAGTTATGGACGAACTCTGATATCGAGTTTTCTATATATCTCAGGCTATATGAAAACTCAGGACACTTGTAGTTTGAGGTGCTTGATTTTATGCACGATCTTATAAGAGATTCAACAGCTATTTCGACTTTTGATTAAGGAGAGATTGGTAAGCTAGAAAGTAAGAAGATTGGGGGGAGGGGGGTTCAGAGTGCAATAGAGTTTTCAACATAGAGACCACCTACATATCCCAAGACTCAGGGAATCAGTCTGCTTTTAGTTTGACTCAATCGGTGAAAAAGGTAATCTTTATGTTAAGACAACCTTTGGCTCGGGATGAGTGACAAATAATTGAGCTATAGAAAAAAGGCTTGTAATCTCTCAACTATGAATGTGGCGCACTTCACACCCATAAGTAAGATTTTACCTGGATATGATTTCCAAAGTTCGAGATGTATTATCACCAGGATTTTGAAGAAAAGGAATATTGCTTCCAGTGTGAGTTCAGAAAGTACTCTAGATGCGAAACTAACAACTCCATGACAGGAATACCCACATGCCTTCTGATAGGGGTGTGGTTTGATGGCGGTGAAAGTCGTTCTTCAGCTCGCGTCCAAAGAGTTTGATATTCCTCTACGAACTATATCCCAGTTTGCTGCTAAGTAAAAGTTCCACGTTGTGATGCATCCTTTTTGACGTAGTCCGCACATGTGGTTTTTCTTTGAGAATTTTATCCTTCTCGGATGCTCTCGATAACATCTAAAAATAAAATTGTTAGTCGTAATGTAATTCTATTTGGAGAGGTAGTTTCTTTGCCATACTTCATCCTGGGATTACGTTTGAATCCCGTGTCATGATGCCCTTTTGACGCATTTCATACCTGTCGTTCTGGTTCGAGATTTTCATCCGTTTGGATATTCTCAGCAATATTTTAAAATAATATTATTAGTAATAAAGTAGCTTAATAAGGAGAGATAGCTTTGTATCTCATTTTCGAATATGTTAATTTCTGAAAAAGATGCCATTCTTTCTTTTCCCTGTCTTAGGAAATAACAATTTTCATGACAAATAGACGTGATATCCTTCGCAACTATCGGATAGAATTACCTTTGCGGCGGTTGGATATGGTGATCTTTGAATATGACATCCCTCGTGGCCATTTGATGTGACTGTCCTCATAATCGTTTGTGGCATTCTCTTGAATGTGATAGTCTTCGCAGCTATTGGTAGTAGTCTTTTGCATATAATTCTGGGGTAAGTCTTGTGCATCATCAGTATCAATGCGACTAACAGATATTCCCTAAATTGTTAGGCTTTGGGTAATCTAGCACATCATCCGACTTTGGGTAGAGGCAGCTTAAAGATTTCCCTTAATCTGTTAGCTTTCGAGTAATCTTGCACATCATCCGACTTTGGATAGAGGCGGCTTACAAATGTCCTTCGAATTACTAGTTTTTGGGTAATCCTTCACTTTTATCCGATCTTGGATGTACTGCGACTTACAAATTTCCCTTGAATTGTTAGCCTTTTGATATGTCGTGGCTTATAGATAACCCTTGGACTATCAAAATTTGGTAGTCTTGTGCTTTATCCAATTTCAAATATTATTGCGACTTACGCATTACCCTTGAACTATCAATCTTCGAGTGATCTTGTACATTATCCAGTTTTAGATATCACTGTGTCTTACAGATAACTCTTAGTCTGTCAAGTTTTGGACAATCTTGCACATTATCCGATTTTAGATATCGCGATGACTTACAGACGACCTTTGGCCCTCTAATTTTGGGAGATCCAGTTCATTGTTCGATTTGGATGGCGTCTTACAGACATTTTAGATCATATATTTTTGACCTCGACGGCAAGCATTATTTGATCATCAGGGGTGACAAGGCCTTTGCCACATGATCAAATATAGTTGCATTTCCTGGCGGTCGATGCTCTTGAATGTATAAACATTTTTCGATGTGAGACTCCATTGTCTCTATGCGATAATAAATAAGGGTGCATAAATATCCTCGATGTCAGACTCCGTTATCTTACGCGATATTGGATATAAATATATTGAATACTAGACTCCATCGTCTTGGTGTAATAATAATAATAAAATAAAGATATCCTCAACATCAGACTCCATCATCTTACGCGATATCAGATATAAATATGTTGAATGCCAGACTTTATTGTCTCAACGTAATAATAAGGATGCGCAAATATCTGTGGCATAAATATGTATGTGCAAATATCCTCAATGTCAGACTCTATCGTCTTATGCGATCTTGGATATAAATGCTTTTGGGTCGATTCTGCGCACTAAATGCGACTTAGAGATGCCTCTGAATGTCATCCTCTTTGAAACCGGCCGGTAGAGGGAAATAATCTTCGCAGCACATGTGTATCTGCGGTATTGAATGATGATGGTCCTTGCGACATGGTCTTTGTGATATGGTCCTTGCGACATGGTCCTTGCGACGTGGTCCTTGCGATGTGGTCCTCGTGACATGGTCCTTGCGACATGGTATTTGTGACATGGTCCTTGCGACATGGTCTTTGCGACATGCAAATATGATAATGATGTGGATGATCGTGCACTGACATGTGTAGCAGTTGCGGAAAATATCACCTTTGGTTTTTATATTGTCATGTTGACTCCTTTTTGTAATGACCCTTCCGGTCATTTCCACGTTTAAGTTTTGAAGTCAAGCAAATCGACAAAAGATATCGTAAGACCTTTAACAAATTTTCTGAACTTTGGGTCAAATGTATCAGGGCTTTTCTCTCAATATATAAAGAGTTAGAAGTCCCCCAAAATACCAAATCGAAGGTCTACGAGTCTAGTTTCCAACGCACAAAACCTCACGTCTAAATGATCTCGGAGTAAAAAGTTATGACTGTTTTACCGCGGACTGTCTGGCAGAAAACGGGTTGCGAACCGAGTCGCGAACCGGGTCGGGTTAAACTCGATTTAAGCCTCGACTTCACGTTTTAAGACGCCATTTCAGTTCCAAAACAGTTATAAAAAATAAGGGAGGATCCCGAGAGAATTCTCGAGTATCGAAATCGTGCGTATTTGAAAGTATTTTATTTAAAAGTCGAAGGTGGTAGGAAGTTATATTATATTATTATTACCTTTGAAAAATATTTTAACGGAGATAGTAAATTTAGTTATGTTTAAAATTATTATTATAACATAGTAGGTTTTATTCGAAATAATTTTCTATGAATTAAGGTATATTTAAAATATTATATTTATTTTACCACGAATTTATGCAATACCCGAATATTTATTTAACGGGATAAAAATTATTTTGGTGGCACCACCACTTCCACGTGGAAGTGGTGGGAGTGGACAGCAAAAGGGGTTAAAAAGCCACGTAGTGGGCTTAGCTATTGGTAAGTACCAACTCTAATTGTTAAATATACTTTGCCTTTTATGCTAATGTCAATGTAAGGAAAACACAAAATTCTTATTATAAGAACCAGTTAGAGCAACCTTTATTTTCCTTATAGCAATGGTGATCAGGTAAAACAAGAAGCCAATGTGAACTTAAGGCAGCTCAGGCACTGAATTCAAGTCTAACATCTTGTTCATCGTGTCTTCTACTTTACTAAAGACAATGAACAGGAATAAGAAATTAAACTAAAGTCACTGAAAAGCGTCTTAAATCCAGATGCTTGCCCCTTCGCAGCTGGCAAAAACATTTTCAAGGCAAACTCATGGTATTAATAAAGGTTTACAAATTCAAGCTTGTCATCGGACGACAGGTAGGTTACGGTTTATTTCCCTAGACTCCGTATATATAAAATAAAATTGTATTAATGGGCATCCTTGGGTTGGTTTATTAGGTTGGTACCACAGACCTTGACCGCTTTATTCATATCCGCCTACTTTTGTTCCTCCGTTGTTTGTAGTATTTGCCGATATATTTTATTTACCCTTGTGGTCCTGTGAGGCCTTGTTGACTCTGGAACATAGAAGGTGAGATTTTGGGAATGTCCGCGAGTCCTGAGCATAGAAATATCCTTCTAGGCTGGTTATGCTTACTGAGTAGCTGTGGGCCTGTGCAGGGTCGATAGGTTGATTGTGAGCTGCTGGGCAGCTATTGTGTGTGATCATATCATTTCCATGCATATAAAGAGGTTTATCCATGTTCTACTATGGTTTTGTCTTCGGGCCTACTGGCACTATTTTCTAAACCTTGCATGGCCCGGGGGGCCCATTTTTGATGGAAATGATTTGGAAATGGTTGATCTAACTTGTGAATATTTTTGGGCAAGAAAGTAAAATTATGTTTAAAATCATCAGTTTTACGATTATCGCTAGACTCGGCAGGGCCGGAGTGCTAGTTGAGTTTTCTTGCTTCTTGAGATGATTTTTAGTCTCGGTCAGACCGAGCACTTGAGATGACTTTTTACTGTTTAGACCTTTAGTCCTGGACAGGGTCTGGGCATTGCATATTCGAGACTGGGTCTCTATCCTGATACCGGACGACATGTGTTGATACTGAGTTTGTGTATGGGGTCTGGGACCTCCATGGACCTTGCCATCCGGGCCAGGGGCTACGGGCTGCGTGTGCCGGAGGAGGGGTATACGGCTGGAGGAGAGGTATACGGCATGTCCTTCCATGGAACCTACCTGCTGGGCCGGATCGGCGCCGGAGGAGGTACATACAGAGATACCATGGCACTTGAGATCTTCATGCATCATATCATCATTGTTTGAGCTCACCCTTGTTGTTGTTTGCTGATTGTACGCTCCGGTAGTATGGGATGCCGGAGGGTTTGTTTTCACTTGTTTGTGTTCCTCGGTTGTATGGGCAACCGGGGGACTGTAGGTAGACTTTTGCTTTTTACTTACAGAATTGTTCTCTATTATGGATAAGTATGAGATTGGTATGACTAGTTGAGTTTGATTCATGTCTCTGAGCATGCCTATTATTACTCTTTATCTCTTCTTCTTACGCTTGAGGTTACCGGTATACCGTCCATTTCGTAAACTTATTTATATACACTGTTATTGCAAGGACCCCAGGTGCATTGTTTCTTACTTTCACCTGTGCCTATGGTGTGTATATTCTGCTTACTAGCCTCACATGTGGTTCTGTTGATTTCCCTCTGGGCTAGTTCCTGTGTACCATTCATTGATTTCTGTGGCTGCTTGCTTCTATTCTGTCTATTACTGCGCTTTTATCTTATATGTGCCCAGTCGGCCTATGATACCTACTGGGTACCTTATGCTTCGCATTTGGTGCTCACCCCTACCCCCTGCATCTTTGGGTGCAGATCCTAGCGGGGCCATCGCCGTTAGACCGTTGTGAATCGTGCTTGGAGATCTGTTGGAGACTACTTCAGGCTGAGGGTGAGCTCTTGGCGATCGGAGCTTAGCTTTAGTTTATCTTTTGCTTCATGTACTCTATTACCATTCAGAGACATCTGTATATATAGTTTTGGTTTATTTGCACTCCATGTATGTAGTTTGGCTCCATACTATGATACCAGGTCTTGGGGTTGATTTAATTTCCGCATATGTATATATGTATACTCCTGTTATCTATTCTTTTGCTTGTTTGTTAGACAGTAGCCCATTACTAACTGTCTTGGGCTACGGGAATTGGTTCGCCTGCTGGGAGTTGTAGGCGCCATCATGACCGAGAAATCGGGTCGTGACACTGCCTTACCGTGACAGCAGTGCCGCTATAGCTGAATAATTACCGCTATAGTGGTGTGATGTTAGCCCGGACTCTTTTCAGAAATTAGAAATTTTTCCATAACGTCACCCTATTTATTCCGAACATATTTTTAACTATTTTCCCCAAATTTACAGAAATTGGGAAAAATTAACATAACGACAAACCTGATCGCTACAACAGATACCAATTTACCCATCGTTCATCCCCGAATGATCCCAAATCAAATCAGAGGAGAGAAACTGACCTGGAACACTTACCATCCTAAGTGACCGCGCAATTATAGGACTTACGCAAGTTGTTGAACCTTCCCTTTACAAGTCTAACCGACCAAAGGTAAATCTATTATTACCTCATCTCAACGTAGAATTTATGAGCCTTACAAGGACTATCACCCATGCCCCCATCCGAAGCACCTAAGAATTCCGAGGACTCATTTTATTTGGACTGAACAAAATTGAAAAGACCTGGGAGAACTTTTCATGTACCATGAGTGATTGGTTGTCCACTGTAGCGTACAATTTACCACCATAGCGGTCCTGCTATCGTGGACAGCCGACCTCTATAGTGGTTGACAGTAGAATGAAATTGGGGAGAAATGGATTTCTCCCCTCATTCTCCCCACACTCCATTGAAAAACTACATTTTCTTTCCCGATCATTCCACCCCCCCCCCCACGTCGGAATTTCCAGGTCATGATCATAATCTCTCTCTCCCTTACTCTTTTGCACTAATTTGTACATGAATGGGATAGGATTTACTTGTAGTATATTTTGAAATGGTTTTTGAACTTAAACCCCCCCTTGGTTGGATTTCTGTCAGATTCCTGAAGCATGGATGCTTCCCTTACGTTTACAATGCCTCCAAGGCTTTCTGGGCGTAAGGATTATACTAATGTTGGCCAAAAATGGGCCAAAAATGGGTGGGAAAAGTGAAGGGTTGCTTCTTGAACAAAGTAGTTATTCGGGCAAATTTTAGGGGTTATTATGCCCAAATTTTTGTAGAAACTAGCAATGGGGCACTTTGGGTGGGTAGATCCGGTCTTGGAATGACAAAATCAGAGTTTTGGACCAAGGGGCGCCATTGATGTACCCCTTGAAGGTCTAGAATGATGAAGACCGCTATAGCGGTAGGACTCCGCTGTGATGGTCCCGCTACAGCAGACATTTCACCACTATAGTGGTCCCGCTGTCGCAGATGCACCACGCGCTATAGCGTAAGGCCACAAACCAGTGGCCTTCCCAAGTCACACCTAGAACAAATTTCCTCCCCCTTTTTGTGTCCTATTACTCTCCTAACCCCGTTTCCTTCCTACCCTTGTAGGATAACACTATGGCAGAACAAAAACAAGCGCCTGAATACGACTATGAGCGATTCCCTGATGAAGCTAGTCGGGAAAGGCTCCGAGATTATCGAAAATTTAGCTTCTGCTATGAGAGAGGTTGCCGCATGACTGGGATAGATGGAAAAGTGGTTGATTTCCACTGCCGGGTCTGAGAGTTTGGGTGGGAACCTTTACTAGTGGCTCCTCCTCCCGCGCTAACTAGCTGGGTATGGGAGTTCTATGCCATCCTTCCTACGGTCCACTGTAGCGAGCCGAATCCTACTATCAGACTACAAAGGGTGGATGTTCCCATGGATGCCCGGACCATCAATGAGGTGCTAGGAGTGCCCCACATTTCCAATGCGGTATACATGGCTAAGTCCCGGCTGTGGGACATGACCTAGTTGAGAGATACTCTGGTGGACCCCACATCCAAGGACAAGGTGTACTGGGTCAGCCTCGAGGGTATTACTAGCACCTATTCTTCCTCCAAGGCTAGGATGTGGCTGAATTTGGTGTCCCGGAGGATCCATTCATCGGGAAATCAAACCGACGTGACCTATGCCCGAGCTTTGGTGATCGCTTGCGCCATGTAGGGGATTATTATGAATGTCGGGGAGAAGATCATCTCGGAATGGAAGAGCTTCTATACTGGTCCCAGGAAGGGCCCTTATCTACCCGGGCTGGTTTCGGAGCTGTGCAGGCGAGCTGGTGTGCCTCAGGACCACACCGATACAAAGGTGGCCATGGATGAGCCCTTTGACCCAGTCCGAGTGAAGGACATTTCCAAGAAAAAGAGGAAGGTAGGTGAGGCAGGGAGCAGTCAGCCGGTGGAGGAGGCTGGCGATGATAATGAAGAGGATGATACCCCTTCCGCTTCCCAGTCCCAGCCCCCGATCTCTAGAGCCCAGCAGGAGGAGAACCTAGCAGCTGTCCGGAAGTTCATGGAGGATCCTAACACTGGCGGTGCAGCCCCTCACCCAACCACTCAGGAACTTGCAGCACTCCGAAGGGAGTTAGAAGAGGAGTAAAGGAAGAGGCGCTCCTGGGACCGTATGTTTTCCCAGATGTGAAAGACCATAAAGGTCATGTTCTCCTGTGTTGCCCTTGGTCAACAACTCCCCACCCTCAAGCCCGAGGATGTACATGAGTTCCCTTTCCTGAGGGAGGATGAGGCTAGGACTCCCCTCCCCCTCTTTATACTAATAATTATTGTTGGTTTGCCCCCCTTTCGGGCTTGTTTCAGACAATCTTTCCCCTTCCTGCATATGCTATATATATAGAACTGTTTTTCCTTGGTTTATATAGTGGGTTTGGTGATTAATGCTTGTTTTTATCTTGTCCCCGTAAGGGACCAAAAACAGGGGAAAACAGAGTAGCTCACTGCTTCGCTGACCTTCGCTATAGCGGATGGTTATGCCGCGATAGCGGTCTCTCTATAGCGGATATTTCACCGCTATAACGGTACTGATGGTAATAGTGTAGAAAACTCAGCTTCCAGCTAAAAGCACTCAACCCCCTTCCCAGTTACCACTGCCCCAACCTGTAAGTCCCGCCATGGTCTTAAACCACCCTCAAGACCATTCCTGGCACCGAACGCATTAGAATCAACATAACACGCACTAAAGTACATCAAAAATTATAAGGGGTTCACAACAATCACTTGTTTTTCGGCATCGCCTTCCCGTCATTACACACTAACGACCCTCTTGTTCCCATGGTTCCCAACCAAAATTTCGACTGCCCTGAAGCTGAAGCTTCCCTACAGTCCCAGTCACCAATCCCTTACCATCTTAATCGATGATAAGCCATTTTTAACACGTAGTACCCCTTTTTCAAATAAAGACAATTAACAGACTACCACAGTCTAAGGCACACAAATTTTTCCACTTACGGACCTTCCGTAGAGTCTGCATGCACACCAATTAGAAATTCCACACACATTCCAATCAAGTCACATAAGGTTGTATACACAATAATTTAAATTTTCAAGTCTCAACACAAGCAAATTATGACCAAATCAATTCACAAGTTTCATCTTCGTTGTACCATGGATGGCCATTAGCCGGTTATCCATGCTTGTCACAGCCTCTCAGGCTATACCAATTGGAACCTTCCCGGTTCCAATTCCTTTTTCTTATCCTATCATAACTAAGGTATGGAGACCTCCCTTACCTTGTTGAGATACCAATTGGAATCGAGAGATACCAATTTGACCCAACCCATACAAGCAAGTACGAACCGCATCAAAGAATGAAAGAAGGGTGACGATTCTTAGAATGCCTTATAGTTCCCCAAAGATTAGATGTGGACATCAACACACCTATCCGTAGGACCCTATTCAACATTTTGCTCTTGTACCGGGATATCGGTAACCTAGGCTCTGATACCATCTGTCATGATCCAACCTACTGGTCCGTCCGAGCGCCTATTCTAATCACCTAGATAGACGAACCCTTACCACCCAACCAATAGGTAACATGCAGAAATTATGGTAAGACCTTAGTCAAAACATTTTATACATGAGAAATCTCTTGTTACAAACATGTTCAGGAAAGTAAACGACTTAACACTTGCGGAAAACCTTTACAACATTTTAAACCTCTCCCTAGGATCTAGTCTAAACAGGTACAAGAGTTTCTACAAGATGACACAAGAGATAAAATACCCAACTTCCGCCATGCAATCGAAAACAGAAGTTGTTGGAGACCCTCATCGTCGTGAACCTATCAAACATCACCAACCTGCAACCAGACTATACCCAAAAGGTATAGCAAGAGTAGAGTCAGTACAACACACGTACTTGTAGGCATCATCGATCGACCCAAATCCATTTCTACCATCATATAAGAAAAATAGGAAATACATGACCGAAATTAAATAACTTGGTTTCCACCCCCATGTTCTTCCACTACCAACAACCTCATTCTCAAGGCTTCCAAGTCACACTAACCTTAGACTTCCTAAGCCTTACCTTATCCCCGACTTCCCAAGTCACCTTACCCTTCGCAGATGTCCACGTCAATACATGGACTACCTTTCCCTTACCTAAGTCCATTGTTCTAACTATCCCTCCGACTTAGCTCGGCTAACTTCCCAACTCAACCACTTATACTCGTAACATTTCTCACTAGGGTCCAACCCTCCACGGATATCTAGTAAACCCTCTAATAAAAGTGCAATAGCCAGGACCACAATCCCAGACTCTCAGTCTATCCACCACATGCAATCCACCCAGCAACCCTTGCAATGATTAATGACAACCTAGAATTACCTTTAATCCCCTTATTGTACATGACTCGGACCCTCCAAGGATCCCCTTAACCACACCCAAGTGCCCAACCTGCTACCCCGGTCTACACCAAGACCAACCCTTAGCTCAGCAATCATAATTAACCCCTGACCACCCTTAATACCTTTATTGACAACAACTCCTGAACTTAAGCTTCTTCCACATAATCCGGACCCACTCTGGGATCTCCTTTCTAGACTACACACATGTACCTTGAAATCAACCCGGCCTAAACAAAGACCAACACAATAACAATGAACAACCCGGCCTAAACCAAGACCAACACAACAACGATGAACAACCCGGCCTAAACCAAGACCAATCACAGCAGTTATATAAAACATTTGGCCACTCAAGGACCACCAACAATAGCACATTTAACTAGACAACCCGATCGACTCACGGAACCAATACCAAGTATCACATTCAGTAAAACAACCCGGTCCACTCATAGAACCAATATCAACCAATGCAACACAATAGTCAATGAAACAATGTAAGATGCAATAAAGTAAACCTGTAACAGGCGTGGTACCCGTGCCAACCGAATGTTATATCCATACTAGGCGTGGTACCCGTGCCAAATATTTGTTATACCCATACCAGGCGTGGTACCCGAGCCAATCGAATTTCAACAACCACAGTCAATATATGAACACACACAACTTGTAAAACTAATAATTAAACCTTTCAATTACAGACTGTAAAGAGGAACCTAGACATTTCATATAATTTCCCTAAGCTATGTAATGCATACAATCACTTAGACATGACTACATCAATATACACATTCACAGAAAATCATAAGCCATCACCTACCCCTTTTCTGGGTACAACTACGAACCATCAATTCCCGTCCGAAGACTATTTCCCGGTTCACCCTTTTTATTTTAACATGTAACTTGCGATTTCCCTTTTTAGATAAACACACAAGCATGCGACACTCTTCCCTTTTCTAACCTTAGCAAGACCATCCCTAGGCCTCAAGCAATAAACATTCCTGAAACCCCACCTAGGAGCTTCCTATTCCCGTTTCCCATGCTCCCAATCACTTCCCCTGTTCCCCGAACCTTCCCGACATGCTAGTCCCTCAACCCATAATTTTATCATATCAATAGGAATAAATTGAACACATAATAACATTCACAAGACTCGCAATTCCGTACATCCTAGAAACAACATAACCAAACCCGAATCCGCCAAACTCCGTACCCGGAGGCCTAAAACATAGGTTCTCTGTTTCTACTATACAACAAGTACGGAAAGTAAACAGGTATATCTACTCATAAAAACCTAGCCTACTTGGATGCCAGTAGCTTATTTGATGCGTTTTTGGCTCTGTGGTTGCGTTCCCAGCTGAACCGTGATCCTGGAATCCGCTATTCCACATCTCTTTAGCCATGGCCTTTACTCCTCATGATTTCTCAGCCTTGGAGCAGCATGGGAGGGTTTTTCGAGGAACCCTCGTATATTTCCTAACTGAGGAGAAGAGACTTTTTAATAAAATCCCATCACAGGTTTTGTCTCCCGTAACCCCTCTATAACGGTCCGCCTTACCGCGACAGCGGTGCCGCTATAGCGGAACAACTACCGCTATAGCAGTGTGACGTCAGCCTGGACTCTTTCTGAAAATCAAAAAAAATTCCATGATGTCACCCTATTTATTTCGAACATATTTTTAACTATTTTCCCCAAATTTATGGAAATCGAGAAAAATTAACATAACGATGGACCCAGTCGTTACAGCATAAAGCCTAAATCCTTATCCAAACCATGTAGAAAACTTCCTTTGCCGACCAACATCAACCCATTCACTTATGGATGCTATAAAATCACATGTCTTAGTGCACCACTAATCATTTTCCCATTGGTCTGATCATATCCATCATTTAAATTCCAAACCTTACTAATTACCAACCTCGAAATCACCATGGAACTTATCACAACACTTGATCCGAATGTCTATGGACTTCCTTCTCCAAGCATACTCAGTAGTTTATAACTCATCTGAAAACACGTGATAGTATCACCATAATCTGAACAAGATCCAAGTAACCATGCAATTATAAACCCAAGTCTCACTTCCGAAAGATAAATCCTTAGCCTTCCAAATCAAAATAGATACCTTCACCTTATTTTCCAAATGTCATATTCCATTTCCCATCACAGTTTCCCTTATAAGTTAAAATTCCTTCAAGTTTACTCGAGGAGGGTTTCAAAACACCATAAGACTTTCCATACAAACTAAGTCGGTCACCAAAGTAGTAACAAACCACCAATATTGGACACTTGAAAGACTTCCCTACTTTACTAGAATCTTTTAACCAAAAAACCCTCCAAATTAGTCACATCACAAGTACAACCCACAAAATCTTCTCATGGAATTTACTTAGTAGCCCGGGTAACTTCAAGAAACTGATTATGGCTGCCAATTTAATACCTCAAACAACAAACACATTGCTTTAAATTTGTAAAATAATCAATTGGTGCACGCACATTCTCACTAACATTTTCAGATGATTCCATAAAACATACTTGCTGAAAACTTTTTTTACCCACAAGCTCATCATCCCAATATCGATTTACTGGTATCAATTGATATCACTAGCCCTCAATTAAATCTCTGAAATACCCTTCACCACTTGAACATGTTAATATCTACCATTGATCCATCACTTTCATTTTCCTTATAGACTGATGCTCCCCTCAAGTGTCCATAGTAAAACTAGTTGGTCCTTTGAATCTGAAAGCAATGCCGAACTCGATTATCCCAAATAGGTAAAACAATTGATAGCTCCTTAAGTAATTAACCTTCTACACTCATTAACTGATATATCTAGTTCCATTAATCACTTGCTTTACCTTAGTAGTACTACATCATAAAAACACACAAGATCCACCATTTTTCTATATCATAACCATCGAGAAGGTCATACCCAGATCACACTATACATTTCTGCCCATCAAGTAACAATAACTCATTACATAATCTATTCAGTTCCTAACCTAAAATAATATGCACCATTATCTTCATCTCACACAAATAAGTACACATGTTCGTATTAAAGAAATATTGCTACATAGTCCTAAAAAATCCAACCATGAAAGAAACTTTTTCATTCTTGGTCCAAAACTGATAATCATATCTCTTCAAGAACTCTTAACACTTGGTCTTATTTCATCATACATAGTTAATTTACCATTTTGTAAATCCCAGTCGATAGAAATATTAGCACACCTCATGACTCTAGCCAAGTAAATACAAGTCCTACTATGAAAGTCATATCCTACAACGCAGCCCATTCAAATTCTTTTGTTGTATTGCCACTCCACAAGATAGAAAGCATACTCTTCACAAGATCCTCAAAACTAGTTGTACCATTCCCAATTGTCTATACTATTTCAAATACCATCTATGCCACATATATATACTCTTCCAACTATCAAAAACTAACCATAGAAGATAAGATGTTCTTGAAATTCTCCAAACCATTGTTCACATTTCCATACAAATATCCTCAAAATGCATTATCTGAACCACAACCTTACTCAATTTGTCTTCAAATCATAGATATAGTCTAAATCTGACTACAAATCCCTCTCATTAGTTTATCACTGCCTTTTTAGTACCAAGTCTTGCACCAAACAACACGATGTCTCCCCCAACAGTAAGAGTGCAAATCCATAAACGTATTCTTACTACAAGTGAGAGAATGAAATGAGGAGATTTTAAGAGTTTGATGTCACGGCCCAACTATCGGGCCAAGCGGGCACTTACTCTAAGCACCTAGATAGGAGAACCCTTACCACCCGATCTAACAGGTAATGCGAAAATCAAAAGTAAAACATGAGAAAATAGATTTTTTAATTCTAGAAAACATTAGAACTTTAGCACAATGAAATCCTTTAAAAAACTTGAATAAAAACCCTCCCTAGAAACTAGTCTAAACAGGTACAAGATCTCTAAGAAAAGATAAAAGTAAAATAAGACGCAACTCCGACCATAGAAAGGAGAAGAGTAGAAGCTACTGGAGATAAGCGTCGTCTTTACCTAGAAACATCACTGACCCTGCAACCAGACTATACCAAAGGTTATAGCAAGAGTTGTATCAGTACAAATAACATGTACTGGTAGGCATCATTGATCGACCCGAATCCACCACATAATATCATGTAGAAATCCAAAAAAAAACATACAAGTTACCAAATCCAGTCCCATATCAACCATCTTTACTACCACGATATAACATCTATGAAACTATACATTATGTCCCAAGCCTTACACTTAACACTAGGACTTCCCAAGTCACACTTAACACTAGGACTTAGGACTTTCCAAGTCACTTAACACTAGGAATACCTTACCTGTTCCAATCCAATAATTCACAATACTAACTAATCATGTTAGCAGGTTTGTCACCCTCGCCTAAGATCCTAAGTCAACCACCTTGACCCTTATACCTTAGCCCAATAATGGACTACATGTGAGTTTTGCATATTCAACCCCCTAGGTTCCTTACCCTTGACATCCCACCAGTTCAGGCACTCGTAGAATACTAGCCTTATTTCACTAACCCAGTCAAACCTGACTTTCTAGGAACCTTAGTCCCTCCAAGATCATTTGTCTTGGACCTGTCAAGTAATACGCCTCACAACCTTGAGTCGTGTGCCCAACTAGCCTAGATATCACCACTAGCCGACTTGTCTCTCTTGTCAAATTGGGAATTTCAAATGTACGATATTAACTGAATGTTTCTAGACAATATAAAACAACCCAGTCCATAAGACTATCAATAAGACACCCAGTCACCAACCGGACTCAACAACCATACAATTCATGCCCAACTATGCAAGTAACCAGACCACATATAATTGTGTCACCGCTTGCAAGCTACCCAGACCTCCCAAGGATCCCTAGGACATCATCTGTTCCATTTAACATGCAATCTCAGTTTACAGACAAAACCACCTTATCACTTAAGCATACCAACCCGGCCCCTCAAGAACCAATATGCATGTCAAGTAATACTAAATCCCGGCCCCTCAAGAACCAATATGCATGTCAAGTAATACTAAATCCCGGCCCTCTCAAAAAATCAACATGTAATGAACATCACTGACAGATAAGCCCGGTTCACTCAAGGAACCAAAAAGTAATGAACACCAATAATATATAAACTCGATTCACTCAAGGAACCAATACACATATAGAACTCAATCATATACCAGGCGTGGTACCCGAGCCAACCGATATAGAAACTGTACCAGGCGTGGTACCAGAGCAAACCGATAGATATCCCATACTAGGCGTGGTACTCGAGCCAACTATTTATAAAACCTTTACCAGGCATGGTACCCGAGCCAACTGATATATTTATACCATACTAGGCATGGTACTTGAGCCAACCATTATAGAACCCATACCAAGCGTGGTACCCGAGGCAACCAAATGTCACACACAATCCAACAATCAACAATTAATGAACAAAATCACACTTGTAAACCAACAAGAAACAAAGACAAGTTCATTTCACATGATTGACAATCGGATATTTTGACATTCATAATTCCATTCACTAGACCATGCAATGCACATATAATAATGTGCGACAGTTACATGAACACATATTGCATTTGAAAAAAACAACAACCCTCACTTACCTAACAAACCTGGTTCATAAGCCCAACCTTGCTGACCTGTCTGAAGACTAACCCCCAGCTTACCATCTACACACATAGTCATTTACATCAAATTCTAGACCCCTTTAGAAAGGTTAGCACATTCTAGGGAATTCATCCCCTGAAATTAATAATTTTGAAACTTCCTTGTTCACCCCAATTCCTTTATTTAGATCACTCTGAGAACCCGCTACAACCTAGCAATCTATTCACCCATAAACATTATTGGTTCCTCGAACCCACCCGAGAATCTAGTCTCCCTAGGGTGTAGAATCCTAATATCAACAATAAGACACGAATTGGAAACACATTATTAATAACACAAATAACTCCATCTCAGCCAACCAAACAACCTATAAATTAATCCTCCAGACTCCGTACCCGAAGGCATAGGCATGAATTCTCTCGTCATCCTACAACAATAATATGACATGAATTACAGGTCTTATAAGTCTACTAAGTTAAACCTAGCCTACCTGGATGCCAAGCATCTGCTGCACAAGTCTGAACAAGAACTTTTGGCTCCATGGAGGCAAATCCTGATGGAAGGTGGACCTAGAATCCATGGGTTTTACCCCATTCAAGCGGGAATCCTTCCTCTCCATTGCTCCTCATGTTTGGAGCAACCTAGGAGGGTTTTTAGAGCAACCCTAGCCTATTTGGAACTAAAGAGTAGAGAATAAATTATAAAACTTATTTTTGGGTTTTCTAGTCCTATCATCCTGCTATAGCGGCCCAATCCCTCTATAGCGGCACCGTCATAGCGGTAGCCACCCGCTATAGCGGGGTTGATGACCTTGACTTCTGCTATAGCGATCATCATTGTAGCGGTATGTCAACCGCTTTTAGTGGTTGACATGGGACAGAACCTCGGGAATCCTCCCAAAATTTCCTATTTTACAACACACTTCAAATCATGACATTCCAAACCAACCCTTTTATGTCAACTTTGATATCGAGAGTTCTACTCACCCGAATTCACTTTTGAAAATCCCTATGGACTCCTTAATGCCTTAGATAACGGAAAAACTAGCTCAAACTTAGATATTTTATCCAATTCTTTCCTGGATTTCCCTAGATCTTACCTCACCCAGAATTTGTCCGAGACTAGCCTAGCCCAAAATTTCCAACTTCCTAACCCAAAAGTTTTCTAACCCATTTCTTTGCTTGAATAGATCACTCATAACAAGGTTCCTTTTAATAACGACTGGACAGGTCGTTACAACAGATACTAATTTGCCCATCGTTTTTCCCCGAACGATCTCTAAGGTGGAAGGAAAAGAATAAGCCAGCCCCTTGAATCTTAACACTTTACCATGATAGTGTAAATATAACCTTACGTGAACCACCGAAACTTTCAAATCTCTCGGTGTACCCAAACTCAATTCAAATTTTAATTTTATCCCGCTCTGTCAAGGAATCCCTTCCTTCGAGCTGCACGAGACTAATAAGAGTACTCCTACCCGAGTGTCCAAGGAATCTGGGGCCTCATTGAAATACTGGAGCGAAAGAAATTCAAACATAATAAAAAACAAAATAATTTTCCATGCCATGAGGAACCGAAACCCGCTGTGGAAAACCCCTTCCTGCTATAGCGGCCTCACTACAGCGAGAAAATTCCTGTTATAGCGGCAATGCAGTAGCACTCTACCTCCCTCTATAGCGATATAGGCAAGGCAGTAACTCTGTACAGACTCAGTTTTGGCCAATTTTTACAACACAACCCAGATTTTAACATTTCGGACTAATCCCTTTATGTTAAATGCTATACCCAGAGTTTTACTAACCCGAACTCCATTCTAAAAGATTATATGGTATACTATGACCCTCGCATATCATGATATCACCTTAATCACATCAACACTACACCCTGAGACACCAAGTATCTCTAAATCACATAACACCAAAACTCCATTGGAACTCATCCTAGCTGAGATTTTTGTCAACTCTCACCCTAGGAAGAATTTTACCCGGGTACTTACACCCTAACCAGTGCTATAACTTGCACACCTCCACCATTCAATGAGCAGTAACACCAAGTATTATCATGGTTAACAACAGGGATATGACTGATCAAGAAACCATTTACTAACCCCACTCCCTCAACTGAACCTACTACGAAGGATCATCGACCATGAACAAGCCAACTTAGTTCAAATTCTCCACAATTTCCCTATACCTTTTTTCAAGAGCTACTATTAAGTAATGATCACTTTTGAAGATATGCCTATGAGCAATGTCCAATATTAATCAGCCAATTATGGGTCATTTTGCCAAATACTACATGAGCGACTATTCCCACCAATGGAAAATCATAATTTTACCAATACCTGAAAACTTGGTTCTACCATAATCTCATGGTTTCCTCACTAACTACATATTATCATTACAATGTAAGTAGTTATTCAATCAAGGGTAAAAATCACCATGTCAAATAAGGTTTGATGTTCAAATACGTATAGATTACCTCAAACAGGCAACATCACCCACATCAAGCCAATAACTCTTATGCCCCGGGCTACCATATCTACCATTTTCATTTATCGCATATGGATGCTAATTTTTATAATTCATGCAATAGCTCGCAGCTCAACTAGCGATTTAAAACTACTTGGGAATGAAAAACAAAATAGGTGAAAATAGGATAGGGATTCTGCCTTGCCCCTCTCGTTATAGCATCTTGCACACCGCTATGGCGACTCCCAATAGTAGCAGCCCAGAAATTTTACCATTTTCTGCAAAATTCCCTCATTCCCCTTCCCTGTTATCAACGTTAACCCCTGAAATTGCATCATGGTCTTAAACATAACCCCAAGACCATCCCCAACACTGCATATCTGAGAATTTAGCACCACATTATCATAAAATCAGTTATGAAATACACCAGAAAGTTGTTCATAACATCATATTCCCGCTATCATAAAAGATTAGCCCTTTTCCCCCATAGTGCCTAACCGATCCCGACTGTCCTGAAATCAGATTTTTCCCACAGTCACAAATGATCATGTCCCCTTACCATTTTTACAAACGGTAAGTCCATGCCCAAAACTTAACATAAAAATTAGTTAAATCACATAATAGTTAACCTTTTAACCAATCACATATAACCAAGTTATAACTCTTCACTAACCACAAATTTTCAAGTAACTCAAGCAATTATACACCACACATTCGCAGTCATTCAAATAATGCAATGCACACAATCACAAGTCTCAAGCTTCAACACTCGATCAAATTAGGTTTATTATCTTCTATTCATCTCATGGATGACCATTAGCTGATTCATTTATGCCTTTACATAGCCTCTCAGGCCAGATACCAATTAGAACCTTCCTGGTTCTAATTTCCTGTGCTTGTGTCATTTCAGCTGAAAAATAATGACATTCATTTACCTTGTTAAGATACCAATTGAAATCAAGAGATACCAATTGGACTCAACTCATACAAGCAAGTAACAAACAGCACAAAAAGAGTGAAAGAAGAGAGAAAATTTCCTAGAATGCTTCATAGCTCCCCGAAGATTAGATGTGGATGTTAACACAACAATCCGCTAGACTTTATTCCACATTTGCTCTTATACTAGGAGACTGGTAATCTAGGCTCTCATGCCATTTTGTCATGATCCAAAAATTGGTCCCAGCGGGCACCTACTCTAAGCACCTAGATAGGAGAACTCTTACCACCCGATCTAACAGGTAATGTGGAAATCAAAAGTAAAACATAAGAAAATAGACTTTTTCTAATTCTGGAAAACATTACAACTTTAGCACAATGACATCCTTTACAAGACTTGAATACAAACCCTCTCTAGGAACTAGTCTAAACAGGTACAAGAGCTCTAAGAAAATATGCAAGTAAAATAAGACACAGCTCCCACCATAAGAAGGAGAAGAGTAGAGCTGCTGGATATCACTGTTGTATTTACCTAGAAACATCACTAACCCTGTAACCAGACTATACCAAAAGGTATAGCAAGAGCAGTATCACTACAAACAATACGTACTGGTAGGCATCATCGATTGACCTGAATCCACCACATAATATCATGTAGAAATCCAAAAGAAACATACAATATGAAGTTACCAAATCCAGTCCCTTATCAACCACCTTTACTACCATGATATAACATCTATGAACCAATACGTTCTGTCCCAAGCCTTTCTACCCCTTTTCGCTACCAACTCCATCCCTTGGAGCCGTTCCACCATTCTATCCTGGTCATAACAAAATGGTCACGCATAACACTAGGACTTCCCAAGTCACACATAATAGTAGGACTTCCCAAGTCACACTTAACACATGGACTTCCTAAGTTACACTTAACACTAGGACTTTTCAAGTCACTTAACAATGGGAATACCTTACAAGTTTTTATCCTATAATTAATATTACTAACTAACCCTGTTAGCAGGTCTGTCACCCTCGCTTAAGATCCTAAGTCAACCACCTTGACCATTAGACCTTAGCCCAACAATGGACTACCTGCGAGTTTTGCGTATTCAACCCCTAGGTTCCTTACCCTTGACATCCCGTCGGTTCAGGCACATCTAGAATACTAGCCTTGTTTAACTAACCCAGTCAAACCTGACTTCCTAGGAACCTTAGTCCCTCCAAGCTCACCCATCTTGGACCCGTCAAGCAATACACCTCACAACCTTTAGTCTTGTGCCCAACTATACCAGACATCACCGCTAGCCGACCTGTCTCTCTTGTCAAATTGGGAATTTTAAATGTATGACATTAACTAATTGTTTCTAGACAGTATAAAACAACCCACTCCATATGACTATCAATAAGACCCCCAGTGTCCAATCGAACTCAACAATCATATAAGTCATGCCCAACAATATAAGTAACCAGATCACATATAATTATGTCACCGCTTGCAAGCTACCTAGACCTCCCAAGGATCCCTAGGACATCATATGTGCCATTTAATATGCAACTTCGGTTTACAAACAAAACCACCTTATCACTTAAGCACACCAACCCGGCCCCTCAAGGACCAATATGCATGTCAAGTAATACTAAATCTCGGCCCTCTCAAAGAATCAACATATAATGATCATCACTGACAGATAAGCCTAGTTCACTCAAGGAACCAACAAGTAATGAACATCAATAACAGAGAAACCCGATCCACTCAAGGAAACAACAAACATATAGAACTCAATCTCATACCAGGCGTGATACCCCAGCCAACTGATATAGAACCTGTACCAAGCGTGCTACCAGAGCCAACCGATAGATATCCCATACCAGGCATGGTACTCGAGCCAAACATTTACAGAATCTATACAAAGCATGGTAACCGATCCAACTGATATATGTATCCCATACCATGCATGGTACTCGAGCCAACCATTATAGAACTCATACTAGGCGTGGTACCCGAGCGAACGAATGTCACACATAATCCAACAATCAACAATTAATGAACAAAATCATACTTGTAAACCAACAAGCAACAAAGACAAGTTTATTTCACATGATTGACAACTGGATATTTTGACATTCATAATTCCATTCACTAGACCATGCAATGCATATACAATACTAAGCGATAGTTATATGAACACATATTTCATTTGGAAAAAACAACAACCCTCACTTACCCAAAAAACCTGGTTCATAACCCCAACCTTGATGACCTGTCCAAAGACTAACCCCCGGTTTACCATCTAGACACATATAGTCATTCACATCAAATTTTGGACCCCTTTAGAAAGGTTAGCACATTCTAGGGAATTCATCCCTTGATATTAATAATTCTGGAACTTCCTTGTTCATACCAATTCCTTTATTTAGATCACTTCGAGAACCCACTACAACCTAACAATCTATTCACCCATAAACATTACCGGTTCCTCAAACCCACTCGAGAATCTAGTCTCCCCAGGGTGTAGAATCCTAATATCAACAATAAGACACGAATTGGAAACACATTATTCATAACATAAATAACTCCATCTTAGTCAACCAAACAACCTATAAATTAATTCTCCAGACTCCGTACCCAAAGGCCTTGGCATGGATGTCTATAACCTCCCAAAGATGGATAATGGACATCTCCGCACCAATTCGCAAGACTCTACTAGACATTGCTCTTGTACTCATGAGATTGGTGAACCTAGCACTCTGATACCAACTTGTCATAACTCAAAATCTCAAGGATTGTGATGGAGCCTACCTCAGTCCAACCATGGTAGGTAAGTCTAACTCAACAAACGCAAGCAACTTAAAGTAAAATAAATAGCAAAAAAACACAGCGATTAACCAATAGTAACTCAAATCAGCAATAATTAAAAGGAACTTGAATAGTAAGACTCAGTTATCACAAATACAAGAGCGACTCAAAATATGGAATATCCTAACAAAATATAAAACACTATCTGAGAAAGTAAATAAAATAGAGATAAGTAGTAGAGGAAGCCAGGACAATCTTTGAACACAAGAGCTAGCCACATCTTCGAAGATATCAAAAAGCACAAACTCTAGTTGCAAGGTCCACTTATACCTAAATTTGCATCAGAAGATTAAAGGAAAGTTGGAGTGAGTACGGTCCACTTGTACTCAGTAGACATCATAGGCCGACTGAGCTTAAATAGTTACTATATCGAATAAACAATGCTAAAATAATCTTGCACGCAGAAAAATCCCAGCAGTTCAGTATCAATAATAATATGGTATATCTCAATAAAACAACAATCTAAATGATAATGCAATACAATGATATGAGATGAGATACAATGTCCAATGCCTACCATATATAATTTTCGAGCTCATATTGCTCCAGGATAGGACCCATAGGGGACTCGCGAGGTCTATACACAAAAAAAGTCAGATCTTTGCTCACGGTCTTATTAGTTGGATCTTTGCACATGATAATATATATAAATGCATATAGTAAACAAGTTGAATCTTTGCTCATGGTCTTGTTGCCAGATCTTTACCCATGGTGATATATATATATGAATAGTAACATAAGCTTTTTAAGGTATTTCCTTCAAAAATCAAATAGTTTCCTATTTTCGTAAACCATGAGATGTATGCATATACATGAGCACAAAAAGAATAAAAATCAGGTATAACCATCATATCTAAATGTCAAGATCATGATCATATCTCCACTATTGGATACAACCTCAATAACAAACCAGAAGTCCATGTTTCATATCAACAAAAGGATATAAACCTCCATTTAATTCACTATCAACATCAACACAACATCCACACGGGCATCACAATAATATAATTCAATTAAAAAGCTATGATAATTACTAATTCACCTAACCCATAGCATGCTTTACATGATAAGTCTCCACCCAAGCAAAGTCTGAAGAAAGTTAAGCCATAATCTACCTCAAAGAAGAATAGCAAGACTATACTCGGTCACACTTGAGTCTTTTCTTTACGAATAGCCTCCGAATGCAACCACTTTATCAAGAAACTGTTTTATGCATAAAGAACGAGTCCAACGATACTCATATTGCTAAGGTTCTAAATTGGATCCAAAAAGTCAACCCAAAAGTCAAATCAAAAGTTAACTCAAGCCCACAAGGGAAAAATTGGAATTTTATTGAAAAAATAATTTACCCAAAGCTTAAGGAGTTCAAATATGAAATTTCATCAAAAATAAAGTTAAAATCGACCTTAAAATCATCAAAATATCATACTTTAAATTTACCGAGAAAAACCCCAAGTTTCCAAGTTCAAACGCAGTTTCACGAGAAAATTCAAAAATATATGCCAAAATCAGTTTACCAATACTACAAGGACATTAATTTCCAAAAATCAATGAAAACCCATCACGAATTGATCCTAAAATAATGAACTTTTTAATTTCATGAACTTTAGAATTTCAAATGTTAAATTGTGAATCGAAATCATGAAAAACATAACGGATAATCTTGGAAAATGAAAAAAAATGAAGTTAGAAACACATACCCAATGATCATATGAGAAAAACGCATCAAAAATTGCCTCAATCGGATCTCCCTAGCTCCCAAAATATGAAAAATATAAAAATCCTAAAGTCTTCCTTTTAACACAGTGTTCAGGTGAAATCCTTCGGCGCAATCGCGCTCGCACCAGAATACAACACTAGTTGTCCGCACTAAAATGATCATATCTCCCTCATACGGACTCAAAATGTGATGATATTTTTTGCGTTAGTTTTGAAATTTCGATACGGCTCTAATGGTACCATCCAAATACCAAATAGAGCTTATTTTCTTCAAGTGACACTACTAAAACTCAATGTTGATTAACTTTCAAACTCCAAACGAGTACCCAAAATTCATCTGAGATCTCCCGAATACCAACCAAGAGTGTAAACTAGTTGTAAAACATATTTTAGACATGATGGAATCATCAAAATATCTAAATGGGATCATCTTGATCGAATATTGACCGAAGTTAAATTTTAACTTAGAAACCTTTAGATTCCCAAACAATGACTCAAAACTCATTCTAAAGCCTAAAAAATTGAACTAAATGTTCAACTAGACCAAAAGTAATTCTCCAGACCTCGTGGAATCATCAAAACTCAAAAATAACTCTTCTAACCTTGAATGTTGACTTTGGTCAACTCTCTTAAGTTTTCAACTTTCAAAACTCAAAAACTATTTCAAAACTCATCCAAATATCTCCGATCCCGAACTACTAGTCCTACTAATCCAAAAATAATGTTTTGGTAAATTTTTAACTTCCAAAACTCAAAAGCTCTTTCAAAACTCATCCAAATATCTTCGATCCCGGACTAATATTCCTACTAATCCAAAAATAATATTCTGGAGTTGATGGAGCTGATGAAATTTTTATACGAGCTCAACTTCTATGGATGTTGACTAAAGTCAACTATATCAACTTTTCATCCTTCCAAAATGAAAAACTTGCATAATTCTCAATCAACCACCTCGAGAATCATGTCACCTATTTTTCCAAACCACAAATATCATAATACAACTATAAAATGGGTTAAAACGATCAAAATATACCAAAAATCAAAAATTACTATGAGGATTATTACATTTATGTATCCAGATTGGGTAATCTCGTGTTCTCTATATGGCATCGCATTTGCGAAGAAAAAATTATACCTGAATAGATATTTTTAATTTTCAATTCAAACTTGGACTTCTTATTTCAATTTTGGAAGTTTTACACCTAGATTTTGGGAGATGTTTCAAGAGACTTAGAAATTTCATTGTGGAGGTAAGAATATAACTCTATATTTGGTATTTATCACTAATTTATAATTTATTTTGTGATTTAATCTGTATTTCAGTATTGAAGATTTGGGTTTTATACCTAAAGTTGTGAAATCATATTTGAATGATTAGAGGACTGATTTGAACTCAAATTTTTGATGAAATTTCATATTTGAAACCCTTGTGTTATGGGTAAATTAATTTCTGAAATAAACTCTAATTTTGACCTTGGACGCATGGGGTTGACTTTTTGACTCGATTTTTGAACTAAAGTTTTATATATCAACTTAATCTCTCTTTCAGCAGCTAAATGAGAAGTGGTTTAAGAATAAGAAAGAACTTTAAATTGTATGTGCTCACCCAGCGAGAAAGGCCCAGATCCTCTCTGTGGGTGTTGGTAGACTCGTATACTCATGTGGCATATGATATTGATAGATTTGAAATTTTTTGAGGCGATTTAGATGAGAAAGACAATTGTGTGAAGGCTCATGACAAGTTTACTCAACTTTTAAGATTAGTTATGGCTTAATTTTTTAAACTTGACTTGAGCAATAGTTTATTGTATAAAGTGTGTTATGAGTTGGGTGTGTTGATGGGTTTTGGAATTTGGAAGAATGACTTGTTGTGTGTGATATAGGTTGATACCTAGTTGATAGATATTATATGACTTGAAATGTATAATTATTGTCCATCACTTTGTTTAATATGCTATATCGTACCTTGATGATTTATTGGCCTAAGGGCATCGTACTAAAAGTAATATGCTTAATTGAGGAATGTATTGTCCTAAGAACACTGTGTTGAAAGCATTCTGCTTATTTGAAAAAGATGATGGCTTGGGGGCATTATGGTAAAAAGAGATACTCATATAGCCTGTTGCATGTGAATTTGTTTTATTAATGTGGTCATGCATACATATTTCTTTGTCATGGATCACAGATTTGATATGATAAATATAAGAGTGATAAATGCATGCCCGATGAAGATAATTCTGAGTGATTGATTATTTGATGAAATCCTAGATAAATATCGGTTGTATATGCTCGAGGAAAATAGTTTCAAGCGAGTATATGGACCTCACAAGTCCCTCGTGGATCCTAGCTCACAACATGCCATTGTGGAGCAGGTGAATGTATACTGGTAGGATCATTGGTCATTACATAGCATTGCATATTATCATTTTGCATTGCATTGCACTTTCTTATTTATCTGTCTTAACTGACGTTCTTGTATTTACTTATTGGATGATTCTAGTTATCTGCCTTCCCCCATTTCCCTAGAATTATTGGACTGTGATATTGACTTAGCGAGATTCATTTTATACCTTTTATGATATTGCTATCTAACTCTAGCACAGTCGGCCTATAATGTCTAGTGAGTGCACGTGTTATCGTTCTCATACTGCTCTTGTTGCATCTTTTTTATGCATATCCTATAACTAGCAGTCCCTGTTGATTCACTTTGTCCGAGGCAGTGTCTATCAGAAGCTTTGGTGAGCTATCTGTCGTTCGGAGCAAAGCGTAGCTTCCTCTATCTTACTTATTTGTTTTATTTTGCTATTTCAGACAGTCCTGAAATTTCAGAATGAACGTATTCAGCTTAGATGCTCTCGTACGGGTGACGCTAATAATATATTTGCAGGAACTTGTAAGGAATCTATCGTAGCACAAAGAAAAACTATATTTTACCTACGACTACAAATAGACAGCTTAGAATATAAATTACAACATAACTTATAAATGAATAAAGAAGAATTTGCCATAGACGAAAAAACATATGAAAATCACGAAGGATTAAAAATAAAGATCATCTTTTCAAATCTAGGAAGACGATATAAGAAAATAGGAGATAATTTAAGTCTAATGTTAGAAAAAGAATCCTTGAGATTAGAAGATAGCTTAACGGCAATGATAAGACTTGCTAGAGAAAATGAAGAAATAGACCGAAAAAATGAAATAACTATCATTAAACAACAGGCAAAACAAGAAATACAACAAATTGAAGAAGTAAAAAATGACAGAATAATAGCCCTAGAAAAGGAATTAGCTAAGTTAAAAGAATTATACACGGCAAAACAAAAAGAAAAAAAATTGAAGCAAAATTGAAAACTGAAATAGAAAAATTCAAAGAAAAACTACAAATAGAAGGACCAATTGAAGAAGAAGAATTAGGTATAAATGAGGTAAACGACAACCAAACAGAACAGAGTTCAGAAATAAGTGAAACCTATACAGAAATTATAGCAAATATAGCAAGTATGGACGAAAATATTGAAATAAATGCAGGAGATGTTGAAAAAGAAAAAGAGCAAGAAGCTAGTACATCAGGAGTTAAAGACCCAAAAATATTAAATCCGACATACTATACAGTTAATTATGAGCAATCTGATAGGCAAGACAGTATATGGGATAAAAGACTAAATAAAAAATGGACTCCAAAACCAACTAACCAGAATAATAATTTCTTAGATTTAGATTGTGTAACGGACATAAATAAAGCAATTCAGCTATGGATAGGATATATAGCAAAACAACTGATAGACAATAAAATAAGTCTAACAGATGCACCAGGATACATAGAACGAACATTCTTAGGAACAGTAAAATTATGGTTACACAACTTATCAGAAGAAAGCATAAAAACATTAAGAAGTAGTAAAACTATAGACGGTGAAACAGCAACCACAGCTATGGATATTCTAAATAAATATGAAATGGCGATTCGAAATGAATTTAGCAGCACAACCACAGAAACAGAAGAACAAAATAAAGATAAACAATTAAACAGAAATTTAATGTTAAAATTAGCAATATGTAATATGTGTTACATAGATGAATATACATGTGTATTTAGAGAATATTATTACAGAGGAACATATACGCCAGAAGAAGCAAAAGAAGTAAGGAAATTATATTTTACAAAATTACCAGAACCATTTAGTTCAAAAATAATAAAAGATTGGAATGAAGCAGGATTACAAGATACTCTAGGAGCAAGAATAAGATTTTTACAAAAATGGTATTCAGATATATGTGAGAAATATAGGGAAGAAATGAAAATGGAAAAATCCATAATAAAAACTCTATCATGCTGTAAGGATAAAGTAGCACCCCAATTTGGATGTAAAGATAATTACTATAAAAAGAATAGAAAACGAGGAAAATTCAAAAGATATAAATCCCAATATAAATACAAAAGGCCTAGACGAAGGTATTATGTAAGAAATTTTAACAATAAAAGACCATATAAACCAAAAAAGAAAATAACTGAATGTACATGCTATAATTGTGGAAAATTAGGACATTTAGCTAGAGATTGTAAACTACCTTAAAATCCTAAGAAGAAGCAAATAGCGGAAATAATAATAAATAATGAAGAATATATGCAATTAGAATATTTTGATTATGAATTAGACAGTGACGATAGTATATATGAATTATCTGAAAATGAGTTGAATGAAGAATTAGAAAAAGGAGAATTAGACGATAATGACTGAAAATGATATACAGATAATAGATAAAGAAGAGCACATAAATGAAGAATCCTCAGAACAGAAAATTATATTTGATGCAAAGATATTTGAACAGATAAAAGGAAAAGAATTAGAATTATGTGTAGAAAAAATATTCAAAGTACCAATGCTAAAAAATATATTTAAACGACAGAAAGAAGAGTATTATGTGGTAAGTCAGAAAGAACATATAATAGACTGTAAATATACCAAAGGAAAAGCGAAAATACCTATAATAAATAAGAGAATAATAAATAAAGAAATACAAGCAATACAGGCTAAAGAACCAATAAAATATGTACATCTAGGAGAAACAGAAATATTAATAAAAGCATGTTTTAGAGAAGGTATAGATACACCTATAGAAATATATTTAGCAGATGATAGAATAATTGAACCTATAGAGAAAAGCATAATAAGTGCAGTAAAAGGAAATTTAATAAATCAAAAATTTAAATTCATAATAAGTGTCAACTATTCAGTAGCAATAAATGACAGGAATATAGATAAATCATTAGTACTATATTGGAAAACGACAGGAATAGAACTAGCCCCAGGTAGTAAAATATTCACAGCAAGATGTAAAAATTTATATGTTTTAACAACAAAACATAAAATAACAGCAAAAAACAAAATTAATAGGATAAAAATAGAAGATCCATTTGAACAAATTGTCACGGTAATAGATAATAATGATTATAGCTATAAGGAAATTGATATAGAAGAAGATCTAGAAATAGTAAGCGATAGGATAAGCACATCTAAAAGAAAAAGTCATAGTGAAACACCTCAATCATCAGGAAATTCAGTAAAAATAAAAGAAATAGAGCTATATCACTATTATATAACTGGAATATTAGAACAAAGAAAATTTATTATAACAATAAATACAGGTCAGGAAGAAAATTATATAACAAGAGAATTGGTAACAGAAGAAGAAATAAATTCTACAGAACAGTCAGAATTACCAAAAGAATTTACAACATTAAGAGAAACAGTAGAAAAAGAATTAATCATTGGCGGAATACCAATGGTAATAAACTTTAAAATATATCACGGAGATAAAAATATTATATTAGGAATAAAGTGGTTAGAAGGCATGAAACCATATAATTTAGAAAATACCCAGTTAACTGTTACATATAAAAATAAAAAAGTCATAATAAAACGAACAATATGAAATAAAAATGAAAATTTATATACTTGCCAAAATAATAGTAGAAAATTACTACAATAGATACTATACCCCGATGATAGATACAGGAGCAGAAGCTAATATGTGCAAACATAATTGTTTACCAGATGAAAAATGGGAAAAATTAACTACACCAATAGTAGTAACAGGTTTTAATAATGAAGGGAGCATGATAAATCATAAAGCAAGAAACATAAAGTTACAAATATGGGATAAGACATTAACCATAGAAGAAATATATAGTTATGAATTCACAAACAAAGATATACTTTTAGGAATGCCGTTTCTGGAAAAACTATATCCACATATAATAACAAAAACACACTGGTGGTTTACTACTCCATGTAAACACAAAGTAGGAGCTAAAAGAGTATATAATAAAAATAGAAAACCTACCCCATGGATAAAAGGAAGTGAGAAAATTACCCAGAAATTAGAAAATATAAAAACAAATGAACATAAAATAGAACTAATTATATTTGCTATAGATAAACTAAAAATCATTCAAGATCGATTAGAACCATTATATAGTGAAAATCCCTTAAAAGGATGGGAAAAACATAAAACCAAAGTAAAAATAGAATTAATTGATGAAAATAGTATAATTACCCAAAAACCTCTCAAATACAATTTTGATGATCTAAAAGAATTCAAAATGCACATAGAAGAATTATTAGAAAATAAATATATACAAGAAAGTAATAGCAAACATACTAGCCCAGCATTTATAGTAAATAAACATAGCGAACAAAAAAGAGGAAAATTATTATAATAGGATAAATGAATAAAGGAATAAAAGAAATGAATAAAAGAAAAAGTATTAGGAAAGAAAAAGTAGTAGGACGTAGGACCCCCCCCCCCCCCCCATTTTGGGTGTATTTTTTTCTTCCACACTTTTATTTTATCTATGAAAGCTTTGGGCTTGAGACTTATTTCAGCCTGCCTTATTATTTCCGCATGATTGTTTGATATTTGATTCGGGTGGAGACTTGACTTACCTATTGGTGAGAGAGTGTAGGTTCCATCATGACTTTGGATTTTAGGTCGTGACATTAGTTAAGTTGGATGATTTTATTAATTTTTAAAAATTAAAAAATATAAATCATATTTAAAAAAAGTACATTCAAATTCTAAATATAGTTTTTGAGTCACACAGAACTCTACTCCAAAAATGCAACCCCTTTTTCCCGGAATCTGAAAAATGGCGCCACGAAAATGTTAAAATATTACATGTGCTAAATTTGGCATTATTATAGGCCAGGAATAAAAAAAGATCCTTAAGATACTTAAAAATAATAATAGTATGGCTTGTATATCACTGAGAACACTCTCATTATTGTAGTGACAAGACATGCCTTTTGTGTGGAGGTTTAGAAAAATAAAAGTTGCAGCTTGCAAGACATGCCATTCAACATGACATGTTGTGGTGTGATTGCGGAAATTTCCTTAATGTACGTACATATGTCACTTTCGCTTGCTAAAATGGATTTCATTTACTCTATAGTATCTCAAATCCCATCTTTCCTAAACTTGGAGACATTATCAACCAGAAATGTACTTGGATAGGTGATTTGGACCATTTTGTGAAAGAAACAAAACGTGTAAGAATAATGGAGTGAGGTTAGCAACAACCGCTATAGTGACTCTTCATTAAATTAAAACGTAATAAATAAAATACATCTCCCACGTCATAATATACTAGTACTAATAAAGTCTTTCGAAAGAAATCTTATAAACTATTTAGAACTTTCTTTCCTAACCAAATATAAAGAACGAAATTATCAAACATGACTTGAGCGTCTAAACTTTTCTATTTCGTTCATGGACTACAATGCGATTTCTCTTTTTAATCAAACGCTTTGTTGTTTAGCGATACTGTTGGAAAATAGTACACGCAGTGGAAACATTTCAGGAACATACTGCTTACATGAATAATAGATAACAAATATCAACACGTAGTACACACAAAGCGTGCTGAAAATTAACCAAGAATTACCTTTTGAAGCGTGAGCAGATATCTTGAAGCAAGCACGACTCCAATCTTATGATATTTTCTATTGATCCCAAATTCACAGCTGAACTCTCTCAATACTTGGGTGGGCAAGTATTGTGTAGAATACTGATTGTCTTTTCTAGGTTGAAAGAACCCCTATTTATAGAGGAACTTTTCCAGTCCAAAAAAAAAGAGCAAGATACACGTTTTTTTCTTGGAGCAAGAAAAACACACGTTACTTTTGCTTTGCCCCTAGAAAATAGGATTCTGAGTTCTAGTTAAATATGGGCACTCCAGGGACCACATAATTAATTACTGAGGCTCCCTATTATGGAAATAATTCAAAATATTAATTTGAATTATTCTTACCATAATAAATTACAAATTATTCCACTAGAAATTCGTAATTGCACTCCTCTATTTATATTTTGAAATTCTTCATTAAACACTTATGTAATTTCTCATGTTAAGATTACAGATACTAATCAATAAATTAAATTACTGACGAATTTAATGCAATGATTAATTTCCTTTAGATCAATACTTAACTTATTTCATATGTCGGATTCACAAATCCACCGGCCGGGTTTACACATGAAAACTTATAAGCTTCTCATAAAAGGCGTATCATCAATCTCTATACCAAGACATGAATTCTATCAACTAACTTATTATTTCACCAATATATATTATTATCATCTAATCTATCAGGCATATTGACCCATTTCAGGATCTTACCTTTTAATAAATCAAAACGATAATTAATATATAGAACTCATAATAGTTATATCAAGATTGAGAATATAAGTACATTTAATAGTTTAGAGAATATGTTTTTGTCAGTCAGTCTAAAACATCTATCTCTACTCGGTCCTGTTCAATACACACAAAATGCACTAGAACGAGAAGTTAGAACTATATATACCATTCTCGTAATTAAGATAAATTACTTTTAATCTCGTGCTACAATTATTCTGATGGTTTGTCCAAATTTCCATCTACGATTGTGAACTATAACTTTAACTTATAAGAACCGATGATTTAATCTTTTGTGCATAAGCTTAAACTCTATATACCAAATCATCTACTATATAAGTTGAGGACATATATATGACAAAATGATCTATTTAATGTAACACTTTATTGAATTAAATAAATAAATAAATGATCATTCAATAAATAATACTATATCAAAATGCATGGTTAATAGTATATCATAACAATATCCCACTTAGAATCATAATCATGCACCTACAACTCTAACACCCATTTCTTCTACATGCCTATCAAAAGACTTTTGGGGCAAAGCTTTTGTGCAAGGGTATGCCAGGTTGTTTTCTGATGCAATCTTCGCAACCATCACATCTCCTTTCTGCACTATGTCTTGAATCAAATGGTACTTACGCTCAATGTATTTTGTCATTTTATGACTTCGTGGTTCCTTTGAATTTACAACCGTACCACTATTGTCACAATAAATAGTAAGTGAGACTTCTATCGCAGGGACTACTGCCAAGTCTTTTAGAAAGTTTCTGAGCCATACTATCTCCTTAGCTGTCTCAGAGGCTACTACATATTCAGCTTTCATGGTGGAATCAGCAACACAAGTTTGCTTGATGCTCCTCCAAACAATGGTTGCACCTCCCAAAGTAAACACATTTCCTGAGGTCGACTTTTTGGAGTCCTTATCAGACTGGAAATCTGAGTCAGTGTATCCTATTGGCACTAACTCATTCAAATGGTAGATTAGCATGTAATTCCTAGTCCTTTTCAGGTACTTGATTATATGTTTGACTATCGTCCAATATTCTCTTCCAGGGTTAGACTGAAATCTGCTAACCAGAAAGCCTCATGTATGCAACGTTGTGTACTAGACCTGATATATGTTTTGTTGTAGGCATGCATAAGGAAGTGCCTTCATGTTTTCTGTCTCATTATCTGTCTTACGACATTGATCCTTAGATAAAGAAATTTCATGTCTGAAAGGAAGAAACCCTTTCTTGGAATCATGCATGTTGAACCTGGTAAGAATTGTATCAATATAAAGAGCTTGAGATAAGCCTAATATCCTTTTCTTGCGATCACGTAGAACCTTGATCCCAAGAATGTGAGCAGTTTCTCCCAAATTTTTCATGTCAAAATTACTAGACAACCATTCCTTAACTGAAGTCAACAAGTCCACATTATTTCCTATGAGTAAGATATCATCTACATATAATATCAGAAACACCACCTTATCCTCAATCCACTTTTTGTACACACAAAATTCATCAAGACATTGCTCAAAACTAAAAAATTTAACCGCATTATCAAAACAAGTGTTCCATGCCCTAGAAACTTGCTTTAATCCATAAATAGATCTTTTAAACTTGTACAACATGGTTCTTGACCTTTTTAAATGAAACCGTCTGGTTGTCGCATAAAAATGCTTTCATCAAGACTTTCATTAAGAAAAGTTATCTTGACATCCATTTGCTAAATCTCATAATCATAATGAGGAGCAATGGATAAGAGAATTCTAATAAACTTAAGCATGGCTACTGGCGAAAAAGTTTCCTCATAATCGATCTCTTCTTTTTGAGTAAACCCTTTTGCAACAAGCCTAGCTTTATAAGTTTGCACTTTTCCGTCTAGTCCTCTCTTTTTATTATAGATCCACTTGCATCCAATAGGTTTGACTCCATCTACAGGTGGTTCTACAAGATCTCAAACTTTATTGAAATACATGGACTCCATTTCTGATTTCATAGCAACAATTCATCTTTCTGCATCTTTATCCTGTAGTACTTTATCGTAATTTACGGGTTCAGTATTCAACTCTTCAGGGATTCTGTTAAATGACTCCCCTAAGAGTGCATACCGAGGTAGTTTTCTTATCCCTCTCCCACTACGATGAGGCACTACAGGTACAAGTGTAGGGGTAGGAACTGAAAAGGATGCACTAGTATGATCTTGTGGTTGAACCACATCATTTATAGGATCTTGAGTTTCTATGTTATCCTCAGCACCTTGCGGTGTGGGACTATCAACAACTTTTTCCTCTAGTGCAATCTCCTCAATACTAGTCCCACTACTTTGATGCAATGATTTTTTTGAAACTTGTACTCGTGGAACTGTATGTTTATTAACATCTCTCTCACTACTAAAGTGTAATGGTATGTTAATTCTAATATTTGTGGTTTGAATTTGATTTTCATTATTGTTAGTAGATTGATTTGTTATCGCTTTGCTTAATTCTCGTAAAACTAGTTTACTTCTGAGAACGTGATTTGTTAAAAAATTCCTTTCTAGAAACTTGGCATTTATACTTACAATGACCTTCTTTTCTTTAGGATTATAAAACAAACCACCTTTCGTTACTTTAGGGTACCCAATAAAAATATAAACTTTTGTTCTTGGTTCTAATTTTTCTACCTTCCCTTTTAGCACATGTGCTGGACATCTCCAAATCCGAACATGTTTCAAACTAGGTTTTTGCCCAGTCCACAGTTCAATGGGTGTCACAGGTACAGACTTAGAAGGAACTAAGTTCAGAATATAGTTCACAGTTTCTAGTGCATATCCCCAAAATGAAAAAGGCAAATCAGAGTAACTCATCATAGATCTAACCATTTCTAAAAGAGACCAATTTCTTCTTTCTGCTACACCATTCTGTTGTGGCGTTCTAGGTGCAGACATTTGAAATGTAATTCCTTGTTCTGATAAGTAATTAACGAACTCTGTGGAGAGGTATTCGTCACCACGATCCGATCGTAGTGACTTGATATATTTTCCATGTCGCTTCTCTGTTTTGATCTTAAACTCTTTGAATTTCTCAAAGCATTCAGACTTACGGTGCACCAAATAAATATATCCATATTTTGAGTAGTCATTAATGAAAGTCACAAAATACACATAACCATCTTTCACTTGAACGCTCATCGGGCCACACAAATTAGAATGAATTAACTCTAATTTATCATTGGCTCTATTTTCTTTTGTGGGAAAAGGTCTCTTAGTTATTTTTCCTTCTAAACAGGATTCACATGTTGGTAGTGCCTCCACTTTTAATGAACCTAAAGTTCCATCTCGAACCAACCTTGAAATCTTGTCTAGATTTATATAACATAGACGCAAGTGCCATAAATAGGTCTCATTAAATTCAGAAGATCGTTTCCTTTTACTGGAAAGGTTAACATTATTTAGTTCAATAGTTTATTGCAATTTAGGAGAGACATTAATAATAAAAATACCATCAATCAATATATCAACAGAGATAAAATGTTTATTATAGCTAATAACACAATCGTTATCAGAAAAATTAACATCATAACCCTCTCTTAAAGCTCTACAAACTGAAATCAAATTTCTTCTAACAGCAGGTGCATATAATGCGTCTTTTAAAATTAAAACTCTACCACTACCAAATGAAACACTAATATTTCCTAATGCTAAAGCTGGAGCTGCTGAGTCATCCGCTTAAAAAACACTAACTTCACCTCTAATCAGCTTGCGTGTTTCTTGAAACCCCTGCAAATTAGTGTAGATGTAATAAGTGGCTCCTGAATCTACACACCATGATGTTATAGAAACAGTTGCTAAAAACATTTCAACGACAAGCGAAAGTGAGTTACCTGGCTTATTTTTCTGCTTGGCTAAGAAAATTGGACAGTGTGCCTTCCAATGACCTGACATCTTGCAATAAAAACACTTGCCCTTTGGCTTTTTCACGCCTCGAGTTGGAGATGCAACTGCCTTAGCTTTAAGATCCTTTTTCTTCTTCTGTCCACCTTTTGATTTAGAAGTAGAACCTTTCTCAACATAGAGTGCCACAGATGGTGCCTGTTTTCTGATAATTGTCTCTGTCGCCTGCAGCTCATTCAAAAATTGTTCCAAAGATAGACTCATCTTATTCATGTTATAGTTCAGGCAAAACCATTGAAAATGTCTGGCAGAGATTGTAATATCATCTCATCTTGGGAGTCATTGTCGATTTCAGCCCCCAAGACCTCTAGTTCATTCAGAAGACTCATCATCTTCAAAACATGATCTCTAACAGGGCTGCCTTCAACCATGTTAGTGTCCATAAGATCTCTCATGGCAGTTTTTTTAGCTGAGCGACTCTGGTCACCAAACATTTGTTTGAGACTCTCCAAAATCTCAAAAGCATAGTGCATATTCTGATGTTGATGTTGCAGCACATTTGACATTAAAGCCATAATGTAGCACCACGCCATCTCATCAGCTTTTTGCCATTTCTGATGAGCTAACTTATCATCATCACTAGACTCCTCATCTGGTTTCAAGGGACACTCTTCTTGGAGTACAAATTTATACTCTTCAGCAGTTAACACAATGTCTAGATTTCTTCTCCAGTCAACATAGTTATGACCCTCAAGTTTATTTTGACCCAAAATAATGCTTAGGGAGGAAAAAGTAGACATATTGAATTTAAGATTGAAAAAAATTACAATAGATCAATAAAATAGTCATATAAACATTGAATAATTAAATTCAAACTCATCACATACATATATATTCATGCATCTCAAATATCCAATCGATGGGATTGGAGAACTACTCATGCAATTATAACAATCGAGTTCATCATTACGGGTAAACCATTCATGCCAAGTTTCAGGTTAGAAAACTTTCGGGTTTGGGAGTTGAAAATTCTGGACTAGGCTAGTCTCGACTGGTTTTGGAGCGAGGTAGGGTCTAGGATAATCCGGGTAAGGATTAGGTTAGATGTCCTGGTTTGAGATAGTTTTCCTTGTAGCTAATACATAAAGGAGTCCGGAGGATTTTTCAGAATTGAATTTGGGTAAGTAGAACTCTCGAAATTACATTTGATGTGAAGGGGTTGTTTCAGATCATCGAGGGAAGCAAGTGTGTTGTAAAATGGCCAAATCTAGGAGATTTCCAGACATTCTATCCATGACGAGCGCCGCGTTCCGCCATAGTGACCTCCGCTATAGCGGTGAAAAATACTGCTATAGTGGTGGTCAAGGCAGTCAGCGCCGCTTAAGACCGCTATAGCGGAAGTCATCCACTATAGAGGGATCGCTATAGCAGAGCAGGGACCGCTATAGCAGAGTGACAGAACTAGAAAACCCAGAAATGGGTTTTTAATTTTATTCTCTTCCCTTCAGCCTAAAAAATAGATGAGAGCTATTCTAAAAACCCTCTTAGGCTACTTTAAGGATTGGAAGCCATGGGGAGGAGGGATTCCATCAAAAGGGATGTGAAACCACAGATTCAGGCCTATAGAACCGCCAGGAACGCCTCCACGAAGCCAGAAATGCATGGTTGCAGCTGCTTGGCATCTAGGTAGGCTAGGTTTTAATGAGTAGTTAGACCTGTTTACTTTCCGTACTTTTGTATAGTAAAATGGAGAATCCATGTTTTAGGCCTCCGGGCACGGAGTTTGGTTATGTATGTACTAGGATTGGTTGGATTGAATTGTGGGTTATTGATAATTGTTTGGGGCTATTGCTAAAAATGATAGACTTAGGGACTAGGATGTCGGGAAGGTTTGGGGAACCGGGAATTTCAAGGATAACTAGGTGGGTATGAAATGGGAAACTCCTAGGTGAGGTTTTGGGAATGCGAAAGGGATGTTAAGAAATCATTGTTTGCTAAGGGCTAAGGGTGAAAACTCGTATTGTTGTTATCTATGTATGTCTCGAATTAATAGGGTGGTTAAATTATATTAAAAAAGGGGAAATCGTTCATTATGTGTAAACAAGGGCGAGTGTGTTTAGTCTTCGGACGAATGTCAAGGTTCAACTATATACCCAGAATAGGGGGTAGGTGATGGCTTACCATTTCTATGAATATTGTATATGCTTGTACTCTTATCTAAGTGGTTGTATGAATTGCATTGCTTAGAAGGATTGTGTAGAATGTCTAAGGGTCCTGTTTTACAGTCTGGGAATTGAACGGTGTGTACTTGTTGGTTTACAAGTTGTGTGTTCATATATTGACTGTGGATTGTTGACATTCGGTTGGCTCGAGTACCACACCTGGTACATGTAAACTAATAGTTGGCATGGGTACCACGCCTGGTACAGGTATAACAAATGGTTGGCACGGGTACCATGCCTGGTACAGGTATAACAAATAGTTGGAACGAGTACCACACCTGGTATGAATTACTAACGGTTGGCTCGGGTACCACGCCTGGTACGGGTTTACTTTTCTATATCCTTGCATTGTTACTGATTGCATTGCATTGACTGGTTTTGGTTCCTTGAGTGGACCAGGTTGCCTTGTTGAATTGTGATATTGGTTGGTGGTCCTTGAATGATCGAGAATTTCTGTATAACTGTTGATTGGTCTTGGTATAGGCCGGGTTGTTATATCATATTATTAATTGGTCTTGGTGTAGGCCGATTGTTATATCATGTTATTAATTGGACTTGGTGTAGGCCGGGGTGTTATATCATGTTATTAATTGGTCTTGGTGTAGGCCGGTTGTTATATCATGTTATTAGTTGGTCTTGGTGTAGGACAGGTTGTTATATCATGTTATTAGTTTGTCTTGGTGTAGCCCAGTTGTTATACCATGTTATTAGTTGGTCTTGGTATAGGACGGGTTGGTATATTAGGTTATTAGTTGGTCTTGATGTAGACTGGGTTATGATGTTAATTATTAGTTGGTCTTGGTGTAGACCGGATTGTCATGCTAACACCTAGATGTGTTAGGGGGAAACCAAGTGGGTCCGAATTATGTAAAAGAGGTTATAAGTTCACAATTTATTGTCATTAAGTGTACTAATGACGGTCAAGGATTATTTGTGATTAATGAGGTAAGGATGGGTCTAGGGTTATACTGGGTAGCCTGTTGAACACATAGGTGTGGTTAGAGGATCCTTGGAGTGTCATTTAGATATAACTCTGTTGTTGTCATTGAATGTGCCAATGGTTGCTAGGTGAGTCTCATATGATTGGAAAATTGGGAGTAAGATTGAAAGTCTGGGATTGTTGTTTTTGGTTATTGTAACCAGGATGAAAAGTTGTCCTAGAGGTCCGTGAAAGGTCCAGAAACTGGTTAGTAATACCACGGGTATAAGTGGTTTGGTTGGGCAGTTAGCCGGGTTAAGTCTGAATATCTAGTCAAGAAGATTGACGTGGGTAAGGGAAGGGTAGTCCAGGTATGGGTATTGTTATTGGTAAGGTTAAAGCTGACTTGGGAAGTCTACGCGTCAAGGTGACTTGGGAAGTCTACGTGATAAGGCCACTTTGAGAAGTCTAGTTAGGAGCGAGACTTGGGAAGTCCTAGATGTCAGGGTCAAGGTTAAAGGCGAAGGAGGGAGCTATAATGTTTATTTCATGTTTTCCCTATTTTCTTATATGATGGTAGGAATGGATTTGGGTCGACCGATGATGCCTACCAGTACGTGTGGTTGTACTGACTCTACTCTTGCTATACCTTTTGGTATAGTCTGGTTGCAGGGTTGGTGATGTTTCACAGGTTCACGATTGCGGTGATATTCCAGCAGCTTCTACTTCCTTCTATGGTGGGAGTTGTGTCCACTTTATGTTGTAAGCTCACCTTGTAGAAGCTCTTGTACCGGTCTTAGACTAGGTTCTAGGGAGGGTGTTTATATTGTTAATAAATTTCCGCAAGTATTAAAGGTTGTGTGAATTTTGAAAGTTGTTGTATAAAGATTTTCCAAACATTTGTTAAGGGATTTCACTTGTATTAAGGGACTTATTTAATGGTTCATTTTTCTTTTCTGCATTGCCTGTTGGTTCGGGTGATAAGGGTTCTCCTATCTAGGTGGATTAGAGTAGGTGCCCCTATTGCTCGGTAGTTGGGTCGTGACAAATGGTATCAGATCCCAGGTTATCGGTCTTCCAGTACAAGAGCAAAATGTCAAATAGAGTCCTGTGGATTGGTGTGTAGATGTCCACATCTAATCCTAGGGAAGCTATGAAGCATTCTAGAAAACATCTCTCTTCTTTCATTCCTTTTCGTGCGGTTCTTTCACTTGCTTGTATAAGTTGAGTCCAATTGGTATCTCTCGATTCCAATTGGTATCTCAATGAAGTAAGGGTGTCATTGGACTCTGGTTGCAGTAAGACAAGGAAGGAAAATTTGAACCGGGAAGGTTCTAATTGGTATCTGGCCTGGGAGGCTATATAAAGGATAGATGAATCGGCTAACGGTCATCCATGAAGCGAATGAAAGGTGATAAAACTGGTTTGATTGAATGTCAGAGCTTGAGACTCGTGATTGTATGTATTGCATTATTTGAATGACTGCAATGTTGTGGTGTGTAAGCTGAGTTGCCTTGAAATTTGTAGTTAATGAAAAGTCTTAACTTGGTTATGTATTAATGATTGAAGAAATTCTTGTTTTGTAATTCAAGTGGAAAACAGTATGCTAAATGCTGGGCAGGGTCTTATCGTTGGTAAAATGATAAGGGAAAAGGGTATATACACTTGTGGGAACTCAGGTTTCAAGCGGTTGGTATATGTATAAGTACCAGGGACAAGGGCTATTATTGCTTAATAGCGGGAGTTATGGTAAGGCATGGATGATCGACTAATGGTCATCCATGGGACGAATAGAGAGTAAATTATTTGACTTGATTTGGTTATAACTTTAAGTTGAAATGTTACGTGTACAACTCTCGTGTGACTTGCTTGAAATGTGTGTAAATTGTTGTTTGTCGTACATGTGAGTCTACAGAGGGTCATTAATTTGAAAATTTTGTGTACCTTAGGTTGCGGTAAGCTATTAAGAGTCTTGATTTAAAAGTGGTACTGCATTTTGAAAAAAGACTTATCATTGGTTAAGATGATAAGGGATTGAAAATTGTGACTGTAGGGAAGCTTCAGTTTCAGGACAGTCGGGACTTGGTTGGCAACCATAGGAACAAGGGAGTCATTAGTGTATAATGGCGGGAAGATATTATTGGGAACAATTGTCTAGTGTTAACTCTTTGTGATTGATAGTATTTTATGTTGAATTGTGATGCGTTTGATGCCGGGAATGGTCTTAAGGGTGGTTTAAGACCATGGCGGGATTTGTAGGACTAAACAAAGGTAACTGAAAAGGGGAAAGGATACACTCACTGAAAATTTCAAGTTTCTGGGGTGTTACCGTCGGGACCGCGATAGCGGTATAGTTATCACTACGGCGGAACCTCTATAGCGGAGCGACCACCGCTATAGCGGAAGAGCGTGAGGCAGAAGCCTCACCCATGTTTTTCCCCTGTTTTCATTCATTCCCGGGGCATCTTAAGGCAACGGTTGCCTTACGGGCTGCCAAGTAAAACAAGGAAATAGACTATAGAACTTATATAGCATGCATATAAGGTAAATTGCCTGAGTACTTAGCATCCATGCGCGACCAAAGGAAAGGGTAGATATGGTAGCCCGGGATACTAGTAAAATTATGATGGACCATTGGTGGGAATAGTCACTTATGTAGAGTTTGGCAAAATGACCCATGATTGATCGAGTAGTGTTGGACACTGCTCATAGGCTATGTGATGAGGTGATTATGGACTGGTTTAGTGTTGATGATCCTTAGTGGTCGGGTCGATTGAAGGAGCGGGGTTATTAAATGGGTTTCTTTAGCATTAACGTGTCTCTTGTGACCATAATAATACCCAGTGTTACTGCTCGTTAAGTGGTGAGCATATTCTCTCCATAGCATTGGTTGGGGTGTAAGCGCCCGGGTAGAAATTCCCCCCCTCCCTAAGATGAGAGTTGATAAAAATCTCAAGGTAGGATGAGCCTAATGAAATCCTCATTGTTGCTTGGTTTAGAGATACGTGGTGTCTCGGGGCATAGTCTTGATAGGAGTAAGGTGATAGTATGATATGCGAGGGTCATAGTACCCCGTAGGAAGCTTCTGGAATGGAGTTTGGGCTAGTAGAACTCTTTGGTATAGTGGGAAGGGGATCGCCATGGTGGGATATAGTCCCTTTGGCAGGGAAAATCTGTGTTGTTCGTTAGTTGAGTTTCTTTGGCTCCGGTGTTTCAGCGAGGCCCCAGATTTCTTGGGCACTCGAAGAGGGGTAATCTAGTTGCCTTGTGTAGCTCAAAGGAAGGGATTCCTTGACAGAATAGAAGTGAATTAAATTTTTGGTTAAGTTGGGTATACCAAGGGATTGAGAGGTTTCCGGTGGTTTGCGTAAGGTTATATTTGCGCTGTCATGGTAGAGCATTAAGATTAAGGGATGGGCTTGTTCTTTCCCTCTGCCATAGAGATCGTTCGGAGATGAACGATGGGTAAATTGGTATCTGTTGTAATGATCGGGTTCGTCGTTATGGGTAAACCATTCGTGCCAAGTTTCGAGTTAGAAAACTTTCGGGTTTGGGAGTTCAAAATTCTGGGCTAGGCTAGTCTCGACCAATTTTGGAGCAAGGTAGGGTCTAGGACAATCCGGGTAAGGATTGGGTTAGATGTCTTGGTTCGAGCTAGTTTTCCTTGTAGCTAAGACATAAAGGAGTCCGGGGGACTTTTTCGAAATCGAATTTGGGTAAGTAGAACTCTCAGAATCGCGTTTGATGTGAAGGGGTTGTTTTGGATCATCGGAGGAAGCAAGTGTGTTGTAAAATGGAAAAATCTGGGAGATTTTTGGATATTCTGTCCGTGACGAGCGCAACTGTCCTCCATAGCGACCTCCGCTATAGCGGTGGAAAATACCGCTATAGCGATGGTCAAGGCGGTCAATGTCGCTTAAGACCGCTATAGCGGAACTCGTCCGCTATAGCGGGATCACTATAGCGGAGCGGGGACCGCTATAGCAGAGCGACGAGACCAGAAAACCCAAAAATGTGTTTTTAATTTCATTATCTTCCATTCAACCTCAAAAATAGACGAGAGTTATTCTAAAAATCCTCCTAGGCTGCTCCAAGGCTTGGGAGCCATGGGGAGGAAGGATTCCAGCAAAAGGGACGAGAAACCATAGATTCGGGCCTGCAGAACCGCCAGAAATGCTTTCACAGAGCCAGAAACGCACAGTTGCAGCTACTTGGCATCCAGGTAGTCTAGGTTTTCATGAGTAGTTAGACCTGTTTACTTTCTGTACTTTTGTATAGTGAAACGGAGAATCCATGTTTTAGGCCTCCGGGCACGGAGTTTGGCGGATTCAGGTTTAGTTATGTATGTGCTAGGAATTGGTTGGATTGAATTGTGGGTTATTGATAATTGTTTGGGGTTGGTGCTAAAAATGATAGACTCGGGGACTGGGATGTCGGTAGGGTTCGGGGAACCGGGAATTTCAAGGACAACTAGGTGGGTATGAAATGGGAAACTCCTAGGTGATGTTTCGGGAATGCGAAAGGCATGTTAAGAAATCATTGTTTGCTAAGGGCTAAGAGTGAAAACTCGTATTGTTGTTATCTATGTATGTCCCATATTAATGGGGTGGTTAAATTATGTTAAAAAGGGGAAACCATTCATTATGTGTAAACAAGGGCGAGTGTATTTAATCTTCGAACGAATGTCAAGGTTCAACTATATACCCAGAATAGGGGGTAGGTGATGGCTTACGATTTCTGTGAATATTGTATGTGCTTGTACTCTTATCTAAGTGGTTGTATGAATTGCATTGCTTAGAAGGATTGTGTAGAATGTCTAAGGGTCATATTTTATAGTCTGTGAATTGAACGGTATGTACTTGTTGGTTTACAAGTTGTGTGTTCATATATTGACTATGGATTGTTGATATTCGGTTGGCTTGGCTACTACGCCTGGTACATGTAAACTAACAGTTGGCACGGGTACCACGCCTGGTACAGGAAAAACAAATGTTTGGCACGGGTACCACGCCTGGTACAGGTATAACAAACGGTTGGGACAGGTACCACGCCTGGTATGAATTACTAACGGTTGACTCGGGTACCACGCCTGGTACGAGTTTACTTTTTTGTATCCTTGTATTGTTACTGATTGCATTGCATTGACTGGTTTTGGTTCCGTGAGTGGACTGGGTTGCCTTATTGAATTGTGATATTGGTTGGTGGTCCTTGAGTGACCAATAATTTTTGTATAATTGTTTAATTGGTCTTGGTGTAGGCCGGGTTGTTATATCATGTTATTAGTTGGTCTTGGTGTAGGTTGATTGTTATATCATGTTATTAATTAATCTTGGTGTAGGACGGGTTGTTATATCATGTTATTAGTTGGTCTTGGTGTAGGCCGGTTGTTATATCATGTTATTAGTTGGTCTTGGTGTAGGTCGTGTTGTTATATCATGTTATTAGTTGGTCTTGGTGTAGGCAAGTTGTTATATCATGTTATTAGTTGGTCTTAGTGTAGGCCGGGTTGTTATATCATGTTATTAGTTGGTCTTGGTGTAGGCCGGATTGTTATATCAGGTTATTAGTTGGTCTTGGTGTATACCGGGTTATGATGTTAATTATCAATTGGTCTTGGTGTAGACTGGGTTGTCATGCTAACACCTAGATGTGTTAGGGGAAACCGGGTGGGTCCAGACTATGTAAAAGAGGTTATAAGTTCACAATTTATTACATTAAGTGTATTAATGACTGTCAAGGATTATTTGTGACTAATGAGGTAAGGATGGGTCTTGGGGTAGACTGAGTAGCCTGTTCAACACTTAGGTGTGGTTAGAAGATCCTTGGAGGGTCTGGGTTTTTGGTATTAGAAAGGGATTTAGATATAACTTTGTTGTTGTCATTGAATGTGTCAATGATTGTTAGGTGAGTCTCATGTGATTGGTAAATTGGGAGTAAGATTGAAAGTCTAGGGTTGTAGTATTTGGTTGTTGTAACCAGGATGAAAAGTTGTCCGAGAAGGGTCCAGACACTGGTAAGTAATACCACAGGTATAAGTGGTTTGGTTGGGCAGTTAGCCGGGTTAAGTCTGAATATCTAGTCAAGGTGGTTGACGTGGGTAAGGGAAGGGTAGTCCAGGTATGGATATTGTTATTGGTAAGGTTAAAGGTGACTTAGGAAGTCTACGTGTCAAGGTGACTTGGGAAGTCTACGTGACAAGGCGACTTTGAGAAGTCTAGTTAGGAGCGAGACTTGGGAAGTCCTAGATGTCAGGGTCAAGGTTAAAGGCGAAGGAGGGAGCTATAATGTTTATTTCATGTTTTTCCCTATTTTCTTATATGATGGTAGGAATGAATTTGGGTCGACCGATGATGCCTACCAGTACGTGTGGTTGTACTGACTCTACTCTTGCTATACCTTTTGGTATAGTCTGGTTGCAGGGTTGGTGATGTTTCACAGGTTCAGGATTGCGGTGATCTTCCAGCAGCTCCTACTTCCTTCTATGGTGGGAGTTGTGTCCATTTTATATTGTAAGCTCACATTGTAGAAGCTCTTGTACCGACTTTGACTAGGTTCTAGGGAGGGTGTTTATATTGTTAATAAATTTTCGCAAGTATTAAAGGTTGTGTGAATTTTGAAAGCTGTTGTATAAAGATTTTCTAAACATTTTTAAAGAGATTCCGCATGTATTAAGGGACTTATTTAATGGTTCATTTTTCTTGTCCGCATTGCCTGTTGGTTCAGGTGGTAAGGGTTCTCCTATCTAGGTGGATTAGAGTAGGTGCCTGCACAGCCCGGTAGTTGGGTCGTGACAGCAATACACATATACAATGACTGATTATTCACTCCATAAACTTTTACAGACCTAATTCGGATGGAGAGTATACTGTTAGTTTAAGTCAAGTGAAAATCTAAACCCTAGTTACATTGATCCAATCATATATTACTCAGTTAAGAAGAGTTATTACAGATTATCAAACTAGCAATTGAATACGTAATGACTTGTATTAAATGTATCCAATATAGAGGAAGGTCTAAGCCAGCACATAAATTTAATAGTTCATTACTATTTAATCTTGGTAATCATAGATATGAACCCTTATTACCATTTATTTATTTTTCAAATTTTGTACTAAAATTTTCAGAAAAAATGGCACTAAGTTCTCCGGTTCATTCAATATATCATCTCATATATATGTACAATTATACACACATGAAAATTAACACATAATATTTACAATGAGACTTTTAATATTATACTATACAAAAACTTATGCCCGTATAGTTCAAAACTTTTCAGAATTATTTCCAATCTTACATGATCGCAAGAAAACAAGGATTATTGGTTTCATTACTATATAAAAAACCAATAAAAAATACTTTTTGAAAAGTTTCAATCACATGTGCTAGTCACAAAAAGGCTCCAGAAAGTTTTCCCCCCTTTTTTCATTATTAATTTAGCAACCACAACATAATACAAAATATCGAAACTCTCTCTTCACTTTGCTAATAAGCTGCCGCCATTATTCTTGAGAAATAATAAAGTTTGATTCTTTAAAATAATTAAACAAGGCACATGTGACAATTTGTCCTTAACAGAGAAGTAATACACAGTTAAATTATAATTTCCAAGTTCCAGCGGCTCTCATAAAAGAATAAACGGACAATTAAAATTGCCTTCCCACAGCTGCCAACTGACTACAATATGTACCAATTATGACCGCAGATTCATGTATATAATCGCATATAATTACATATATTTTTCAGGTTATTTATTATAGATGCAAGCAAGGCTTGTAATGCCAATTGTTGGAAAATAGTATACGCAACGAAAGCATTTCAGGAACATACTGCTTACATGAATAATAGATAACAAATACCAACACGTAGTACACACAAACCGTGCTAAAAATTAATCAAGAATTACCTCTTGAAGCGTGAGCAGATATCTTGAAGCAAGACCGACTCCAATCTTATGATCTTCTCCGGTGATCTCAAATTCACAGTTGAACTCTCTCAATACTTGGGTGGGAAAGTATTGTGTAGAATACTGATTGTCTTTTCTAGGTTGGAAGAACCCTATTTATAGAGGAGTTTTTTCAGTCCAAAAAAAAAGAGCAAGATACACGTTTTTTTCTTGGAGCAAGAAAAACACACGTTACTTTTCCTTTTCCCCTAGAAAATAGGATTCTGAGTTCTAATTAAATATGGGCACTGCAGGGACCACAGAATTAATTACTAAGACTCCCTATTATGAAAATAATTCAAAATATTAATTTGAATTATTCTTACCATAATAAATTACAAATCATTCCACTAGAAATTCGTAATTGCACTCCTCTATTTATGTTTTGAAATTCCCCATTAAACACTTATGTAATTTTCCATGTTAAGATTACATATACTAATCAATAAATTAAATTATTGACAAATTTAAATCAATGATTAATTTCCTTTAGAGCAATACTTAACTTATTTCATATGTCGGATTCACAAATCCACCGACCAGGTTTACACATGAAAACTTATAAGCTTCTCATAAAAGGCGTATCATCAATCTCTATACGGAGACATGGATTCTATCAACTAACTTATTATTTTACCAATATATATTATTATCATCCAATCTATCAAGCATATTGACACATCTCAGGATCTTACCTTTTAATAAATCAAAACGATAATTAATATATATATCTCATAATAGTTGTATCAAGATTGAGAATATAAGTACATTTAATAGTTTAGAGAATATGTTTTTGTCTGTCAGTCTAAAACATCTATCTCTTCTCGATCTTGTTCAATACATACAAAATGCACTAGCACGAGAAGTTAGAACTATATATACCATTCTCATAATTAAGATAAATTACTTTAAATATCGTGCTATAATCATTCTGATGGTTTGTCCAAATTCCCATCTACGATTGTGATCTATAACTTTAACTTATAAGAACAGATGATTTAATCTTCTGTGCATAAGCTTAAACTCTATACACCAAATCATCTACTATATAAGTTGAGGACACATATATGACAAAATGATCTATTTAATGTAACACTTTATTAAATTAAATAAATAAATAAATGATCATCCAATAAATAACACTATATCAAAACGCATGATTAATAGTTTTAATAATAATACTTATTCGGAAAACATGCATTCTACTTGTTTGATGGTTGTTACCTGTTGTATCGTATTAAATTATGTTGTTAGTTTAAATAAAATGTATGTTTTTATTAATATTATTTCAATTTTATTATATCGAATTGTTAAATTCATTGCTAGGTAATAACGAGAAATTCTATTTATGTAACGAACAAAAAATGATACAGTCTATCCAAACGTTATATTCATTCAAACAATACAATATGATACGATACATCCATCCAAACTGAGCATGACATTCAAATATTTTCTTGAAATGCCAAAAATTCTCTAGCTATTTGTGTTAGAATTTTACCATACAGTCTATCAAAACGTTATATTCATTCAAACAATACAATATGATACGATACATCCATCCAAACTGGGCATGACATTCAAATATTTTCTTGAAATGCCGAAAATTCTCTAGCTATTTGTGTTAGAATTTTACCATCTCTTTCTTAATATGTGGAAATGTGTTGACAACCAATTTTTCCCTCCACAATTCGATTCATTATTCAATCTTCTTCAATTTCAAACAATTTAAAATAATTATTAGATAAAAATTAAAAATATTTTTAAATTATTTTCAAGGCAATTTTGCTATTTTTACAATAATATATATATATATATATATATATATATATATATATATATATATACTAGTCTAGTGTACGCGCTTTGTGCGTGATTAAAGCACATAAATCATTTGACAACAAATATTATAAGAAAAAAAAAGTTAGACTTAAATACGGATTTCATCACTAGTCCATCATTAAATTGCACATAGCTAAAAAATATTTAATTCGTTATTTAAATCATCATTAAATAGGATTAGCGGTAAATTTTAATTTATTATTTAACTCTTTATCGATAATTCATATTTATTTACAGTAAAATAACTTTACGTATAAAAGAATATTGAGAAATTACATTTGTTAACATAAGTGCAACAAAAAACAATTAATAATTCATTTAGGATATACTTTATTTTCTAGTATTTCATCTTTGTTACTTTAAATTTGCATTTTACCAATTTAACAATTAACAACATAAAATAATCGATTTTGCTTTATTTTTAATTTGTTTCACCACTAATATTTTTTCTTATTTAACAAATTTATATACTTAAGAGTTTTGCCAATATAAAAGATAAATTCACTACTGTGAGAAATTTGAAAAAGAATGAAATTGAATTCTTTTGTTAATCAGTTAATTCAAAATTTTAATTATTGGTTTGCAATATAAAAGGAAATAAGTTTTGCATTATTAGTTCATTCCAATATTTTAATATTTAACTGTAATCATAGTTTATTTTTATATTAATTCTATACGAACTTTCTTAGTTTGACACTTTTGATTTTATCCATTTTTAATTATTTTTACTTTTTTTATAGCTACATTTTTCTGTACTTGACGGAGTCTCCTCGATGAAAAGAAAAGAAATTTTAAACCTAAAAGGTATTAAAAGATGTCTTAGATCTTAGGTGAAAAGTAAATATTTATTTTCAATAATTTGTAAAAATAATTATTCTATTTATGTGGACTCAATTTCAAAGGGTAAAAAAGAATCATTTTTTTTTTTTGATAATGGGCAAAATTGCCGAAAATTCTTGCATAACAAAAAGTTAGGATTTCCTTTTTCAATAAGGTTTAATTTCTGTTATTGTAGGAAGATTTTCAGTCTATTGAATCTATTTGTGTTTAAATAAGAAAAGAATATATAGGGTATAATTTTAATTAATTTTAAAGTCTTAAATATTAGGATTTTCTACATGTTCAAATAAGGAAAAATTAAGTAAATAAAATTTTAATCAACTATAAATTCTGATATTAGGAAAATAGTAAAAAGATTATTTTATCTATTGTAGAATGTTTTAAAAATAACAAACTTTTGACGGATTTTTAATTTTTAAATATTAATTACGGAAATAATTGAATGATTATTTTGTTTAGTGTGAAATCTATTTTAAAAGGGTAAAAAGGCGGACGATATTTTGTTAAGAACAAAAATTAGATTAATCACAATATTATTCGATTCCCATAGATGCATGAGTAGAGTAAACTACTTCGAGAAAGCAAGAAAAACACTCTTTTGGAACTATATTTATGTTATAATACTTTCAAATACGTTCTTGAGAATAAGTAATTTTTTGGTACCAAATATATTAATATAAGAGATCGAACAATAAACACAAAAAAGAAAGTTATAGATTGTAAATTAACGTAGAAGAAAAGGTGCATAATTAATGAATAAATTATAAGAACAACATTATTGTAAATCTTAAACAAACATAAAGAACTAAGATATTAACTCGAAGTGAAAAGAAACTAACGTTAATTTGTAGAGCCGATTTTAATTTGTAGAAGCCGAACTTGCTATATGCATATGATACTCCATTGTTTATATAAGACACTAATTTTTTAGTTCTTTCCTTATTTTTTCTTCTCAATTTTACTCTTGCCAATTAATGTAATTATTATTAAAAATAAAAGTTACCATATTTTTAGGTAAAGAATTACTAACAAAAGGAAAACACTATGGAAAATATTGAAATTTAGTTAAAGTACATCAAATTCAAGAAAATAGGAGGATGAAATTAAAAAAAGTTAAATACTCTCAAAAAGAAGAATGATTAGGGCACACGTTAGGCTTCACTTGCTTTCTCTTGGCGCACAATAGCAAGGTTGCAATTGTGCCCGGGAAATTGCAATGGTCCAGCTCCGATCAACGTCCCCAGCTAACACTCTTGTCACTCTTGCGAATGGAATTCCACGATGTCTTCCACCAATAACATTTGGAAGTTACTTTCCCCTAGGGTTTCAAGTGATACCAGAGGAAACTGATACCAGTAGTCTAGAGGAGGAGGTGCTCCTACAGTCAGCTACGAAGGAGACTAAAGAGCCAGCGGTATGCCGACTACATTGCTCTGATGCTGAGACCTCGACTCACCCCACGCCAAATGTTGTACCTAGGCGTGATAATTGCAGTAATGGTAAGTCTCTGACCTATGTACCTCCGACTCTGAAGAATGATGTAATTACGGTCAAAATTGAGGAAGATGATATTAAGGCACATGTGAAGAATTAGGAAACTACTCTAATTGGCTATGTATTAGGTGATACCCCTACTGAAAGACAGATCAAAACGTATGCCCTTCGTGTATGGAGTTTTGTTTCGTCCCCTAGGGTTCTTTTCCATGATGATGGGTAGTTTCTATTCAAATTCAAGACAAACAAGGATAAGGAGAGAGTACTACATTTTGGGCCGTATTAGTTTAACAACAAGCCAGTGATCCTCAGATAGTGGGAACTTGATTTTAAGTTTGATCAGGAGATCCTGAGTGTGATACCATTGTGGGTTAGGTTTCCGGGATTGTCAGTGGGTTATTGGTCGGTTGAAGCTCTGAGCAAGGTGGCTAGTACAGTGGGTAAACCACTGTACACTGATAGTGTCACTGCACAATCTGGAAAAAAATTCCTATGCTAGGATTCTCGTTGAAGTGGATGTCTCTCAACCACTACCTGATGTTATCCAAATAGAGACTCCTTCTAGACCATGGGAGCAGATGGTGGACTATGATTGGAGGCCAAAATATTGTAATGTGTGCTTGCGATATGGGCATGCTGATTCAGAATGTTGGTTTCAAGTAGCGGGGGAGCAGGAGATTGTTACTGACTCGACTAAGGAAGTAGCACATGCACCTAGAATAAAGAAGAAGAGGGCCAGGAACAAAAGGCCTGCGAAGATGGAATAGAGAGCAGCAAAACAGCCTATGGCTAATAGGATCCAAGGACCCTTGCAGAGGGATAGGACTGCTAAAGGTATTAATGAGGCAAGTTGTACAGAGCCAGTACATGGGCCTATTCCTATGGGGGTGAGGATGTCACGACCCAACCCGTCGTGAGTGGCACCCACCCAACCCCCGGATGAGTGAACTAATAGAGTTCAACCCTTGCCTAGACTAACAGCCTAAAACCAGCAAGCGAAAAGTAAACTAACAATCAAACAATTCAATAACTAAACATAATTATTATCCTGTGGAAAATCCCTCCTAGGAACTGAAAGTCATTGTACCAGACATCAATATAAATTTCTAGAATATGGGGATGCAACCCCAAAAGAAAAAAATGAAATAGTTTTAAGTCCGAAAAAAATGGACTGAAACTCTAAGATAACCCAAGGTAGCTCGAAACAAGCAGCTCACCCTTGAAATTCAGAAATCACCGATGCTAGATGCGAGGTCGCGTCTCAGTCGCTGGTAGATTTTCTGTACTCACCAAAAGAAAGACAAGTGCAGCATCAGTACACCACCACTGTGTACTGGTAGGATCATCAGCTAATTTCCAAGTAAATAATATATATAATAGTACAACATATACAAGTAAATATATGGAAAACATGCAACAAGTGTACAGGCCCTAGACTACAAGTCTCTACCTACCTTGTCCCAGCATGAAATCCATCTCTTACAGTTCTATACCACGAACATGAGCCACTAACTATACCCTTCAGTCTAGCCCAGACTCACCCTGGAATCCCCTCTAGACACATACCAAGTAATGATTCAACCCGGCTTAAACCAAGACCAATACAGCAGTTAAACAAGTTCCCGGCCACTCAAGGTCCACCAACAATAGAACCTTTAACTAAACAACCCGGTCCACTCATGGAACCAATACCAAGTATCACATTCAGTAAAATAACTCAGTCCACTCACGGAACCAATATCAACCAATGCAATACAATAGTCAATGAAACAATGCAAGATGCAATAAAGTAAACCCGTACCAGGCGTGGTACCCGTGCCAACCAAATGTTATACCCGTACCAGGCGTGGTACCTGTGCCAACCATGTCTTATACCCATACCAAGCGTGGTACCCGAGCCAACCAAATGTCAACCAACCACAGTCAATATATGAACACACACAACTTGTAAAACCAACAAGTAAAATCATTCAATCACAGACTTTAAACAGGAACCTAGCCATTCCACACAATTTCCTTAAACAATGTAATGCATACAATCACTTAGACATGAATACATGAATATACACATTCACAGAAAATCACAAGCCATCACCTACCTCAAAATGTTCCAAGCTCTATTCGACCCGAACTTTCCCGTGTTCCGGATTCCTCTCTCGTTCTTGGTCTAAAAACAACACACAGGACATATAGTTAACACCCAAGGCCTGTACATTACCCGGATTATACTAAATCCCCAAACCCCAGGCCACCCATGATCATCCCACCCCTTTCCCAAGCTTTTCCACCGTTAATCTTCTAGTTCTATCATCTGTTACGGATAAAACAGGGAATTAAACAACCTATGATCATAACAATGTACTTTAATCCATACCCAAGAACTCACATGCTTGGAATCCCCTTCCTTCCCCGAATTCCACCATCCCTAGGTTATTCTAACCTTCCCCAAATTCACTCCTAGCAATTCTACCGCATAGGAAACGTAATACAAAGATTGGGGAACGAAAACCTTACCTTAAGGAAGAATTTTGACGGACAAAGGAAGAAAAACACCTGAAATCACCTAGCCCTTCTCCCAAAACAAACTTGAGAACAACTGAATATTTTGGGAGCTATTTCTGCATTAAAAACCCGTCGTCCTGCTATAGCGGTCCTGCTATAGTGGTAGCCCTCCGTTATAGCGGTCTTAAGTAGGTTGACCACCCTTTGACTGTCGCTATAGCGGTAATTTCTACCGCTATAGCCGTGGCCGCTATCGCGCGTGACCGCGCTCGTCACGGATAGAAAGTCCAAAAATCTGCCAGTTTTGGCCATTTCACAACACACTTGTTTCCCTCGTCGTCTTGAAACAACTCCTTCACGTCAAACGCGATTCTGGGAGTTCTACTTACCCAAATGTGATTCCGAAAAGTCCCCCGGACTCCTTTATGTCTTAGCTACGTGGAAAACTAGCTCAATCCAAGACACCCTAACCCATCTTTACCCAGATTTCCCTAGACTCTACCTCGCTCTAAAACCGACAGAGGCTAGCCTAGCCCAGAATTTCAAACTCCTAAACCCGGAGTTTTCTAACTCTTAAACTTGGCACGATGGGACTACCCATAATGACAGACCCATTCGTTGTAATAGATACCAATTTACCCATCGTTTGTCCCCGAATAATCAACCCAAAATTACAGAAATAAAAGGAAGGAAGTGTAGTACCTGAATCCTCAAACAATTGAGGGTACTTGTCCCGCATGTCCTTCTCGGTTTCCCAAGTGGCTTCCTCAATCGGACGATGCTTCTACTGAACCTTCACCATATCAATCACCTTTGTCCTCAACCTCCGAACATCCCGAGCAAGAATCAAAATTGGTTTCTCCTCATAACGAGGATCCTTATCAAAAAGTACTTCATCCCACTTGATGATGTAGTCCCCATCCCCATGGTATCGCTTGAGCATGGATACATGGAATACCGGATACACACCCGATAAACTAGGTGGCAGTGCTAACTTGTAAGCCACTGGCCCCACAATTTAAAGCATTTCAAATGGACCGATGAACTGAGGGCTAAGCTTGCCCTTCTTACCAAACCGCATAACCCCTTTCATTGGTGATACCTTTAGTAATACTTGTTCACCAACCTGAAAGTCCATATCTCAGACCTTGCGATCTGCATACTCCTTCTGCCTGCTTTGAGCAGCCAGCAACTTGGTCTGTATGCCCCTCACCTTTTCCTGCGCTTCCTTCACTAAATCTACGCCTAGAGGCTTCACATCACCTTCCTCAAACCACCCAACCGGTGATCTATAGTTCCTCCCATACGGGGCCTCGAACGGTGCCATATCGATACTGTAGTGGTAGCTATTATTGTACGAGAATTTGCACAATGGTAGAAACTGGTCCCAATGACCACCGAAATCCATTACACATGCTCTCAACATGTCCTCGAGTACCTGAATTATCCTCTCTGACTGACCATCAGTCTGTGGATGGAAGGCTATGCTAAAAGTGAGTTGTGTACCCAACTCTTCATGTAACTTGCCCCATAACTTAGAAGTAAACTGTGTACCCCTATCTGAAATGATGGACAGTGGTACCCCATGCAGTCTCACAATCTCTTTCACGTAGATCTTAGCCAATTATTGTGAATTGTAATCTACCCTGACCGGAATGAAATGAACGGACTTGGTCAGCCTGTCAACAATGACCCAAATTGAGTCATACTTCCCCAATGTCTTGGGAAGACCCACCATGAAATCCATGGCTATCCTTTCCCACTTTCACTCTGGAATTGGCATTCTCTGAAGTAGTCTTGTAGGTCTCTGATACTCATATTTTACCTGTTGGCAGTTCTAATATTTGGACACAAAATCTACTAAGTCCCTTTTCATCCCGGGCCACCAGTAACGCTGCCTCAAGTTCCTGTACATTTTGGTCACACCCGGATGAATTGAGTACCGCGAACCATGAGCTTCTGTCAAGATTTTCTGAATTATATTATCAACCTGAGGAACAAAAATCCTCTCCCTAAAATGCAACACTCCACCAGAGTTTAACATGACATCTCTGGACTCCACGAATATTACCTTGCATCGCAATTTGCCCAGTTTCGGATCCTGAAACTATTTTGCCTTTATTTCCTCTATGAAGGTGGCCTTGACCTCAATGCTGGCCAATAACCCACCTTGATATAAAACACCCAAGTGCATGAACTTTGCCTCTAAAGCTCGAATCTCCTTAGCCAATGGTCGTTTGGATGCCCCCAAACAAGCCAAGCTACCCATGCTAACAGTTTTCTGACTCAATGAGTCTGCCACCACATTAGCCTTACCCGGATGGTACTGAATTATCACATCATAATACTTCAATAACTCCATCCATCTCCTTTGCCTCAGATTCAAATCCTTCTGGGTGAAAACATGCTACAGCCTGCGATGATCTGTGAATACCTCACACTTGACACCATAAAGATAGTGTCTCCAGATTTTCAATGCAAAAACCACCACTGCCAACTCTAAATCATGAGTCGGGTAATTTCTCTCATGCACCTTCAACTGCTTGGATGCATAGGCTATCACATTCCTATCCTGCATCAACACAGCACCCAAACCAGAATGTGAAGCATCAGAGTAAACAACAAAGTCTTTACCTTTAATCGGCAAGGATAAAATAGGGGTTGTGGTCAGAAGTGTCTTGAGCTTTTGGAAGCTCTCCTCGCACTTGTCGGACCACACGAACGGTACCTCTTTCTCTGTCAGCATGGTCAGGTGAGTAGCAATCGAAGCAAAATTCTTAACAAACCTCCGGTAGTACCCCGCGAGCCCAACAAAACTCCTCACCTCGGTCACAGAGCTAGGCCGAACCCAACTCTTGTCTGCCTCAATTTTCTGGGGATCCACCATTACCCTTTTTTCTGACACTACATGCCCCAAGAATGCCACAAAAGTCAACCAAAATTCGCACTTAGTGAATTTTGCATAAAGCTTTTGGTGCCTCAAGATATCCAACACAATACGAAGATGATTAGCATGCTCCTCCCTACTCTTAGAGTAGATCAAAATATCATCGATGAACACGATAATGAAAGAATCCAAGTAGGACTTAAACACCCCATTTACAAAAACTCATGAATATTGTTGGCGCATTGGTCAAACCAAATGACATTACTAGAAACTCATAATGCCCATATTGGGTCCGAAAAGCAATTTTCAGAATGTCCCCAAGTCTAACCTTTAACTGATGGTACCCCGATCTCAAGTTGATTTTGAAAATACCGATGCACCCTGAAGCTGGTCAAACAAATCATCTATATGGGGGAGGGGTACTTATTCCGGATGGTCACCTTGTTCAACTGCCTATAGTCTATGCACATCCGCATAATACCATCCTTCTTCTTTACGAATAAAACCAGAGCACCCCAAGGTGAAGCACTAGGACATATAAATCCCTTATCTAGGAGTTCCTGCAGCTGAGTCTTAAGTTCCCTTAACTCTGCCGGAGCCATTCTATATGGAGGAATGGAAATGGTATGAGTGTCTAGCTCTAAATCAATACAAAAATCTATGTCTCTGTCCAGAGGCATTCCAGGCAAGTCAGCTGGATACACCTCTAAAAATTCAGAAACCACTGGAACTGACTCAATAGGAGGAGACTCCACACTATCATCCCAGAGATGAGCCAAGAAGGCTAGACACCCCCTCCCCACTAGCTTCCTAGCTCGGACAAATAATATTATCTTAACTGGCTTAGGCCTGTACACACCTTCTCACTCTAGTCTATCCTTATCCGGAATTTCTAGAGCCACGGTCTTGGTGTTACAGTTCAACACAGCATGATAAGGATATAGCGAGGTCATACCCAAGATAATATCAAAATCAGCCATATCCAGGATTACCAAGTCTACCCAAGTATGTAACCCCCAAAAAACAACAGAATAGTCATGATATACATGAGTCACAACCACCGACTCTCCCACTGGGGTAGAAACATAGATAGAGGAATCAAGGATATCACAGGCCAAACCCAGTAAAACTCACAAACACATAAGAATATGTAGAACCTAGGTTAAATAATACTGAAACCATTTTATCACAGACAAGAATAGTACCTGTGATCACCTCATCTGAGGCTTCCGCCTCAGTCCTCCCTGGAAAAGCATAGAAATGAGCCCGATCATTAATCTGGGCAACTTCCAAGGCCGACTGTGTTGCACCCCTGCCTACTCCGTCGTTCCCTCGGTCTCCCTGGCCTCCCTAAAAATTACCTCGCCCACCCTATGGATGACCCCTAGCATTTCTACCTCGGCCTATCAAAACCACTGCTCTAGTCTACTACTGACCCTGATTACCTATCTGCCTATGTGGACACTCCCTCTTAAAGTGGCCCAACTCACCACAATGAAAGCAACCACGGTCTAGAGTAGGTCTGCTAGCTGATGTATAGGATGCTCCCTGGCCTCTAGGAGCTGAAGATTGAGCTCCTTGACGACCACCTATAGTAGTTGGAAGAGCTGACTGAATAGGGCGGGCCGAATAAGCCTGCTGATACTGGCCCCTGGAGTATGAACCACCATAATTTCCCTCATTCCGGGGCTTCTTGGCTAAAGTTTTAGCCTGCCTCACTTGTCTAACTCCCTCAATCTTCTTCGCATAATCCACCATATCATTAAAACCCTTTCCTGAAGAAGTCATATACACTAACAATACCTACAGTTCACTATTCAGACCCTTGACAAACAACCAAACCCGTTCCTCCTCGGAACTCAACATCTGTGTAGAAAAATGAGATAACGCATGGAACTTAGGCTCATAAGCTAAGACCGACATGCTACCCTGCTCCAAGTTCAAAAACTCATCCTTCTTCCGGTCCCTCAAAGTACGGGGAACGTACTTCTCTATAAACAACGCATGGAACTGCTCCCAAGCCAGTGGAGGTAGGATAGAAGACCGACACTCAACATGAGACCTCCACCACTGCTTGGCATCACCCTGCAGCTAAAAAGTGACAAACTCCACCCCATGCTGATGTACAATACCCAACTTGTGCAACCTCTCATGGCAATCCAGGATGAACTCATAGGCATCCTCTTTGTCTGTACCCTGAAATGTCAGAGGTTTCAACTTAAGGAACTTAGTCAGCATCTCATGCTCATTACCTGTCATCACTGGGCTTAGCATTGGCCTAAGGAGATTATTCGTGCCTGAGGCTGCGTCCAGCCTTGGCGTAGTAGTAACTGTTGGCTGAGTATCCAAGGCCTAATTTGCATAAGCTACGAGTATGGCTCCAGCACCAACCAACCCACTCAGAATATCCTACGTTTGCTTAAAAGCTTCCGGTGTCATAGTAGAAAGGCCTGCACCCCTAACTGGTGCCGCCTCTGCTTCAGCCTCTCCATCCTCTACAACCACTACTTTGACATCCTCAGCCATATGATACTGAGGTGGTGTAGGGGTTACCTCACATGCAGCAGCATCTTGAGCTCCGCCCCTGGCGGGTAAGGCTCCAGCTCGTCCGCTGCCCCTTCACCTACCTCTGTCGCGAACTGTCGGGCCCGCTGCTGGGGCCGCTGGCCTTGATCCATTGTTCCTTGTAGTAACCATCTGTGGACAGAAGAGTGAATGAGGTTAGATACTAATTTGTTTCACCAGATTCCAATTGGAATCGAGTTATAGCACGAAGAAAAGAAGAAAGAGATAGTTTTTTCCTAAAGCCCCATAGCCTCTTGAAGAAAAGTACGGACATCTCTGCACCATTCCGCAAGACTCTACAGACCTATTTGGTATAATGAGATCAATGAACCTAGGCTCTGATAACATCTTTATCACGACCCAACCCGTCGTGAGTGGCACCCACCCAACCCCCGGATGAGCGAACCAATAGAGTTCAACCCTTGCCTAGACTAACAGCCTAAAACCAGCAAGCGAAAAGTAAACTAACTATCAAAAAATTCAATAACTAAACATAATTATTATCCTGTGAAAAATCCCTCCTAAGAACTGAAAGTCATTGTACCAAACATCAATACCAAATTTCTAGAATACGGGGATGCAACCCCAAAAGAAAAAAATGAAATAGTTTTAACTCCGAAACAAATGGACTGAAACTCTAAGATAACCCAAGGTAGCTCGAAGTTGCTAATGGACTGAAACTCTAAGATAACCCAAGGTAGCTTTAAACAAGCAGCTCACTCTTGAAAGTCAAAAATCGTCGGTGCTAGATACGAGGTCGCGTCTCAGTCGCTGGTAGATTTTCTGTACTCACCAAAAGAAAGATAAGTGCAGTATCAGTACACCACCACTGTGTACTGGTAGGATCATCAGCTAGTTTCCAAGTAAATAATATATATAACAGTACAATATATACAAGTAAATATATGGAAAACATGAAACAAGTATACAGGCCCTAGACTCCAAGTCTCTACCTACCTTGTCCCAACATGAAATCCTTCTCTTACAGTTCTATACCACGAACATGAGCTACTAACTATACCCTTCAGTCTAGCCCGGACTCACCCTGGAATCCCCTCTAGATACATACCAAGTAATGATTCAACCCGGCCTAAACCAAGACCAACATAGCAGTTAAACAAGTTCCCGGCCACTCAAGGACCACCAACAATAGAACCTTTAACTAGACAACCCGGTCCACTCACGGAACAAATACCAAATATCACATTCAGTAAAACAACCTGGTCCACTCACGGAACCAATATCAACCAATGCAATACAATAGTCAATGAAACAATGCAAGATGCAATAAAGTAAACCCGTACCAGGCATGGTACCCGTGCCAACCGAATGTTATACCCGTACCAGGCGTGGTACCCATGCCAACCATGTGTTATAAATGTACCAGGTGTGGTACCCGAGCCAACCGAATGTCAACCAACCACAATTAATATATGAACACACACAACTTGTAAAACCAACAAGTAAAATCGTTCAATCATAGACTGTAAACAGAAACCTAGACATTCCACACAATTTCCCTAAGAAATGAAATGCATACAATCACTTAGACATGAGTACATGAATATACACATTCACAAAAAATCATAAGCCATCACCTACCTCAAAATGTTCCAAGTTCTATTCGACCCGAGCTTTCCTGTGTTCCAGATTCCTCTCTCGTTCTTCGTCTAAAAACAACACACAGGACATATAGTTAACACCGAAGGCCTGCACATTACCTGGATTATACTAAATCCCTAAACCCCAGGCCACCCATGATCATCCCACCCCTTTCCCAGGCTTTTCCACCGTTAATTCTCCTAGTTCTATCATCTTTTATGGATAAAACAGGGAATTAAACAACTTATGATCATAACAATGTACTTTAATCCATACCCAAGAACTCACATGCTTGGAATCCCCTTCCTTCCTCAAATTCCACCATCCCTAGATTATTCTAACATTCCCCAAATTCCCTCCTAGCAATTCTACCTCATAGGAAACGTAATACAAAGATTGGGGAACGAAAACCTTACCTTAGGGAAGAATTTTGATAGAGAAAGGAAGAAAAATGCCTGGAATCGCCTAGCCCTTCTCCCAAAACAAACTTGAGAAAAATTGAATGTTTTGGGAGTTGTTTCTGCATTAAAAACTCATCGGCCCACTATAACAGTCCCCGCTCCTCTATAACGGTCCCGCTATAGCGATAGCCTGCCGCTATAGCAGTCTTAAGTAGATTGACCGCCCTTTGACCGCCGCTATAGCGGTAATTTCTACCGCTATAGTGGTGGTCTCTATCGCGTGTGATCGCGCTTGTCACGGACAGAAAGTCCAGAAATCTGCCAGCTTTAGCCATTTCACAACACACATGTTTCCCCCGACATCCTGAAACAACCCCTTCATGTCAAACGCAATTTCGGGAGTTCTACTTACCCAAATGCAATTTTGAAAAGTCCCCTGAACTTCTTTATGTCTTGGCTATGTGGAAAACTATCTCAATCCAAGACACCCTAACCCATCTTTACTCGGATTTACCTAGACTCTACCTCGCTCCAAAACTGGCCGAGGCTAGCCTCGTCCAAAATTTCAAACTTCCAAACCCGGAGTTTTCTAACTCTAAAACTTGGCACGATAGAACTACCCATGACGACAGACCCGGTTGTTATAGAAGATGATAGAGAAACATCAAAGAAGTGGTAAGCAGCCTATGCATGAGGATGGGGTGGTGAAATTCTCAACTAGTGCTGGCAACTTCATGCCATTTCTACCTCCATGATCATCTCTACTTGGAATGCAAGGGGCCTCAATCAGGCCTATAAGCAAAAAGAGGTAAAACTCTTTCTTGCTAAACATAAGATAGAACTATTTGGTTGTTTGGAAACTAGAGTTAAAGGAGTAGGTATGAATAGAATAGTGCAAAAAATATCTCAAGGATGGAATACATGTCACAATAATGCAGCAACTTCCAATGGCAAAATCTGGCTTCTACGGAAAAACTGTCTGAATATTACTATCATTGAGGTTAGGGATCAATATATCCATTATATTGTTAAGGATCCTAGGGCTCAAGCGACTATATATGTTACAGTGGTTTATGCTATGAATGACCAGAAACACAAACACAAGCTGTGGGAAGAGTTGGCTCAGATTGATATTCAACTCCAATACCCCTGGATCTTGTGTGGAGACTTTAATTGTGTGTTAGGTTCAGGATATAGGATAGGATCTCCTATAACTAATGCAGAGACTGAGGGTTTCCAGGGTCTTATTGATACCATGCAGCTGACCCCATTAACGAGTATAGGATGGCATTATACATGGCGTAATAAACAAGCAGCAGAAAGAAGGGTATACAGTAAGATTGACTGGGCACTGGGTGAATTTAACTGGCTACAATAGTTTGGACAGGTGGAAGCTGAAATTCTAAATCCCTCAGTGTCTGATCATTCCCCAATTCTTATCAAATGTTGCCAGAAGACTAGTCTTCATCCCCGACCATTCATATTCTATATTAATGTCATGGATCATGTTGGTTTTGACAGTATTTTGAGGTAGGTTTGGGATAAGAATGAGGTTGATCAACCAATGGAGGATGTGTGGAGAAAGTTGAAGCAACTCAGGATTAGCTTAAAGGATATTAATCAGTACATGGCTTCATACAAAAAACACCTTAGCTTGGCTAGGGAGAAGTTAGATATTATCCAAGGTCAATTGCAGGGGAATTTGCTGAACCAAAGTTTGTTTGATCAGGAGAAACAATTGAGGCTGGAAAAGTTGAGAAGTGGAGAAATATTGAGGAACAGGTCCTTAGAAGTAAGGCCAGAGTTAATTGGATTGAATGTGGGGATGCTAATTCAAGATACTTTCATGCTCAGTGGAGACTTAGAGCCAGTCATAATGCTATAACTTCTATCTATACTGACACAGATGTGAAACTCACTGATCCACATGCTATTGAAGGGGAGTTTATTTCTGTTTTCTCTAGTTTGATGGGCTCTTGTGCTGCTGAATTACCTTGTCCGAATTCTTTAGTTGTGAAGAGTGGCAATTGCTTAACACTGCAATAACAAAAGGAACTGATTAGAGAGGTGACACATGAGGAAATTCTTGAAGCTATTAAAGCCATGCCACAGGCCAAAGCACCAGGGGTGGATGGATTTCCCATTGAATTCTTAACTAATAATTGGGAGATTGTGCATGCTTATATAGTGGAGGTTGTTCAACAGTTTTTAGCAATGGTATACTCCTTCCTGCTATTAATACTACTTCCATAACTTTGATCCCTAAAGTTCCTGCTCCTACCAAAGTTAAAGACTTTAGACCTATAGCATGTTGCACTATTTTGTATAAGATTATCTCTAAGGTCTTGACTGGTAGGATAAAATAGGTTATTGATGGGCTGGTTGGGTGTTCTCAATATGCTTTTGTGGGAGGAAGAAGTATCCTTGATAATGCAGTATTTATCCATGAGATCTTTAAGTGCTATAACAGGAAGTGGATTTTCCCAAGGTGTGTACTAAAAGTGGATATAAGGAAAGCTTATAACACATTAGAATGGAGTTTTCTGAAAAAACTATTGGTGGATATGGGATTTCCTGTAAATTTTGTCCATAGGGTTATGACTTGTGTTTCTACTGTGTCTTATTCTCTTCTGTTGAATGGAGGTCTGACTCAACCTTTCTCTGCTAAAAGAGGACTGAGACAAGGGGACCCCATTTCCCCTTACCTCTTTGTTTTGGCTATGGATTACCTGGACAGAGAACTTCACCAACTAGCTCTAGATGGTGATTTTAATTATCACCCTAGATGCAGGAAGTTAGGGAGTATTCACATTTACTTTGCAGATGATCTCCTAATGTACTGCAGGGCTGATCTTACCTCTGTTAGATTCCTACATGCTGCATTTATGAGGTTTTCCTTGGTGTATGGTCTACATGCTAATGTTGATAAAAGCTCACTGTATATTGTTAGGGTTGCAAATCATACTAAATAGGAAATTCTGAAGGAATTGGGATATGAGGAGGGCAGCCTGCCTTTTAGATATTTAGGGGTGCCATTGGATTCTAAAAAGCTTAATGTCCACCACTACTTACCTCTCATAGAAAAGATCACTGTTAAGTTTACATGTTGGTCTGCCAAATTGTTATCCTGGCAGGTAGAGTGCAATTGATCAAATCGGTGTTCTTTTGGGTGCAAGCATATTAGTCACAAATATTTCTAATTCCTAAGAAAGTGGTGAAAGCTATTGAACAGATTTGCAGGACTTTCTTGTGGACAGGGGAAATTACTATGTCGAAGAAAGCTTTGGTCTCTTGGGATACAATTTGTAAACCTCTGGCTGCTGGTGGACTCAATATTCTCAATTTGGGGTTGTGGAATAGAGCTGTTATTTTGAAGCAACTATGGAATGTGGCTAGGAAAAAGGACTGTTTGTGGATTCAATGGGTTCACAACTATTTTATAAAGAGAGGAGACCTTGAAACTGTCCATAAACCTAAGTCTGCTTCTTGGGTTGTGAGGAAGATATTGGCATCAAGAGATTGGCTGATCCAAGGGCAAGCAAACCAGAGTGACTTGATCTTAGCATTTGCTGCAGTCCAGAAAGGTGCTAGGTATTCTACTCAGAAGATGTACACTATCTTAATGCCTAACTATCCTAAGGTTGAGTGGAAGAGCCTAATATTTCAACCTAGAGTCCACCTCAGATATAAGTTCACATTATTGTTAGCTGTACGGCAAAGATTAGCAACAGTGGAGAGGCTATTGAAGATTGGGATAATGATACCACCTGACTGTGCATTTTGTGGAGTGACTATGGAGACATTTACACATCTATTCTTTGACTATTCGATCACGAAAGCATTGTGGAGTAGAATGTGTGATTGGATGGGTTTGTTTGATGGCAAAGCAATGAACAAGGATAGCTGAGAGGGCTAGTAATGTGTTTGTTATGCTGATTTATGTGATTTGGAGAGAAAGGAACAAGATAAAGTTTTAGCAAGGAAGATTTAAAGGTGACAGAGTAGTGAAGGAGATGGTGTTGCATATGCATATTAGAGGACAGACGCGACCAAAGTGGCAGTTGGTTCTTCAGCACCTACGCCCCTATCCTTAGTGATATCTGGTAGATGTGAGATAGTTGCTAGTTAGCTAATTGTTTAATTTTCAATGTATAGTAGCAGCTTAGTAGATGTTTAGATGAGTGAGTAGTTAGTCCAATACTACTCTGGTTTGTAAGTCTATACTTTTGTTCCTGATATGAATGAAAATACTGCTGTTGAATGAAAAAAAATCAAGAAAATAGGAGAAAAAAGGATAGTCAATATTATAAAAATAATTAAATAATAATTTAAGAAAAATAGTGAAATGACAATTTTGTCTAAAGCGGGGTCTTTTAGTGAAGGGCAAAAAGTTCAAATCACATTATAAGGTTCTTCACACTTTTAATATAGTACTAGTTTTTGAGAACGTGCATTGCACGTTTAACTCAAAATATTAGTAAATAAATTATATGCAATACGGTAAACTTTAAACGATACACACATATTTAATACTTTCTTTGAGCTATAAAATAGAAATCAAAATATTCTAAAAAGTAGTAGCAAGTAATTTGAAATTCGAAATTTACAAATTTGATGTTACTTTAGTGACATACTCCATCTGTCCTCTATTAGTTGGCCGCTATACTAAAAATAGTTGTCCCATATTAGTTGGTCACCTTACTAAATCAAGAAAGCATTAATTAAATTTTTTCATATCACCCTTGCAATTAATTCTTTTGAAAGTGTTCACACTTATTTGTAAAGTTCCAAAGAAGTTTCTTAAGGGGTGAATTAGTAAAATTAACTACATTCTTATTTATGATTTCTTCATATGCGTGTAAAAAGGAAAGTGACCAACTACTATTGGACAAAGGGAGTAATTATTTAGTTTACCAATAAATACATGCTTGAATATATATAGATAACTTGCATATAATGATAGTATACACGCTTAATTTTTTCGTAACAAATCTTTTAACTATTTATTATTAATGTGAAAAACAACAATTTAATACATAATTCAATAATTTTTTCAATTCATCGGTAAAAATTTTATGCTCCATACCCTGCTTGATATGCATTGTGCAGTAACGAGCGCATTCTTAGAAATCATAGATAACTGAAAAGGATGTCAAACTGAGAGGGGTAACTATACGAGGAAACCATTCTCTTTTAAACTGAACTTACTACCTTGGACTAAACTGAATGTAGGGCCTTCTAACTTTAGGAATGATTATCGATAGGTCTGAACTGATCTGATATGAGGAGTCTAGTATTCTTGTAAGCTGAAGTTACTGGACCTAAGATATGGGCACCCTGGGCTAGGAGTAAGAAAAGACTATTCTCGCCTTAATCACTACGGTTGACAACTCTTAAGCTTAGAAACACCTTTCAACTACACTAACTCATCTGAATACTAAGGTCTGAGTCTAACTACCTACTTTCGCTATCTTCAAGCCTATCTTGACTAAATCACTTACATCCAGAATTACCTCCCAAGAATGATATTCCTCCTTATCACGAAAATAAACTAAGCTTGAGCTCTAATCAATGGGTCACTAGGAATACAAAGCAAAAGCCCACATGTATTTCATCACGACTTTTAAGCCTATCACTATGATCACTCTATGGTTTGTAGCTCATACTATCCACGACTTCTCCTCTCTTCCTAGCATATCTAGGAGTTGTAACTTGAAGAACTCCTACAAAGGGACATACCAAAATTCCTCATCTAACTATTTCACATGAATAATCCTCACCTAACTTTTATTCCACGCTTACAACCTACTACTTCCCATCTAGACTACTACTTAGCTTCCTCTACTAACAGCTATGACAACATAAGCCAAGATCACTGAGAGAAGTAGTGGGAGCATGAGCATCATGAATGAAGGAATACTGATCGGTCTTGACTTATACTTTAGTTTGATCTAGCCACTCAAGGTGGGGTTTGAGAAGTCAAGTGAAACGGGCATGAGTGTCTCACATCCTGGACATACAAAGCACGGTTAGAGTAAGGATATCACAAGCATGAATTATTCGAGAAATTTGGTATGAGCATATACATAATGTAGAATGATTTCATTAGCCATTAAGACATATCTTGAGAACTGAGTATGTAAACTGAGCATAGTGTGAGACATGAGCTTTCATATATGACAAGTATCATGGTGTAAAGCAGGAATTCGTAGAATCATAGAGTAAGATTGGAATTCTATCAAGAGCAATTTTTGTTTGTTCTGGGAGTTGAGTATGGACGTGAATCTGCATGAAGTCCGTGAATTTGAATTAAGAACATGGCCCTGGAATACAAGATATGAATAGGGTATTGTAATGAGGGAAGTATACTTAAGGTGCTAGGATAGAAATGAGTCCCTGCATCCCTCCTAACTTCATTCTGACACCCATTAGCATCACTACCCGAGTCTCCAAAATCTGACTGATTCTACATCCCACCATCTCCCCCTTAGATTCATGCTACGTTCTAAGTCTGTGGACCTCTTTCTAACCTATAAATGGAACTATGATCATTTTAATCTAACAGAGCAAACATTACTCTAGGAGTTAATCTGAATATACACTTCCTTCTATAGTCCAAGGATTACCCTTACCTAAAATTCTTGACATCAACCTTTCTATCTCAAATAAGGGTTGTACATATCACACTCAATAACTTCCAATCTATCCCTTGCAAAGACATGACAAGCTTACATAGTTCTAACTCTTAAACTCTCTCTTTTAACTACCTACCAAATCAAATGTGTTAAAGCCTATACCGAGAGGCTCAAAATTGCCTATCCTTCTCTAACTCACATATATATATCATGCCTACACATTCACATTGGCTGCAACTCATCACTTTAACTCTTGCATACACTATACCAAGCCTACCAGAAAATACCACAAAACTATCAGTCTCACTCTCATACTATCATCTTTTCGTTCACATCCTATACCTGGTCTATACTAGCACAAGAAATTACCACTCTTTAATCCACACCAAGGGATGTATCATCCCATTACCCATCTAGTAAAACATAACTCTAAATACATACTCCAATCAACTATCATTTCCACGTCTAGGCTACCATCCTTCTGACTTCATATTTCTGGCTCTAGGTTCGTTCTACCACTAATGGCTTACAATACAACATATGTTGGGTGGAAACACTACCCAAGAATCTAGGTACACATTTTTCCCTCTTACGGAATATTTAGTAACAAGGTTCTGAAAGAGGATCTGAGAGCACCTCGTTAAAAGATAATCTGAGATTTACTATTTCTAGCACCGCAAATATGAGGTAAAGCAGGTAGAATTGGGACAATGCCTAAATTTGGAGAATAAATAGAGTTAAAATCTATCGCATGATATTGAACATGAAAGAAGAAAAGTTTTTCCTAAGACACCTCATAGTCTATCTCTCATAAGTGTGGCGCGCTTCACACTCATGAAAGAGACTCTACTTGATGTGGCTTTCAGACACCTTAGGACTCTTGAACCTGTTGCTTTGATACCAAGTTTGTCATGACCAGAGGCTACCCCCTAGACGTAACACGGGACTCGGGACTACAAGTGCCCCAAGTTAACCCTTGGTCATAGCATAACATAGGCACACACGAGGAAACATAGCGGAAGCATAAATAGAAAGATAGGCAACCCAATCCATAAATGATGAAGTCAATAAGAAACGAAATCCAAAAAGGGAGACTCGAATGTTGTCTATGTCTGAAAAGCCTCTACATGACATAAGGAGTTTCTAGGACAAGACCCTAGCTAACTTAAAGTATGAAAGTAAACAGCCATACAGAATACTAAGATCATAACTAGCCCTCGAATAATAAGGACTCACCAACACTGATTGGAATGTCCTGTGATCTCTAGCCACGTGCCTGAGGGAGGGGATCTGAGTTTTCATCATCAAGAGGATGCAGCCCAAATATGCGTCAGTACTATAGGATGTACCGAGTATGTGAGATATGCATGTGATATGATAAAATATACTTGTAAGCATGCTTAAAACTGAGATCATGCATAATTTGTGATAAAACATGCTTAAAATATCCTTGAAGCTGAAATCATATGATAATAGTAAAATCTATAATATAATGACTCAAAGCAATAACATAAGCTGGAAACAAAGTCAAAGTCATAAACCATAAGTAGTAAGTCTGAAATCTGAAGGCAATGAGTCAATACAATCTTTTCCTGAAAACTAACTTCTGTGGGAATATACCATAAGTAAAGCTTAAGTCATGAAATAGATAACTTGATGCATTAAAACTTTCTTACGGGAGTTTCTTATAACCGACAATAGACCATGCGAGCTACATGAAATCTAACTATATAACCCTAGTTAGCAAAGCTGACTTGAACCGTTCCAAGGAATGAGTCACCATATCCAACGATATAACCCTAGTTGGCAAAGCTGCCCTAATGTCCATTAGGACACAGGACACCATTCGTAAAGACATGGATCCACTCGCATAAGCCTATAAGGCACATATAATTTCATAACCTACGCTGACAACATAGTTTCTGGATTTGGGTAATCGAACCTTCATTGCTCGGTGCTAAATACTACTCCCAAAACATGCACATATAGCTCATCATTTCATAGTGGCACCATCTCATGCCAAATCTTATTCATAAAGCATGAAAACACATCGGGCATCATGCAAATTTTCATATCATAGTTCATAAATTTAGGTATAGCCATAATTCAAAATATGCTTTTCTTTCTAAATTCATACTTGAAGAATTAGGCATGCAATTTCATAAATACATAAAGGCCATGATATCTAATCATGCCAAGTTTCTCTTGAAAACATGCAATTTCATGGATTCATGCTAAAATTCACCATCAACATATGGGCCTTTGAAATCAACTAAGGAACTTCAATTAAATCATAGATATGTAATGAGAAACCATGAACTTATGCTTTAAACTGAACCCATAAGTTTTTCCCAATTTGGGTAAGAACCCAAGTTTCATAAATTGGATACGGATTAGCCTTAAAATTATTAATAGGAAATCACTTATAAAATCTCATGAAAAATCATGCAATTTAGTGTTAGAATCCATAGAAGAATCATGAGAAAATAATTTATAGAAGAACACATGAGAATTGGGTAAGAACCCTAATTAAGAAATTCATAAAATCAATTTAGAAGATTGGGGTTTTGGGCATAAGGCTGAAGGAATTCCCTTATTGAATACCCACATACCTTGATAGAAGCTTCCTAACTTGGGACTTGAGGATGGAGACTTGAAGATGGAATCCTTGGCTTGAAGCTTGGAGAATGGAGACCCTTTTCTTCTCTTGAAACTTGATTGAGAGAATGAAAGAGAACCTAGGCTAAGTGGGAATAAAACCCCTTCTAATTTGCCCAAAATGACTTAACTTAGGAGTTTAAAGAGTGGAAAATTACCAAAATACTCCTGGGAAAAGAATTTAAAAACTTCAGAAAATTTCGTCAAAGGCTTCCACGGACACAAATAATGGCCCGTGGAATGAATCACGGTCCGTGGAATGGAAGTCGTGGTTCCAAGGGACTTTTCAGGGCTCTGGACTGATTTTCACGAGTTGGTTTCACAATCCGTGGAAACTTCCAGGACCCATGGAACCTTCTCATGATTTTCAAGGAAAAAACTGATTTTCACGAGTTGGTTTCACGACCCGTGGAACCTTCTCGTGGTTGTTGTCTGTCATTTTAACAGCCAGACACCCTTTAGTAAAACACTGATAACTTTTTACTCCAGACTTGTATTAAGGCACGGTTGGTGGAGTTGGAAAGAAGATTCAAAGACCTTTAATTTGGTGGGTACTAGGTCACTTTAACTCTTTATATTCAAGGAGTTATAATCGTTTAAAGTTGACTCTTGAAAAATCTTACACTAAAATTCAATCGGTAAGGAAGCTTTCAACTCAACTTTGAGCTAGAGGTTCTTTATGACCCTAATTCATATCTAATACACCTTTAAAACTTCAGAATAAGTCGTAATACTTAGATACATAGAAAATTTATCTAGTTCGGGTCTAACAACATATGAAGAACGGTTCAGATTTGGCTTAGAATTTCTGGGGTGTTACATTATCGCCCATTAAAAAATTACTTTTAGTTCTCTATTATTCTAAATAATCATGATTAATTATGGTTAAATTAATTGTTAACTTACATTAATCTAAATTATTAAAATATAAAGTGGACATAAGTTATTTATCAAAACTTATATAGGAGAATAGCATAGTGGAGGGGATCCATTATTCCAATATACTCTTTGAAAGTCACATTAAAAAGATACAATTTTATAATTCTATAACAAAGTAGTAATGTTAGTACTTTATATTTGCAAAAGCGTTGGACATTTTACGATTCTCATCATTCAAATTAAGTGAACTTTAATTAACATGTTAAAATGTACTCTTTTTACCATTTTAATCTGACAAGAATCGTAAATTGTAATACTTGTTTTGTGTAGCTCAGATCAGCCAACGATGTCTAACAGACCACCATGCAAAAGATCCATCAACTATCACCATGTTAGGACATCAATACATGAAAGAAAGAAGAAAAACAAATAGTACTTGTATACAACTCAAGCATATTCAAGTCACTCATTCACTATTTTCTCATTCTATTTTACAGGCATCATTTATGTAATACAATCAGTAACTTGATAGTACATGAATGCCAAGATTTGATACATTTTGAGCAGAATATATATAAACTTATTAAATCGTGAACCAGCAACTTCAAGGAGATGCACTATTTCCTGCGCGATAATGATCCTATCTTCATGTCTATCTTCCCCGGGAGTACATGTGATGGTTCCATTACTAATTATTGCTAGCAGGCAACATGAGAAATCACTCACTTGGTGATGAATTCTTCTTAATCAAGGAATATTCATCACTATATATGGCCACCATGTTTGAAAAGACAGCAATCACAATCACAAATTTACACAAGATCTTGTCCTTCTTTGTTGCTATGTCATATCAATCTCTGGAACATTTAAAGACAAAAACTATATGAATATCGTGTTGACACTATACATCCTGGGAGGAGAAGTATTCTGGGAGGATGAAGAAGACCTATGACAGTGATTTTTCTCATAATTAAGAAATTTTTATAAAGGCTTCTAATTGAAAATCGCTTAGTATACATAATTTTATTAATTGAATTAACTTTAGACAGCTAAGATAATAAACACATATGATATATTTGGTTGTAGATTGATGCTTGAGATTGTTGGAAGGGTTTCATCCAGGGTTCTAGCCACCTGCTACCAGTGAGTCTGCCAGAAAAATTGAAGTGCAACATGAATAACTATTTTTGATATTTTTTTTAATACAATTACACCGTATGGTGGCATCTCCCTTTATATTAAAATAGAAAATAAATAAATAAAGGAGTATGCTACAAAGATAATGACTCCGCAAAAATCTCCCGGTACAATAAAAATTCATATCTTCTGAAAGGGCAAAAAGGCTAGTAAAAACATATGAAGATACTAATGTACATGACTTTACATGAATTGGTTCTTCCTGTGAATGTGTCAAAAGACCACCATTTGTTGCAAATCCAGAGTGTATGATCCTTTAGCAATAGCAGGTAAATCGTTTGCAGAAGAGATAATTTTGTTCTGTCTTTCAATGCTCCATTTAGCTAATGCATCCGCCACTTGATTCAATTCTCTATAGCTATGTTGAACAGTACAATTTCCTCGATCGATCAGCTCCATTGTTCCTTTATTGTGTCTTGCATGAGCCATGTGACATTGTGTTTCTTTTGTAACATATTAACAACCATAAGAGAATCACATTCTAGAATAATATGATCTAAACCGTTATTTTTGCACCACTTTAGGCCGAAAAGAGCAGCCTTTGCTTCTGTCATGTTGCTACTTTCCTTGCCAATCGACCCATCGAATGCCATCATCATAATCCCATTCCTATCCCTACATATACCTCCCATTCTAGCATCTCCGTCCATATTTTTCCTCCCGACAATATTAAACAAAAATACGCTTGAAGCAAGTTAATTTAGTCACAACTCACAATACAAATCATATCTCTAGGGATTTCGGCAACAAAGTTCTAGAGATCAAATTCACCATATAAGATGAAAATATTACATGAAAAAATTAATATAAAGTCAAAACTAATTTAACAACTTCACATCAAGAACAGATGAAGAATACACATACATATTTTTTCTATAATCAATACAATACACAAGATAAAAATTGATAAAAAGGTATGAGATTAAATTTAAGCACATTCATATGCTAAAATTCTATAATTGAAAACACACACACATAAAAGAATTGTATTACAATAAAAGAAGACAGCTGGATTTCATACCAGGACCATAGTAAGCCAGGAATGGATCAATGTAGCTAAAAGGATCAATCCTCATATCTGATTCATCCACTGTATTACCCAGAACACCTCCAACTAACATACCAAACTCAAATAGAACTGGGCTGAAATTCTGGAGAAAAAATAGAATGAACAAACTAACATCATAAGATTAATTAGAGTGTACGCGCACCTTATTATTATCTCGTAGTGATAGAGATGTCGTTTTCAGAAGATCCTTGGCTTATCAATTCACTTGAATCAATAAATTCAAAATACCCTAACCCGTAATTAATCGAAAGATACAAACTTTAATCTACCAATCAAATCAAGAATCACTGTATTGGTAAGATCAATACCAATATCAATGCAACATCAAAAAATAATTTTAAAGAAACCTAGCAAAAGCCAAAATTGTTGGGAAAAAATACCTTTTTCTCAATAGCTTAGTAGCATGGGGTAATTGGTGGGAGTGAAGAAGAAACCCTCTCGGTGCTTCTTGGGGAAATTTATCTTCGTGCTTGTTCTTCCTGTTCTCAACCAAATTGTACTCTCTCCTTTCGCAGGTCACCTCAATTAGGGTTACATAAATACAAATTATTTGATTTAAATTCTTAAACATATTTTAGTTGATTATTTTAAAGTACATATAAAATATTAGAAAATAGTAAATAACAATTTTGTCTAAAGAAGACACTTTTAATGAAGGACAAAAAGTTTGAATCACATTATAAGGTGCTTCACACTTTTAATATAACTAGTTTAGTGTACGTGCGTTGCACGTATGTCTCTCGTCGATCAATAAAACTATATATGAAAGAGCAAAATTATTAGAAAGTAGCAATTGACGTTAGAATAAATTTTATATCTCTTTTAATAATATAGCTTGTGACAAAAAAAGAAAGAGACAACGTAACGATCTAAAGAATCTGGTCAAAATTATAAATAAGTCAATTTCAAATTATTTTAATAATAATAGAAAGAATTATGGTCAATCAAAAGATGACAACCTAAAAGTTGCGAACTTGCAATGAAAAAAAACTGAAAGTCATTTACCAAGAGACTAATAACATGATCATTTTTCACCAAATCAGTATTATAATGTCAATATATTATAAACCCTCGACTCAAGAAAAAATAGTCCAAAAAAGAAGTAACAAAAGTGCAAGAAACAACTAATAACAACAACGAAGAAACTACACTAAAATAATATGATAATCGAGATATCAAAATAATATGATTAAGCCTAACCTTTACAAAAAAATATCTCAAAGCCTGCAAAAGATGACAATCTAACAGTTGCGAACTTGCGATGAAAGAAAACTGAAAGTCATTTACCAAGAGACTAATAACACGATAATTTTTTCACCAAATCATTATCATAATGTCAATATATTATAAACCCTCAGCTCAAGGAAAAACAATCCAAAAAAAATAACGAAAGTGCAAAAAATAACAGATAACAACAAAACAGAAACTACACCAAAATAATACGATAATCGAGATATCAAAATAATATGATTAGACCTAACCTTTACAAAAAAAATTCTCAAAGCATGACTGAACATTCATCTACCACTTGTATTAAGTAAAACAGAGCATTAGACATAGAACAAACTCTAGTACCAACCAACATAGAGCATAATACTAAGCATGTGATATAATTGCATAGTAGAAACACCAATACAAATAAATAAAAATAGACAAAACAAAAAATAAATGATAAACGAAAGTGAAAAAAAGATATTAACTATAATATAGACTTGAAATTGATGAATACTTTCAATAAAAATTTCCTCATAAGAACTTTTTTCGTAGTAAAAACTTGTTCTTGAAACTTTTTTCATCCCCCTTTATATAATATCACCCATAAATATGGTTCCTATTTGATTAAGGTGATGAGTTAAATGGGGTAATACATTTTATGAAATTTTTCTATGGAAAAAATCTTGATTCCATCACATTTTATATAATATTATCTATAAATCTTTTTTCTATTTAATTATGTGATGAGTTACTTAGGGTAGTAAACTTTACGGAATTTTTCTATGAAAAATCTCGAATTCAATTGTCAATTAAAATATAAGATCACCAAACCTTTATGGACTTTCCATAAAATTCAATATACCAAAAATAATTTGGTCTAGTCCATAAAAAGACTTATTAATTGAAAATATAGAGAAATTGCATAACCTTAATTATGCAACACACGTCCTTTTGGACGTTAATTATTGCACACATATAATGGACTTTTTATGTTATTTCAATTTCAAATTGGATCTTATAAATAATTACTTCCTAACATTTAGGACTACAAATCAATTAAATTAGGAGTTTTTATATTTTTCTTTGTGGTCTTTGTTATAAACTTTCCATGCCAAAAACTAAAATAACAAAAAAAAAATTGTACGAATCAAATATCGGGAATCTTTCTTCTCTTAATTTGCTCTGCACGTACGACATCTTCCTCTTGTTTTCCTTAAATGTTGAGTTCTAAATAAGTAAATATTTAATAATCAAAATTTTAGTTGATTTTAAAGTTTTAAATATTATAAAAATAATTAAATAATAATATTAAAAAATAAGTGAAAAGACAATTTTATTTATTGTGAAGACTTTTAATGAAGGGCAAAAAGTTCAAATCACATTATAAGGTGCTTCACACTTTTAATATAGTATATATATATATATATATATATATATATATATATATATAACTTTTATATCAAAACAAATGTCTAAATTAAATATGTATTCCTTTTTTCAAATGGGGAAAGTTATAATTCAATTTTTTAAAGTAATTATTTTGTCTTGTTGAATTAAGAAGCTTGATTGATCAATTAGATAATTAATTCGTCCCAACTTTGCCTCAAAACAATTTCAACTTGGTCATTCTATTAATACTTGCGCTACAATTTCAATTGCTATTTGGTCATTTTTGCAATATTATTTCAATCATTTTTATTCCAAAATCACACCAAATTGGCCCAAATAACTCAATAACCCGACGACCCCAATACACTAAATTACCCGACCCGGCCCATTAACTCCTAAATACACTAGGCGTTGTCTCTCTCTCTTCCTCACTCAGACGCGTAAACACACAGAACAACAGCTCAACCAAGATCGATTGTTTGAGCGTGCCTGGCACGGGCTCTCGTACAATCAAAGTTTTCAGAAGCTTCCAGAAGGATTTCAAACTGTATTATCCTCCGAATTTCCTTCTTTTTTTCTCAAATTTTCATCAAAAATATTTCATACTCAAATCACAGCTGGAGCCTTATCCTTCCAGACATTTGAAAATTCTCATAGTTGAGCTTTCAAATATTTGTTTTCTTTGAAATCTGTTTGAGGTCTGGATATATGTTACTAAATGACTTCTTTTTGGTTCATATCTGAATTTTTTTAAAGAGAATTTCTATCTTTTTACTGAAAGATTGAAACACGATCAAGTTTATGTAGTATTAGCTTCAGCACTTAAGGCATTATTTGTTTAATCAGACCTCTCATGTGTTAATAGAATGTTTAACTTACGTTAATATTTTTCTAGCTCTTCTACTAAGTCCTTTTCTTTCTCTATTATGCATATGAAATCGAAAAATGAGTCCATTGGACTTCAGCCGTTGCATATTTCATGTTGGGTTGAAAATACGACATAATTTCCTCTCGAGTCAATCTCTCCAACTCCGTTAGGCAAAGAGGAAAGCTCAGGCTTAAGGCCCAAATAAGGAAGCAAAAGCAAAATATGGTTTAGGCTAAAAGCTTGAATCCAACAGTTCAACTTTAGATTTTGGATGAATCTGTTACTTTCATATTGTTCTATTATGCTTTTCTTTTCTTTTATTTATTGATGTTTGATATAAACACTTCAAATTTTATTCTATCTAGATGTATCTCTCAGGGAGAAATTTCATGTTGACATTGTTCCTTTCACTTTGGTCACTTTAATTTAAGTAATTTGGTTATTAATTAGGCAAATAACTTAAGCTACTAAGAATGACTTGAGAATCTTTTATGTTCTTTCATTGTTATTAAGTAACTTAAAATTCATGTTTAAGAAATTAGATTAATTTTTTAATTCAAGGACTTAAATTGGATAAAATCGCTAAGGTTGAAATTATTTGAAACTTTGATATTTAAATTATTTTATTACGTGGAATAAAATAAATGGATAAGTATTAAATAAATTCTATTCATTTAAAGTTAGATTTTTAAATAACTTAAAGAATTTTAAAATTAGTCAAATATATTTAATTCTTCTGGAATCACGCTTTGTGAATTTTTGAAAGTGCCTAATACCTTCTTTTGAATTTAACTTGAACCCTTACCTAGAATTCGGTTTTCAACAAAAGGTTTTCTTTCTAAATTACTTTTTTTAAATGGTTTTCTTAATTTCCTAAAAATTAAGTAGCGACTCTATTTTTTCAAAAAAAATTGAATATTTCACCAAAATTATAAAAAAAAATTAAGCTTACTTCAAAAATTTGATCGTAATAGAATGGAGACTCCACTGAAAATTTATCGAGGTTTTAACCAAAAGAATTTTATTTATTTGGATAACCTTTATTTGCAATAATTGTTACTTTTCATAATTATCTGTTTACTTTTGAACATTATTGTATTTGCATTCATGGCATAATTCTACCGAACGGCAAACAGATTATATTAGAAAAAAAGACGGTTATGTGACTCTTCACTATTGTTCTTCAGAAAGAAAAACTTTTTTTTGAAATAACAAATAAGTAGTTGGTTCGCAGTCATCCAACAATCACTTGTGATTTTACCTCAAAGTAGTCCACTAGGGTACCAGTCTCTTTTCAAAATCAACTCTAGTCAACTTAGCGTAGAGCAAAATCAATACTCTTTTAGTGCATTAGCCTAATAAGGTCTAATATCCAAGGCGTATTGGGTCCATTAGAAGATCACCTTGTGTCTATTTGACTCATGGTCAATAAAAGACGATCATTTAACTATTTGATAAATTTAAAGTATTTATGTACCGAGTTGTAAGAATCATTATTTCTCGGGGTCTCCGCGCACATAACTCCTCGGGGAGCACTCTCCAGGGACATAACAGCATTCTGTCACCGCGAGCTTAGGGCATTGGATTAGGATTCCCCCACCTCATAAAACATCATTTGATGCTTCTGACACATATGATATGAAAGAAGATGAGTCATTATTCGCCTTATCAGGCATAGTTTCTTTTCAAGAAAGAGGCAGAGGATATGAGCTTGACATCGCAGCTAGGCGTGGTTTTGCAGACTGTATACGTGGAAGGGCCCGCTTCAGAAAGTCGGTTTCCATTAGGTCCAAAGTTGTATACCACTGTTATGGTGCAGATAGATTCACTACTTCAGCGCCGTTATCGGACATTGCAGGTTGAGCATCTATTTCTCGTATATCGTTCCACACAAAAGAGTGGGTGACAAGCAGAATGGAATAGTAGTTCTGAAAGGTCGCCTTATTGACTGCTAGGGAGTCTACCCACATTCGAAGAGTGCCCTGCTCTACGAAAGAAAAACGGGCTCGGGCGACAGATCAATAGTCGACTCAGGGTGGGTAGCAGTGGAGTCAAGAAGCCTGTCAAGAACATGAATCAGTTCGTTGGGGCTAAGACTTTTCTTCCTTCCTTCTCCAGGTTAGCTCGGTGATACGCCCTGAATCGTCCACCAAAGATGTCGCTAGATGGGGGTATCGCTTCAACTGCCCTTTCACCTCCCAAAGAGCAAAGTTGGCTTGATGAGCGCAGATGAGGAAGCGGGAGCAAGTGAACTAGAACCATCCCACAGATCATCTTTCAAAACTTGACTTGAAACTGTTTCTCGCCTAACTAAGCTTCAGTAGCTTAGTGCCTTATGAACATTGATTTGCCCTCGAGTACCTGAACTAGGGGAACTCAAAACTAGCTACTAGGAAAAAAAGACCACTATTTGAACATCAAGCTTGTGGACAAGTTGCTTCCCTTTCTGTGCTTTTACGCTGGCCTCTTCGACTTTTCTTGGGTTCACTAGAAATGTCATCAAAGCTCTCTCTTCCTATCCGACCTAAGGCAGACTTTCCATTCCTCTCCCGTCCGATCCATTCCACTCATCTAATATAGCCAAAAAAGCAAATATAGCAGCTTCAGGCACGTATAACAAACATTTCTCACGTCCATCTCGTATATACTTACCTTTATTATCTCCCAAATAGAATATTGATATAGACGAAGTTTTTTCCATTTTTTTCAGATCGTGTGAACGTTGATCCAAAAAGCTGAGTTCTCTCTGGTCTTTTACTAACGGGGTTCCGCCCTCTCGGTCAAGTTCATTGCATTTCTCAGAGCGAATAACGAATGATCCTCCAAACTCAAAGAGTGATTGAGTCCGACTCAAGCGAGTGAAAGGCGTGGCAAGAGAGCGAGTTCGACTCGCGAACGATCGGCAAGTGAAGGACCGATCCTTTTGCGCCAATACTGTTGCGAGACTGGTACTTGGCAGCTCACGAGCAACATATAGACTAAGGTTGCATATTGCCCTCCAATAGGACTATACAGAGCAGCGGGAAGGTCGAAATCTAGTGACTCTGTCTTTAAAGTGTAGCTCCGCACCTTACCCATCGTGTAATGACAGTGTGCCTTCACCCCATGATCTTAGTGCTCTGATTGCGCCTTCTGTATCTGTAAATGTAAGTGTATATGTATACACTAATTTGTGGGTTCCGCTTTGGGGAAGACGAGTTGACTCCACAAAGCAGAAAATGCCTCGGATATTCCATTAACGGTTACCTAGCCCAGAAAAGGAAAAGAAAGGGCAATCTGCTAGAGGCACCTTCCTATTTCTTGCCGCAACGTATCCCAGGTTGGCTACATTTCCCTTGCGAAATCCTAGGATACTCTTGCTTATAGGCGTAAGGAAGATTTCTGATTCACCGCTTGGACCTAAAAACAATCTACTAAAGGTCTTCCGATTCTGCTGCGGGTATTTTCTTTTCTTGGATCTTATCGATCTATGCCCTTTTGGTCTATGGGGTATCCCCTTTTTCGGCTTTTCTTTCTTTCATCTTCCTAATTCCTCAGGTAAGCTTCATGCCAGTCTGACTAAGGTAAGGGAGGAAGACCTCATTTCGTCATTCATATCTATTCATCTTAGAAATTTATTGTTTTTGTTCTTTTAGATAGTTTCTTATATTGTAGTCAAAGGATGATCTTCATATGAAAGGTGTTCAAAAATGTCAAGAAATTCAAGAATGGAGGACCTCTGAAGCAGCTTAGTTTAGAATTGTACCCCTACGTGAGATTTATATTTATCTACCCCCTTTCGCTATTTTGTATTCTCCTTCGAGGTATTCACAAAATTCGTATAATATATTTTTGGGGCAATAAAATATTTCATAAATGGCATATACATCCTTCAAACGTTAGGCTTACCTTTGGCTTAAAAGGTCACATATATGTTAGGATGCGTTATATATTATTTATGTACTAAGTATTATATAATTTGCATTGTTCTTGCTTATTTGTCTTGTGTGTTTAAATATATATGGTTTGCTTTAAACATGACTAGCCCATTATTCCATTCTAAAGTCTTAGAATATCATTAGGCATACTGAAGGAAATTGGATCAGGTCACCCATGTGGGTCAACCCGGATCCATATCTAGAGAATTATATATATATAATTAAGTATTATATATATTTAAATTATTAGTAATTATTGGAAAAAGACACAACTATTGGGAAGAGTTGTGTCCCTTTAGGATTATAAAAGGTTTGATCTCTTGAATGAAACCAACCTGTCTTTCCATTCTCTGCAAAAGACAAGAAAAGAAAAAACGCTTCTTTTTCCCCTCTCTCCAATACTCTCTTCTTCTTGTGTGAAGAACTTCGGCGAGAAGATTCCTGTGAAGATCAAAGTTATCTCCTCCAAAATGTTTGGAACAATCTTCTGTAACAGTTACGATTCATAGACTGTGATTCTTCGGTGTAGTTTGTGTTTATACATGTGATTACACTATTAGACTAGTGAAACAAATTCAATGATCCTACAAATTGTGTGTTTGAGCATATTCATCATTGGCATCAGAGCCTGCGTTTTTATTTGTTTCCTAGTCATATTTTTCATTGTTGAAAATATTGTTGCGGTACCATTTTCTGTTGTAGCATTTTTTGTGTGTTTCGTTTGGAATTGAGAGCAAGTGATGCTTTCTGGAAATCTTTTCCGTAAACGAAAATAAAATAACTCAATCCTATAGAAATAGGATAAGAAGAAAAGTTCTTTTTGGTTCTCAAGAATTTTCTTCTTCGTTTTTTTTAAGGTAGAATCCTTGCGTACAAATGAATGGATTAACATTGATGTACTCGTTCTGTTCTTTCTGGTGTGGAAACAAAATTGTTTTATTATACTCTATATATGAGATATTGATCTTAATTTTTTTTTTGGGTACTCACATGCCATTTTTTACTAAAAATAAAAAAGGGACAGTATATTGAGTTTTTTTTTCTCACTTTGGTTCTATCTAAAAAATACAATACAATATTTAGTGGTATTGATTGAGTATTATATGTGACTTATTGAGGCAAAGATAAAACCTTTTATTACAGTGACTAATTTTTGCTCAAAAGAAATTATGCAAAGTCTTGCCACGGTGGCTAAAGTAGTTGGGTAGAGGAACTCGCGTTAACTATTTTTTCTTCAGATTTGTGTGCAGCTTGTGTGGTTGCATATATAATTTTGATAATCTGTGGCTATTTTCAATATTTACATATGTATTTGTATGTATAAATCAAGGTGCATTTACTTTGTGTAATTGTCTATGTGACATTTATTTGCATAAGCCCACATATTATTGTTATTAAATATTTCTATATCTGTTATAGTTAATCTTGAATTTATGTGATTTAAGATAAGTGCTTCTTAGATGATTGATTGTTTAGATTTATGACATATTAGAATTCGGATGATGATTGGGAACTTAGTAAACTTTCGAATCTGAACCTGATGTGAAATGAGTATTGACATAGTTGATTATTTTAAGAATTATTATGTATATGGATTTACGCTAAAATAATGTACATAGTTGTCTCATGATACTTTATACTTGTTTAAATCAGTATGTCAACTACTGCAAAGAATATTGTCGCTGAGCTTAATAAAGGTGATAAGCTTAACGGTGATAACTATGAAATATGGAGTATGAAAATCCAATACGTCCTGGAAGAGCAAGAGGCTCTTGAAGCTCTTAATGTGTCTTTGACACTTCCCGAAAATGGTGATACCCCCAACATATGAAATACCTTGAGATATATCAGGCTTGAAAAAAGAAGAATTCTCTGGCTTGCATAATGTTGCTGAGTAGCATGGATAATAATATTATGAGAGAATTTCGACAGTATGACGATTCTAAGGACAAGTAGTCCGCATTAAAAGAAAAATTTGGTCATACTTCAGTTGCTAAGTTAAGGGCTCTGACAATTAAGTTTGATACTTATAAGAAGCGTCCTGATCATACTATGCGTAAGCATCTACATCATATGTCAAATATGGTGAATGAACTGAAAGATGTTGGTCATGTGTTGACCAAAGAGCAACAACTACAAGCTGTTATTCGCTCCCTACCCCAAAGTTGGGAGAGTATGAAAATGCATTTTACCCATAATGTTAGCATCAAAACTATCGAAGATGCTAAGGTCATTTGAAACTCGAGGAAGAACGCCTCGGGGTTGACAATGCTACTACAAATGCGTACATGGCTAGTTCTAGTTCACGACATGGACGTGGTCAAAAACGTAAATTTTTTCAGAAAAGGGGGAAAGGAAAAGTCTCAAAGAAACCTAAGATTAATCAACAAGGAGAGAAAAATATTTCTGCTCCAAAGAAAAAGGTGAATATGGCTAAGCTTAAGTGCTACAACTGTGAGAACAAGGGACACTTTGCTCGTGATTTTCCTGAGCCTAAAAAGGTACATGACCTTATTAATAATTTACATAGTGATGTAAATGTTTCTTGTTCTGCTTTTTTAACTGAATCGCTTTCTTTGTGAATTGTAGACTCATGAGCCACTGAACATATAGCGACGAAAAGAGATGTTTTTATGGACTTTCGACGAATTCTAAAAGGATCTAAATGGGTATATGTAGGAAATAACTCCAAAGAGGATGTCAAAGGAATTGGTACCTGCAAACTTGAAATGCTTGGTGGCCAAACTTTATTTCTACATGATGTACTATTTACTCCGTCAATTCATCAAAATTTGGTCTCTGTCAGAATGTTGATTCAGTTAGGATTTAATATTTTCTTTCATGAACATGATTTGGATATGTATTTAGCCAAGACAAAATATGGTACTGGTTATTTTGATCATTTTATTGTATTGGATATTGTTCAGAGTTCTAATAATAATAATATTTATTTTTTCTTATTTACGTCAACTTCTATTTGTGAGACTGATATAAATACATGGCATGCTAGGCTTGGCCATATTGGCCAGCAACGAATGAATCGCTTAGCCAAAGAAGGTCTTCTTGGCTCAAAAGATAAAGTAGAATTGTTTACTTGTGAATCTTGTCTAACTGGAAAAACTGCGAAAAAACCATTTGGGAAAGGCATAAGATCTAATACTCCATTGCAATTAATTCATTCTGACATCTGTGGTTCAATGAATGTAAGGGCAAGGCATGGTGCTATTTACTTCATCACTTTTATTGATGATTTTACTCGATTTGATCATGTATAATTGATTTCTCACAAATCTGAAGCTTTGAGTTGCTTCATTAAGTTTATGAACTTAGTTGAGAATCAATTGGATAAAAAGATCAAGCTTTAAGAACCGATCGAGGTAGAGAGTATTTGTCTGATGAGTTCAAATGAATGTGTGATGAAAAAGGAATTCAAAGACAATTAACTACTCTCTACACTCCACAACAAAATGGTGTTGCGAAACGACAAAATAGAACATTGTTAGAAATAGTTAGGTCAATGATGGCGCAAGCAAAATTGCCTATCACCCATTAGGGTGATACTTTGCTGACTGCTGCATTTGTACCTAATCGTGTCCCTTCTAAATCAGTTACAACTATGCCGTATGAGTTATCGACTAAACAAAAATCCGATTTAAGCATTTTGAAACCTTGGGGTTGTGCTGCTTTTATCCATAATCCTTTTTCTCAATATGAAAAATTAGGTCCAAGGAGAAGAAAGTGTATCTTTATACGATACTCTGAACAGTCTAAGAGTTATGTATTCATAGGTGAACAAGATAGTGACACAGTAACTGAAGTTAAGTCACGTGATGTTACATTCATAGAGAATGATTTTCCTAAACAGGGCAGATAGGTCAAGACTTATTTCTTTATGAAACTATGAACCAAATCGCTTCCGCTGCAGACGTTCAAATGGGTAGGGAGTCATTTTGATGACAATAGATCAGTCCCTATTCCCACAGATACACCATATGAATCGAATCCTTTGGATATTGCTGGTCTGATTGGGAGTAACTTACCAATTGATGAATCAATTTATCAATCTCAACCTCGATGAACAAGTCGTCCACAAATTCCCCATCGTCGATTTGAGATTGAAGGGGAAGCATTTATAGTTACTCCAGATGACGAAGAACCACAAAATATAAATGAGGCTCTTACATGCCCCGTTAAGGAAAAATGGTTAAAAGCAATGGATGAGAAAATAGAGTCAATGAAATCTAACCAAGTGTGCTAATTGATTGGTCTACCTATCGGCAGAAAAGCTATTAAAAATAAGTGGATTCTCAAAATTAAGCGTAAGGCCGGTGGTAGTATCAAAAGATTTAAAGCTCGCCTAGTAGCTAAGGGGTACACACAACAGGAAGAAATTGATTATGAAGAAACTTTTTCACCTGTTGTATGCTTTGCTTCAATAAGGCTAATTTTGTCAATAGTGGCTATGTTGGATCTTGAATTGCATCCAATGAATGTGAAAATTGCATTTCTCAATGGAGAACTAGAAGAGGAAATCTATATGGAACAACTTATAGGTTTTGTAAAGAAAGGCGAAGAACATAAAGTATGTCGACTTCGTAGATCGATTTATGGCCTTAAACAATCTTCTAGACAATGGTATTTACGTTTTCATAATGCGATCAGATCGTATGAATTTCGTTATGATTCATGAAGATCATTGTGTGTACATCAAAAGATTCAAATATAAATCTTTCATCTTAGCATTATATGTAAACGACATACTTATAGCTGCAAGTGACATCGAATATGTAAAAGAAATAAAAGAGTGGTTATTATCTACTTTTGAGATGAAAGAAATGGGTGAAGCATCATACATCCTTGGAGTTAGGATTTCAAGAGATCGTTCGAAAAGATTGTTATCTCTTTCACAAGAATCTTACATTAAGAAAGTTCTTGAACGTTTTAATATGCAAGATTGTAAACTCATAAACACTCCGGTTTCTAAAAGTGAAGCTTTAATCCAAAGGATGTGTCCTCAGACTTCACAAGAGAAGGAACAAATGAAAAAGGTTCCTTATGCCAATGCAGTCGGAAGTCTAATGTATGCTATGATGTGTCCTAGACCCGATATCTGTTATGCCATTGGGTTAGTTAGTCGATATCAATCCAACCCAGGATAACAATATTGGAAAGTAGTTAAAAGGATATTGAGGTATATTAAAGGCACGGTTGACTATTCCTTATGTTATCAAGGAAATGATCTGCAACTCAAAGGCTACACTGATGCTGATTGGAGAGGAGATTTAAATGAGAGAAAATCAACCTCTAGATATGCATTCTTGCTTAACAATGTCTCCATATCATGAAGTAGCAAGAAGCAGTCATGTATAGCCTTATCTACAATAGAAGCTGAATTCGTAGCACTTTCATCTGTTGTACAAGAAGTTGTTTGGATTGAACGTTTTCTTATTCACTTGGGTGTGTATAACAATGATGTTGAACCTGTCACAATCAATTATGATAGTCATGTTGCAATAGCTTATACAAAGGATCCAAAGTACCATGGAAAGACGAAATATATTGATATTAAGTATAATTTTGTAAGAGACATAGTTGTACAAAAGAAAGTGAACGTGAAATACATATATACGCATCAAATGATAGCAGATCCCTTAATGAAACTCATAGCATGTGATACTTATGAAAGACATGTGAAGTCATTGGGTTTATGTAGATGCTGATGTATTTATTATATTTTATTTTTTCCAATCATGTTCATGTAAATTCACATTATTGAAGTTAATGTTGATTTATGCCTAATTTTCTATCTTTGTTGGCTCATACACATATAACTTTTATGTAGTGTACACAAGTTTTCTTAGGATAAAAAGTATGTCGGACAGACAAAAAGATTGGCCTATTCACACAGGCAATTGCCTCTATTATTTAAGTGACAAGTAAAGATAAGATAATTATAAACTAATTATTGTCAGAAGTGATGATAAAAGAGAGCCAAAAGTTTATAATAATAATGTCATTTGTTAGTTTGTGTTTAATCATACGTGATTAAAATGAGTTAGTTTGTTTCTAATGTCAGATGTCAGTTTTGAAGAATAAAATAATTAAGTAGATATGTGAACTCAAAGTTAGACATGAGTTGTCTGAACTATCATCTGCACAGTATTTAATTTATGAAAGGCATACGCTTCATGGGAAAAGGAGTCAGTACTGTGATATATGTTTCATACCATGTATGCATATAGTGATCTATAAGGGAGATACAAGTTTAGTCTCTACTTGTTATCGTGTGAAGCCCTGAAAATTATAAGTAATTTTTCACATTGTACCCTCATGACTTTAATCTGTTTCTTGAGATTCAATTTGGTGTTTACTATCTTAGTATGTTGCCAAGAGATCATGTTTGATTCGGTCTGGCGGGACATATCTGGAAAAGCATATCATGTTGAGATTAAGAGATTCCTGAAATGAGGAAGATCATTGAGTATTATCACATTAATTGTGTTCATTGGCCGGTCCTTTATATTTGTCTTTGAGACGAGAACATAATGATGAACTCAAAATTAATATAAAGAGATTATGAGAAATATGAATGAGATAATTGATCTTGGGTACTGCATACTATAATCTACTCTAAGTTTCATTGATCGAGATGTTGTATATTCCTAACAGATGTATAGCAATGAAGCTCTCGAAGTATGCACTGATCACACGGTCTAGTAGTAATATATGAAAGTTACAGAATAGGAATGAGAGTTGACCCACTATGTGTGAGTGGGAGATGAAGGAAATTGGATCAGGTCACCCATGTGGGTTAACCCGGATCCATGTCTAGAAAATTATATATATATAATTAAGTATTATATATATTTAAATTATTAGTAATTATTAGAAAAAGACACAACTATTGGGAAGAGTTGTGTCCCTTTAGGATTATAAAAGGTTTCTCTTGAATGAAATTAACGTATCTTTTCATTCTCTGCAAAAGACAAGAAAAGAAAAAATGCTTCTTTTCCCTATCTCTTCAATACTCTCTTCTTCTTGTGTGAAGAACTTTGGCGGGAAGATTTCTGTGAAGATCAAAGTTATCTCCTCCAAAGCGTTTGGAACAATCTTCTGTAACAGGTACGATTCATAGACTGTGATTCTTCGGTGTAGTTCGTGTTTATACATGTGATTACACTATTAGACTAGTGAAACAAATTCAATGATCCTGCAAACTGTGTGTTTGAGCATATCTATCACATACAAACTCAAAATTTGAGTCTTCTTGAAATACTCTTCTAAATCCATTGTCAAACTACGTTTAAAATCACCCAAGTTCTATATTCAATGAATCTTTAAGAAAAAAAAAATCATCATTCAATTCATTTTGACCTCATCAGTCTTACGATCAATTTTTCGCACCTAATTATAGCCAGAGTTAATCAAATACTCAATTTATTTAGAAGTCAATCACAATTTGAGAAGTCCATTTTTTCAAATAACTTTCTAAATAATCATTTCAGAAAGTTAGCTTAGAGTATGAACTCTCGAACCTTTCTTCAAATCACATAATTCACTCGATTCAGATTCCTATCCTTTCATTAAAATCTCAATCTATCATTTGATTATATTTATGTCCATTTGGTGACTCTTTTAAAGTCTCTTATTCTTTGAATTTTTAATTAGTCTATTTTAAGAAAAGCAAATGTTATTTGCTTTATATATTATTTTCGATTAATTATTATAATCGACAAACTAACACTTTCACCTTTTGACTTTTTCTTTCTTTTCTTAGAGAGACTGATTTGTGTTGGCAAGATAACCTACTTCACCAGATTCAAAGCAAGTGCATCATCCTTTTCTGAACAGATCTTTGTCAAAGAAAAAGATAAGACAAAGATGATTAGTACTACTCTAGAAAAGAAAATAAGGGTGACGAATATAACCTTGCAAAAATCCTGAAACTTCTAACTAGGAAAATGACAAGGACAAACTCATTAACCATTTGGCCCAAAAGATCGTTGAACTACAAGAAGAAGTGCAATGAATCAAAGAGATATCCATCGCAATAAATTAACCACCTAAAAATACCTCCTACAATAAGCCAACATCACTCCATCACAATCTGATTTCAAACACTTTTAAAATAGTGAAAATTTACACCTATTATTATTGCATAACATCTATTATCCAACTCCATATAATCTATACCCGATATATTATATTCAACCAGATTACCAATCAACATTCACTTATTCAAATCTTCTGACTTCACAAGCTCAATATCAAAACCACTAACCAAATAAAACAACAAACCTCCTGCCAATTTCAAAAGGAAACCTTCCAGAGTCTGCACACCATTGGCAAAAATTCAAACTCAACTTTTCAAAAGACTGAAGCAATTGGACTACTCCACCTGATTATAAGGAAGCCGATAAATTTTTTTATAAAGTGGTATTCGATAAATCAATATTATGACTATCACTCAAGCGTAGTGGGACAAGTACATAAAAATGCATGTATCTCAATCATAAGATACAAGATCTGATTGATAAAGGAAAGATCAAAATTAGGAACCCATTCTAAATAAGAATAACAATTTATTACTCAATCACTAGAGGTGACTATTGGCATCATCATTTGCAAGGAAAAATAAAGTTTCTAGAAGTCTCGCTTTTAGCGTCCTTCGACCTTTAAGTTATTATTTTCTTTCCTTGTAATCTCACTTTATCACTTTCTTTTTTGAAATCACTCTTTGTCGCTTTGTTTTTCTTATAATTGTTGTGGTTTAATTTTCTTATAATCGCATATTGTGGTTTGATTTTCTTATAATCGCACTTTATTTATAATGTGAACTACGTTTGACCTGATTTTCCTAGTGGAATACAAGGCAGCCTACATCAGCTTTAGTCACGTTATTAGAAAATCTCAATTTTATTTATATTGGAACTATATTTGTTCTAATTCATGCCTCAACGAGATATGTAGGTGCCACACTGATTCGGTCATTTTCTCATAAGATTTTTATTTTTCTTATAATAAAAATTGGGGTAGAATTTTTGAGAGGATCTCAAAAAAAATTTAGAAGATCTTCTTCAGCAAAGTCAGAATTAGAGATCACAACTGGGCAAAATTTTTGAGAAGGTCCCAAAATTTTTACAGAAGATGATATTTGTCATAAGTGTTAAAGTTGAAATTGAGACAGAATGTTTGAGAAGATCTCAAAAACTTTTACTAAGTGACAACAAAATTTACACAAAGTTTAAGTATTTTTCTGTATTTTATACTGGGCAGAATTTTTATGAATGTCCTCAAGGGATTCAAGTTTGCGAAATGCTTTATCATTCTTATTGAAGAGTCAAACTCAACTGACTTTTGACACAGGTGCGAAACAAGTCTATGCAGAAAGGATAGGAAAAAGCTCTATGTTTCACCAAGACTGTATTTTGAGATAGACAAATCCTAAAATTAGATACAAGAGCATTGGAATAGCAAAGCAAGCCAACACAAATCAGTCTCTCAAACTAAGAATTTTTCTTTGAATACAGGAACAATGAAGTCACAAATTTGAACATGCTAAAACCACCAAGCATGGCCAAAGGGCATCATTAGACCCACGGTGTCTTTATCCTAATAATTCAAACAACTTCTCTTCTCCTTTTATCTCCATTTGGACCTGATATTACATTATGTATTTTAACACTTAATTTTGTAGGTAAAATGATCAAGCACAATGACTATGACCAGGTGATGTCATCGGGACTACTATATCCAAATTATCAAAAGTCAAATGATTTTATCTTCAACTTTATCTTCTGTTATACCTTTTGCTTTATTATAACAAATTTATTATGTTATTATGTAACACCTCAGGGGTTTAAGGTTGTCCTTCGTCTCGCATTGAGGATTTACGAAATTAAATTTGAGAGTTTTATTAAATATCATGCGTATTCGAGAATATTTAATTTAAATTAAAATTTGAAAAAGTTATATTTCTACTGCCTTCCTAAAAAAATATTTTAAATATTTATGAAAAATTATTTAGTTACGATAAATTTATATATGTATTTATTTTATAAGATTCTATAATTTATTAATATTTTAACGGAGGTATTAAGTCTAATTATGTTTAAAAATTATTATTATTATTATATGGAGTAGATTTTATTCAAAATAATTTTTATCAATTGTAGTGTATTTAGAAATTTATATTTATTTTATCATGAACCTACGCAATATCCGAATAAATGCGGGGAATGGACCCGTTTAAGAGTTAATAGATAAGAAGATGGTGGTGTTGCATTGCACTACTCCCACGTGGAAGTAGTTGGGGAGGACAACAATTGAGTACATGTATTTATGTTAACATAATTATCTTATAAAAGTATATATATATATATATATATATATATATTATATTACTATATGATATTATTACTATATATATTATATATATATAATGAATGTGACTAGTGATTCTACTGAAAATTTGCCGAGTAGAACATTACTTAAGGCAACATTTCAACTCTTTCTATAAATACAATACATACATGTGTTCTTACATAGCAGCATAAGATGTGATGATTTTTATGAACTAAGAATATCCTCTTTGTGAAGCAAAAGGAATAATTTCTCGAGCTAAATTTCATCGGTGTTCCATCTGTTCCATAATTTGTTCGTTGTTTAGTTTTTCGAATTCACAACGGCTGTAGTAGTGGATTAGTAGGAGTTTCAAGCCGGATTATTAGGTATGTAAAGGCTATTTTTTTTTTCTTGGCATGATTCCTTGATTTTAGCGGTTATAAATTTATCGTAATTTTGAAAAATTATTGTAGAGCTTTTGATTTATTATGTTGTATTATTTCCCTTGTACCATTATTCTTCGCCATGAACTCGTATTCGATAGTACTGGCTCTGTGTTGTGTTAAGTGGGAAGTAGTGATTACGTATGTAATTTGGTTGAGGGACTGACTTGGGACGAGCATATTTCCTAATCTATAAAGATTTAGAGGTCATATTGTATATCGAATTAAAGATCTTCAAGTCTAGTTTCTAGTTCATTAGCTCGTTGACCTCTTGGAGATTTCTACCAAGAACTATAAATATTTTCCTAAGGGTGTGACATGCTGAAATTTGTTTTTCTAATTACCGTGCAAATGGAAAGTTTACGAGGGATAATATATTAAGTAATGTGGAAAAAGTGCCCAGCAAATATAACCTCTTCATATATAATGTAGACCTCTTAAAAAAATTTCACAATAATTAATTAAGATATAGAGGTGCACTTCATATAACTCCACCACCTAGCTCCTTAGTATATGTATAAAAGTTTTATATGTGTTCTCTACAACAAAATCTAAGGGTAAGGACTCTACTCCTTAGCTTCTCCGATAGCCTCGGCAAGCACCTATTCCATTATTCCTTCATCTATTTTAGTAATAAAAATTTTGGTCACATACCTACCATATTAAAAAGAGGTGTGAGCAGTTTTAAAGTTTTTAGAAAATTTACTTTCTTGTTAACAAATCATGTTCCAGCACTTTCTATGTTCTTTTTTTATTAGAAACCCACTATATCATAGTCAAAACATAATTGTGGTTCTTAACCTAAATCCTATTTTTTTCATAGATATATTTTTCATTAATAGATTACTGTACTTATAATATGGGAACTAATTTTTACAGTCTAGTTATTTTCACATCATTGGTGTATTAATCATGGAGGTACTTTGACAAGATGCAATGGTATATATTCTATCAAATATAGTATTGACTCAAGAGTTCTTTTTTTAGTTTCTATAGATAGCTTATTATATATGTGTGTACATGTTATACTTTTGTAGATTAACTACGATAGTAGAGTACTATAGTTTTCGCATCAAGTTTCTAAGCATAACATGAGATTATAATTCTTGGGATCATAATCACGGGGTTAGCCAGGAAGCACCGAGGTATGTTAAGGCTAAGCGTTGTCCTTCCTTTGAGCACGAATTTTAGAAAACTCCTAAATTGTCAAATGCAATATTTTACTATTCTATTGTTAGAAAGACCTTTTGTGAAAGGATTGGGATCGCAGCTGAAGTATTTTTGCGACTCTATTATGTTGATATTTCACTTGTTCATTTATATAGGGTATTCGGCGTCTATATGTCGTTTTGTCGATTCCCTTGACTATAGGTCCATATGTATAAATTATTATTCTTCTTTGGGTGTTGTGACTTAAAAAGATTATGAAGGATCATTACAAATCTGCAATCAGTCTTCCTTCCTCGCTAAAATGATTTTTTTAAAACTTCAAAATAATACGTCGATTTTCAAAACTCTCAAATCTAACTCATGTTTAAACTACCAAAGGATTCCATTTTTGAAATACTTTCTTTTACAACTATTAGAAAAACATATATAGAAACTAAGTGAAATGCCTTATGCTCTTTTTGAATACTCGTAGGTTTGAGTTATCCTTCTAGAGTCAAGTTAAGTGTTCAAGTCTATTCTAAAAGTGCATGAGGTTCCACGAGGCTTTTACATGTTATACGAAAGTAATTATGAGATTATGAGAATAAGAGTACCAACAGGCCAAGATTGGCAACATAATTATGATGACATACATGCATTATGCATCCATGACATGACATGCTATGCATCGGACTCTCGAGCTATAATCGGGAGGTATAGGGCCTATTGCCTATATTTATACGTATGAGACACAGATGGCCACGAGTTGGTAAATATGATCTCGGTTAGCTACCGGAAGACACCACCATTGCTAGCACTTGGTTGTGTATGACATGCATTTGCATTTATATATATATATTCACGACATACGATTACGCGCGCATATCATACATATTTGATTTCTATAAGGTCAGATGTCGGCCATGGAGACTATCAGAGTTTCAGTTTCAGGTGGTATCTCTATTACCCTTTTTACAGCAGCTATTTATGATTCTACGTTTCACCTTACATACCAGTACATTTTTATTCGTACTGACGTCCCGTTGCCTGGGGACACTGTATTTTTGTTTCGTGCGTGCAGGCCCAGGTAGGGATTCTGATTAACCCCTTTACTAGGATTCGGGGTTCAGCGATGAGTTGGTAAGCTCCACATCTTCCTGGAGCTTTTATAGAATGTTTACTTTTGTTGTATAGTGTAGGTATAGTCGGGGCCTTATCCCGACTAGTGCTTATGAAACTCTTAGAGGCTATTGTGGACACAGTATTCTGGGTTTCTTTCTGTAGCTTTCAGTCTCCAGTCCCTTAGGCTGGCATGTATATGTAGGTATGTATGTATATTTTCTGTTGCGGCCTCGTCGGCCAGCCAGTTTTTGTTATTTTTTTTGGCTTGTCTGCCTTCGTCTATATGACTTGCTGTCATTCAGGTTATGACCTTAATGGTCCAGGCTTAGTATTTTAGATGTTATGTTTTCCGATCCTATGGGCCCAAAATTGAGTCAGTTAGTATATTTTAGTGGCTAACTCGATCAAATAAGGTATCGAGTGTCAGTCGCGCCTTCCCCTAATTTGGAGCGTGACATTATTAATGATTGTATTTGAGATATGCAGATGGCTTGTTCAAAACCCGTTTTCCATGACGAGCTTGGGGAAGATGCTAATATATTGTTTTGAGAAATTAAAGAAAACAGAGATAAGTAATAGAGAAAGTCGGGACAGTCTTCGAACACAAGAGCTCACCATAAATTTGGTGATATCAAAAAATATGAACTCTAATCGCGGGATTCACTTGTACCTGAATCTGCATCAGAAGAATGCAGAAAAGTAGGGGTGAGTACGATTTACTTGTACTCAGTAGGCATCATAAACTGATCGAGTTTAAGCAGTTATTATATCAAATAAAAAATACTAAAATAATCCTGCACTCAGAAAAATTTCAGCAATTCAATATCAATAAAAATATAATATATCTCAACCAAAATAATAATTCAAATGATAATGCAATGCAATGATATGAGATAAAATGTAATGGTCGTGCCTCCTGGTATACACCCCCTTCTCAATGCTAGAAGATGAGAACTATGAGAAACTCGCGAGGTTCATATACCCCACTCGAAATCCTGCATCAGTCGGAATCAATATCATATCATATATCTACGCCCCAAATCCTACATCGGATGGAATAGGTAAAATATAGTATATCTATGTCAAAGATTCTGCATGGACTAAATAAATAGATAGTATTTTGTTTTTTTCAAAATCAGTGCTTTCAATAGTACAACTTAGTGATCCATAACATGAATGAATGAATGAATGAATGAATATGTATGCACACGAAATAATAATAAGACAATTATAAAGATATAATCAAAATCTCAAAATCAGAATAATTTCCTGAACATCGGCTATGAGCCTCAACCTCAATCCAGGAATCTAAGCTCCTTGTTACCCAGCATATTATAAGTTTCAACTCGGGTATCACAGTGATAAACCATCTCATTTACTATCATGATCAGCATCAACCTCCACACGGGCATCACAATAACATAAATCAACTCAATTGCTACTATAATCACTAAGTCAACTCTTCCATAGCATGCTTTACACGATAAATTCCCACCCAAGCAAAGTCTGAAAGAAGTTAAGCCATAATCTACCTCGAAGCCGAACAATAAATTCTACAAGATCACACCTGGGCCTTTCCTTTACTTAGAGTCTCTAGACGCAACCATTCTATCACAAATAAGTTTTATGCGTAAACATAAATTCAATAATATTCATATTGTTAAGACTCTAAATCGAGTCCAAAAAGTTAATCCCGAGCCCGAAAGGACAAAATCAGAAATTTATTAAAAAATCAGTTTATTCAAAATATAAGGAGTTTAATCATAAAATTTTATTAAAAACGAGGTTAAAATCGAGCTTCAAATCATCAAAATATCATTCTTTAACTTTACCAGAAAAATCTCAAATTTCCAAGTTCAATCGCGATTTAAAACAAGAAAATTTGGTAAATTCATGCCAAAATTAGTTTACCCCTACTATGAGGACTTTAACTTCCAAAAATCAACAAAAACTCATCACAAATTGATTCTAAAATCAAGAACTTTTCATTTCATAAACTTTGGGGTTTCAAATCTCGACTTGTGAATCAAAATTATGGAAAAAAAGGATAATCGTGGTAAATAAACAAAATAAAGTTATAAATACATACCTAATAATTATATGAGATAAACGCATTAAAAATTGCCTTAATCAGAGCTGCCTAGCTCCCAAAATATCAAAAAATATGAAATAGGTGCGATTAATGACTTAAATTCAGCGATTTCCACCAAAGCAGACGATTTTTGCTTTAGCGATGCCACCCCTACGCCCCAAACTCAACACATGTGGACCAATATCTTCTTGTCATTTCTCCCCACACCCTCTCTCATTTATTTTGTTCTTTTTCAAAAAAAAGAGACGAGGAGCCCTGAACTGAAATAAATAATTTTTTCGATGGAACCTTCTCTTCTATCGTAGATTGGACGTATATACACGACTCAAACCGTTATTCTTTTCTATTCATTATTATTTTTAGTTCCGGAAGGTTTCCCTATTCAGGAATCTCCGAATTTATGCTTATTTTCAACTCCCCAAAGCATTTCGTCGATTACTACCTGCACCTGGACAGAAAGATCCTATGAAGCTTCACTGTTTCCTGGGATTGGCTTTGGGCCTTTCCTGCGCAGCTTAGGTGGAAGGCAAAGAAGGCCTCCTTCCGGTGGAGCCCGAGCCATCTTTGAAATACCACTCTAGCAGGGCTAGAATTCTAACCTTGTGCCAGGACCTACGGGCCAAGGGACAGTCTCAGGTAGACAGTTTCTATGGGGTGTAGGCCTCCCAAAAGGTAACGAAGGCGTGCAAAAATTTCCTCGGGACGGACGGAGATTGGCCCTCGAGTGCAAAGGCAGGGCCAAGAGACGGTCTCAGGTAGACAGTTTCTATGGGGCGTAGGCCTCCGAAACGTAAGGTGTCCCTGCTTTTTCAGGATAAGAAGGGGTCGGGGGAGCAACTTTGGGACGAATATTTAACGTGCTCGGAGAGCCTGTTGATAATTTAGGGCCTGTAGATACAATTACGACGTCTCCTATTCATAGATGTGAGTAAAACTCAAATTGGAGAAGAATATGGGTACTGAGTTCCTTTTATTGGCACTATGTTTTTATTTATTTTTGTTTTCAATTGGTCAGGAGCTCCTTTACCTTGGAAAATCATACAATTACCTCATGGGGAGTTTGCCGCACCCACGCATTTCTACACATGTGGGTCCTCTGGTGCGGCCCCTCTTCCGCACCGGCGGTATACCAACACCAGCCATGTTATGTTTCACTAAAAATGGCATTACTTCTTGATATGGACAGAGAACGCGATGATTTTTTTTGCGTTGGTTCTAAAATTTTGATACGGATATAATGATATCATTCAAACACAAAATAAAGCTCATTTACTTCAGATGACACTACTAAAATCTAATAAAGATAACCTTTCAAACTCCGAACGAGTACTCAAAACTCATTCGAGATCCTCCGAACACAAACCAATAGTGCAAACCACTAGTAAAACATATTTCGAACCTAATGAAATCATCAAAATATTCAAATGGGATCATCTTGGCGGAATGTCGATCGAGTTCAACTCTTAACATAGAAATTTCTAAATTTTTAAATAATGATTCAAAATTCATTCTGAAGCCTCGGGAACCGAATCAAACCTTCAACTAGACCAAAAGTAACCCTCCGGATCTAGTGGAATCATCAAAACTCAAAAATAACCTTTCAAATCTTCAAATGTTGACTTTGGTCAACTCTCTTAAATTTTCAACTTTCAAAACTCATCCAAATATCTTCGAACCCGAACCAACAGTCCTACTAATTCAAAAATGACGTTCCAAAGCTGATGGCGCTGATAAAATTTTGATACGATCTCAACTTCTATATGGATGTTGATTAAAGTCAACCATATCAGCTTTTACACCTTTCAAATGAGAAACTTGTATAATTCTCAACCAACCACCTCCAGAACTATGCCACCCATTTCTACAAATCACAAATACCTTAATACAACTATGAAGAGGGTTAAAATAATCAAAGTACACCAAAAGTCAAAAATCACTATGAGGGTTGTTACAAAATCTATACTCATCCTCTCAGGAAATATTATATATTTGGTTCGTCCTCCTTTCATATAGACAAGTTGAACGTCACCTCAGGTGACATATTTATTATATTTTGGTTTTCTACCTTTCAAGGAGACATATCGAGGTGACATATCTATTATAGTTGGGTTTTCTGCCCTCTAAGAAGACATACGAGACTATCACTTCATTCGAAGTTGACATATCTTATTATATTTGAATTTTCTACCCTTTAAGAAAACGCGTCAAACCATCACTTCATTTAAAGTGTCATTTCTATATATTAGAAGACATGGTTTTAATATGTCAGTTTTTTGCCATTAAGTGAAAAGTTAAAGGGTAATACAGTCCTTACAACATTTTGCAAGATTAGCTTGCTTAAGAAAGTTGTCATTTTGCTTTAATTTTTAGACCTTACCAATAATTTTTTAAAAAGTCCATTCTTTCCTCCTAAATTATAGATCATGTCCTAACATTGAAATGCCATTGAATATGGCAGGGCTCATTGATCCAATTTGACACGTAGAAGCCCCTAATTCAATACTCTAATTCTTCCATATATATAATATATTTCTCAAGGATAATTACTTAATATTTTGATGACAAGTCTACATTAAACTATTTTTTCTTAAGATGATGATTTATATTATTTAATTATAGTTAAATGTTAAAAGTAAATAAATGTTATATATTTCTATTTACTTGGTGTTATATATTTCTTTTTTAGTTGGCTCTAATATTAAATATAAAAAAATACTTAGTTATTTTAGCAAATTAAGAAAAATTTATTATTACTTTTAATATTATTTTATAATTAAGTAACTATATAAAATACTAATAGTCAAATTTAGATGTTCAAAACATAATTAATAAAATTAATTTATTAAAATAAATGTTTAATAAATATTTTCTTAAGATTTTGTGTCAAGTCAACATAGATCAAATAAAAAAGAACCAAAAAAATATACCTAATAAGATTTTACCTTTGTGAACGATAAAGAAAATTCACTATTAAATAAATAACGTGTAATAATTCGTTATTTTTTTCTAAATAAAATTTATTAATATAGAAAGGATAAGAACTATACTTTTAGATAATCAAGAATTTCAAATTTAATTAGAATATCAATAGACTATGCATATTTTTATTCTAATATTTATTGTTTTGATAAAGATATATTATAATTTTAATTTTATAATATTGGGCTCGTCCTGACACGGGCGATTCTTCCTAGTATTATATTATATTGAATCATTACCTCCTTCAGCATGACATGTCATATTATATTAAATAATCACCTCCTTTAGCGTGATATATCATATTTTGTTGGAGTGTTACCTTCTTCAACATGACATATTATATTATGTTGGATCGTCACCTTCTTCAATATAACTTATCATATAAAATTGGATCATCACCTCCTTCAGCATGATATATCATATTATGTTGGATCGACACCTCCTTCAATGCGAAAGGTCATAGTGTGTTGGATTGTCACTTCCTTCAGCATGACATATTATATTATGTTGGATCCTTACCTCCTTCAGCATGACATATTATATCATGTTGGATCATCACCTCCTTTAACTTGATATATTATATCACGTTGGATCATCACCTCCTTCAGCATGACATATTATATTATGTTGGATCATCGTCTTCTTCAACATGACATGTTATGCTGGATCATAACTTTCTTCAGCATGATATATTACACTATGTTGGATCGTCACCTCCTTCAACGTGACATATTATATTGGATCATCACTTCCTTCAATGTGGCATATTAAAACAAGGTTCGCACAATTTGTATTTTCCCTTATATTGCACTATCTACTAACAATTTTAGTTCAGATAGTTATGGAACCCAATTCATCAACATATTGCATTCAAGATGGGTCATCCACCTTTCAATGAAGCATATTGGGTAGCCATTTCTTTTAAAGTGACATATCACATTCAAGTTAGCTCGTTCGCCTCTTAAAGAGATATGTTGAGTCGTCACCTCATTTAAAGTGTCATATCATATTTAAGTTGTGTCGTCCGCCTTCCAATGAGATACATTGAATAATCACCCCATTCGAAATGGTATACTGCATTCAAGTTGGGTAGTCCACCTTTCAATGAGACACGTAGAGCAACCACATCTTTCAAAGTGCATATCAAATTCAAGTTATCTTGTCCGCCTCTTAAAGAGACATCTTTGATTATCACCTCGTTCAAAGTGACCTATTACTTTAGATAATCATTTACTTCAAGAGTAGGACACTTAAAATTAGATCGTCACCTCCTTCAGTGTGACATGTTCAACCAGGTTTGCACAAATTATATTTGTGTTTATGTTTGAATTTACAACTAAAAATACTATCTCAGAGTTTGCGGTACACAATATGGACTATGCTAAAAAGGACGTAGCACAACGTGGAACTTTTTCTTAGAAGTAAACTGGAATATAGTCCGAAGAGGAATATCAAACTCTTTGGACATGAGTTGAGGATTGGTTTCCACCACAATCAAATCACACCCTATAAGAAGGCATGTGGGTTATTCCATTCATTTTAACAGTTTTCAATTTTTAGTTTTGCTTCCAGGGTAACCTTTTAACTCACACTGAAGGAAATATCCATCACTTTTTTAACTCCAGGTGATAATGCACTTAGAGCTTTGAAAATTATGTCCATGTCAGTTCTTACTTATGGGTGGTGAAGTGCACCATATTCAGAGTTAAGCGATTGCAAGCCTCTTTTACATCCTTAATTAGTTGTCATCCATCTCAAACTTCAAAGGTTATTTTCACATAAGGATATTCCTTTTTAACCGATTGAGTCAAACTACAAGCAGACTGATTCTCCAAGTCTCAGAATATGTAGGCAGTCTCGATGTTGAAAACTTGACTTTATTCTAAGAATTCCTATAATCCTTCCATTCAAAAGCTCTTTGGTATCTCCATAATCCGACACCGGGATAGCTTTTGAAATCGTGCTTAAGATCAACTGCTTTGAACTATAAGTGGTCTGAATTCTCATATAATCTGAGATTTTTAGGAAACTTGAAATTAGGGTATGGCCCTGATTTCTCAAAATCCATGCAATTTCCTATTTTTAAGAGATGAATTAGTGATTGATTAAATTTGTCAAGTTTCTTTGCCCATGCCTTCTTTCATCATCTCTGTCAAAGAAAAGTGCAATTGTTGACACCCAAAAGAAGGCCCGGCTCCAAGTTGTTCAAAAATAATCACATTGAGCTTCTCGACCCTTTGACTTAGGATTAGTCAGTTCTATTTTTTGATGGGGTGGGGAAGGGATATAACTCAGCGGTAGAGAGAAAGACTTTCTTCTAAAATGCTAGATCCCATCTTTCAAGCTTCTGGTTTCGTGGAAGCTGAAAGGGCCAGAAATTTTTGCCTTCCATAATTTAATTAATTATTCAAGATTCTTCAATTTAAAGTAATTATTTTATAAGAATTAAAAATATTTTCAAGGAAATTTTTCCATTTTTACAATAATAATAAAATTTTATATATATGTGTGTATGTGTGTGTGTGTATGTATGTATATTATAATTTACATAAGTTTGAATATGTTTGTTTGAAAAATTACTTTTATATCAAAACAAATGTCTAAATTAAATATGTATTTTGTTTTGTCAAATGGGGCAAGTTGTAATTCAATTGCTAAAACTACTTAAATTTTTAAAATAATTATTTATTTTGTTAAATTAAGAAACTTGATTGACCAATTAGATAATTAATTCGTCTCAATTTTGCCTCAAATTAATTTCAATTTGATCATCCTATTAATACTTTGGCTACAATTTCAATTGCATTTTGGCCATTTTGCAATATTCTTTCTGCCATTTTTATTCCAAAAATCAGACCAAATTTGGCCCAAATAACTCAATAACCTGTCGAGCCCAATACACCAAGTTACCCAACCCATCCCATTAGCTCCTAAATACAATACACGCTCTCTTTCTATCTTCCTCACTCAGGCGCGTAAATACACGCACACATAGAACAACAACTCAACCAAGAAACTGATGAACCCTAAATTCCAAATTCTAGTTGCCTCAATTTGTCCTCTAATTTGTACGTTTGAGCGTGCCTCAAATGAGCTCTCGTACAATCAAAGTTTCCAAAAGCTTCCAGACGGATTCAAAATCGTATTATCTTTCGAATTTCCAATTTTCTTTCTCAAATTTTGCATCAAAAATAGTAAGATTTCATATCCAAATCACAGTTGGAGCCTTATCCATCCAGAATTTGAAAATTCTCATAGCCCCACATTATTTTTGGGACTGATTTCTACCCAAATCTCACTCTATAAATACCCCATTATCCCCTCTTTATTCCTAACGGGGAAAAGCCCTCAATATTCTGGATTCAAATCGTCATATCATAGTCTTTTAGCGATTTCAACCACCTACACTACCTTAAATTGAGATCCTTCTAGTCAAAGATGTACTGCAAGCTACAATGATCTGTGAAGATCTCACAATAAACATCATAAAGGTAATGCCTTCAAATATTCAAAGAAAAAACTATCGCTGCCAACTCCAAATCATGAGTTGGGTAGTTCTTCTCATGAACCTTTAGTTGCCTAGAAGAATATACAATAACCTTGTCTTTCTGCATTAACACACACTCAAGTCCAATCTTGGGAGAATCACAATACACTGTAAAGCCCTCGCCCTCAACTAACAAGGTCAAAATCCGAGTTGAAGTCATTAAAGATTTGAGCTTTTGGAAACTCTCCTAACACTTATCAGACCAATGAAATGCCACATTTCTCTGAGTCAACTTAGTCAAAGGAGATGCGATCGAAGAAAACCCTTCAAGGAACCATCTATAGTAGCCTTCTAACCCAACAAAGCTCCAAATCTTGGTAGGTGAAGTAGGCCTAGCCCAATTATGCACTACCTCAATCTTCTTCAAATCTATCATAATCCCATCCTTGGATACCATGTGTTCCAAGATTGCCACAGACTCTAGCCAAAACTCACACTTAGAGAACTTCACGTACAACTGCTTATCCTTCAAAGTCTGAAGCACAATCCTCAAGTGGTGCTTGTGTTCCTCTTTACTCCTAGAGTAGATCAAGATTTCATCGATGAACACAATAATGAAAGAATCCAAATAGGGTCGGAACACCACATTCATCAACTCCATGAATGTCGCCGGAGCATTAGTCAACCCAAAGGATATGACAGAAACTCATAGTGTCCATATCGAGTCCTAAAGGTCTTAGGAATATCTGAAGCTCAAATCTCCAACTGATGGTGACCCGATCTCAAATTAATCTTTGAGAATATCGATTCACCCTGAATCTGATCAAACAAATCATCTATACACGATATCAGATACTTGGTCTTGATAGTCACCTTGTTCATATAAAGACTTTTAAAGATGACAAACAAGATCCGTACAAGGAATAGCATATCTCAAAAATGGTTTAATATACACCACTTCATGCAAATCTCCATGAAGAAATGCATTTATGACATCCATTTGATGAAGATTCCAAGATTAGGCAGTAGCCTGAGCTAACAAAATTTGTACGGTTGTCATCTTTGCAACTGGGGCAAATGTTTCCTCATAATCAATCATGTATACTTACTTGTATCCATGAGCAACCAGGCATGCTTTATACCAATTAATTTTCCCTTCGACAACAAGCTTAATAGAGTACACCCATTGACTATCTATAATGGGAAATCGGAGAGGTTTATCAACGAGGCTCCAAGTATGATTTTCCTCTAACACTTTGATTTCTGCAGCCATGGTGTATTCCAGTTTCGGTCTAAGGTAGCCTGATCATATGACGTGGGAACCAAAGTGTATATCAAGGATGAAAAAAGAGCCAAATGGGAAAGACTTGCCATATAGATCTGGAGAGTATCCATAATGAACCGGAGCATGAGAGGTGTGAATAGATTGGCCAGGTGGGGATCAAGCTCGGACGTCACCCGACTGGACGAGTGTGGGGTGTCTGAATGGGGCATTGACGAATCCAAACTGGTCAATGGGGATGTGTATAGACTAAGCTCGAACGACGAGGACTGATCAGTGTCAGCAATGGCAACACCCAGACCCACAATAGGATCATCAAGCAAAGGCAGAGTCACGAATTTAGAATCCTTGTGAGGGATTGTTTGGAATTTATGGAATGGAAAAATAGTTTCAAAGAAGATGACATGACTGGATACCCAGAGCAAATGACGAGTGTTATCGTAGCATAAGTAGCCTTTTTGAACATCATTATAGCAAAGAAAGGCGCAACATACAACCTTATCTGATAATTTATAACGTTCATGTGGCGACAACAACACATAGCGTGCACAACCAAACACGTTCAACTTCGAGAGATCTGGGTCAATGCCATATGGATGATGATAGGGAGTGAGATGTTTAGTAACCATAGAGAGTTGTCTATTAATTAAATCAATAAACATTTCTTTGTACTGTCTCAACCCAATACTAAGATGGATATGAAGAAATATAAATCAAGGCTAACGTTGTTTCTAACACATGTCTATTCTCTTGTTCCACAACCCCATTTTGTTCCGGTGTATGTGGGAAAGACTATTGTGCTAAGATCCCTTTAGCTTTAAAGACGTTGAGCAAGGATGTGGACATAAATTCTCCTCCAAAATCCGAGCAAAAAATCTTAATAATCTTTTCAAATTGCCTATGAACAAGTGTAATGAAATTCATAAGAATCATAGGAACTTCACTCTAGTTTTGAATAAACAAAACCCATGTAAAGCGTCAGGCAAGATCTACAAGCAACAAAAAATATTTGTAACCCAGTCTTGATAATACTAGGAAAGGTCCCATATATCACTATGAACTAAATCAAAAGGATCATTGTACTTAGTACTACTAGTAGGAAAATATAGCTTGTGACTTTTGGAGGAGGCTGTACTTAGTACTACTAGTAGGAAAATATAGCTTGTGGCTTTTGGAGGAGGCACAACTTGAACATGGCAAACTTGAGACATCACCAAGAGCTTGAGTATCCGGAAATTAGACAGCTTTGATCATGGAATCCAGATGGTGAGAATAGGGATAATGCAACCTATTATTCCACAAGGTAGACAACTTATGTGAACGAGAGACTTCACCCATCGATGCTGAAAGAAAGCATGTACACTTCTTATGGTCAACAAAGCAATGGAAACATAAGCGCCCCACTTCCCCTTGCGATTATCTGTCTCGTTGTCATGCTCTGAACAATACAACCAAATGGTGAGAATAGTACAACACAATTTCGGTCTACTAACTGACCAACCAAAATAAGATTTGTTGTTAAGTTCCAAACAAAAGGACATCAGACAAGGAGGCAACTGAGCCCGATCTCGATGCCGGTAAAACTGACCATTAGAAGTAACAACCTCAGTAGGAGAATGCAACGAAGATATATTAGATAGTTGGGAAGCATCACCTTTCATATGGTTTTTGGTACCACTATCAATATGCCAAGAAGTAGAAGGTACTGATAAAGTAGTTTTACCTTGAGCAGAGGATGCGAGCTACTACTTTCTCCATAAGCTCGATCATGCATTCCATGTCAAACGAGGGGAGGAAGCAGTTGTGTGCTGGATAACTCAGCCCCCAAAGCTTTGTAACAGGCCAATAATTGCTGAAGAGGTCGGACAGGACAGTCCAACAATACATGACCCAACTCTTGACAATAGTTGTATGATGGCCCAGAGCCGGATGACTTCTTAGGACACCTGGCTACGATTGTCCCAAGCATGGCACCCGTAGCACCAATTGATTTTCCAGATGAACTCAAGTATGTAGTGTTCAGATTCAATGGTCCAACGACAGAAGCAATCATCGGAGTGGCAGCGAATAAACCGAGAGAGAAAGAGAGTCAGATTTCTTCTTGCAATACTGCGGCAATGATAATGTCGATATCTGACAAGGTTTTGCAATTCAGGATACTAGACCAACCATAGTCAAATTCCAATCATAGCATCAGGAGAAATCGGTCCACCCGGGATTGTTGTCGATCTTTACGAATTTCCTTTAAGGGCGCTGCAGGTAGGGTGGAAGGCATGGCATGATATTGTTCTGACCATAATGCCATGAATCCGGCATAGTAGCTGCCAATATCCCGATCACCCTATTCATAAGCATCCAAATTTTGTTCTAACTCAAACGTCCTTGCCAGACTTCATTGACGATGAAGCTGGTGCACATAGGACCACATCTTAGTTGATGTCTCATACATCTGAAATCCCACAACAATATCACATTCGACACAGAGCTCACCATTTATCCATTACTTTGGCATTAGACGTAACCCATGACACCTTTTTGGTTCCATTTGTCAGCACTTTGGATGTATCATCGAGAAATCCAAAGAGGCCTTTTTCTTGAATGAAGACCTAGAAGTGGAATTCCTAGGCCGCAACATTCTTACTGATGAGCTTGGTCATCACCAGTTTAAACGAGGAGGACGAGCTGGATTCCATCCAAAACGAGAACAAAGAGGACAATAGCATGGAGCGAGAATCACATATGCGAGAACAAGAACAAAGAACATAGAGCGCAAGAACACAGAGCGCAAGATCAAAAAACTCAAAGCGTGGAAGTAGAGAGGGGAACGGACAGAGGCAGACCTCAAGCTCTGATACCATGATAGAACGTGAGAAAATTGAATGAGATCTTTTTTAGCTGAATGAATAGGTCTTTACAATTTTTTTCAGTTGAGACCAAGTTGAGATGTCTAGATGTACACTCTCAAAGTTGAGTGCGTACTTTCCAGCTGAGGCCAAGAATTATATGTTGAGGCCAGTGTTTGAGTGTTTATTCATGCATTATGCCTATAGAAATTGTATGCTTAAGACTATTCTCACATACCGATGTAACATGACAGCACATCCCACAAATTTAGTGTAGAGATTATTATATGGTGGAACCCATCGGCGCCCCCCTAAACTTGGCACCAACTTTTACTTAGACACCTCAACTTAGCCTTGTTCATTTTAAACACCTCAAGTAGGGGCCGCGTGTCATTTTGACACTTTTTGCTGACTTGGCACATTGTGTGTGTTGCACTTACTTTGAGCGCGTGAAGGGCTTAAATTTTGTAATTTTTTATCTTTTTAAGTTGTTCTTCTTCCTTCTCTATCCTTCCAACATTTCCTCCACCCCCACCCCCCATCTCCACCTTCCTATGCCGCCCATGCTGCTGTAGATGCACTCTGCAATCATGGCTACTCCCTCTTCGCTTTCATCATTGACTTCACAAATTACAAAAATTTCTACGGAATAATTTTGCTCCCCTTCCCCCCGACTTCATTGTTCTCCGTCACGTTGGATATCAACATCAACATCTACATCCACAAAGATCATTGCTTCTATAATTAAACCCAATTTTTTTTATCTTCTTAAGACTCCAGGAAATAATTTTTATTCCTTGACCACGTTTGAGAGAAATGGTCACCAATTTTACATACATCAAAAACTCAAGATCGTTCCTAATTTTCAAATTGTGGGTATTCTTGATTTCTTAAATTTTACTAAAATTCATACAATACAAAAGAACACTACAATGAAGAAGATTACCACTCTTCTTCAAGTTATGAGCACACTCAATCTGGAAATCACCACAACAGAACACCAACAAAATGGAGATTCAGTATGCTCGATAATATTGAACATTACCACTCAACCACATTATCGAGCGGAGAGAGATAATGTATGCTCCACAGTATTGAATCTGGAAATTAGTACATTATCGAACATACTGAATCGAGAGAAAAGGTATAAAACATGATAGATCTGGAAAACAATACAACGAAGAAGCAAATCAAAAAAGAAAAATTGGTTGAGAGCAAGTTTGAATCGAAAAATTCAACCTCCATTAAAGGAGTTTAAACTTGAAAAAATGGTAAAAGATAATGGCTCAAGAAAGCCATTGTTTAGTTTGAGGTTTTCAATGGAGAAGATGATCCCATGGAGGGAGGGGGGGGGGGGGACTTTAAATAAATAGTTTTTTTCTTTTTCTTTTACTTAAAATACCACGTGTAATTATTTAATTGGTTGCTTTGCCACATCATCGCGAGTGTGTTACACTCTCTTTATTATTTTTGCTAATTGTTAAAAAAATGTCAAAATGACACAGCGGGCACCTACATGAGGTGTCGAAAATGAACAAGACTAAGTTGAGGTGTCTAAGTAAAAGTTGGTGCCAACTTTAGAGGCCGCCGATGAGTTCCGCCTTATTATATTATGACTATTTTTTTGTTGATGATGATCTATAGAAACTTTCCTGTTGTTATATATAAAGTATTCGTTGTAGTAAAACAGAGTTCACGAAGGATAATCACTATAACAACTCAGTCACATCGTTATTGTTGAAATGCGAACCTTCAGAAAATTAGTTTACATCAACATCAGTCATGTTACATGACCCATTTTCAGGTTTACATCCAGAAAGGCTATATTTACAGGTAACCGTAGGACAAAATTTCCTCAATCAGCTGAGTGCTCTATCTGCAGATATGGAACTAATAAGTGGTGGAAAGAGAACCGTAATTCTTGAAATAACAAAAAAGAAAAAGAAACTGATGAACCATTTGGGTTTTTCCAACGCCTGTATCAATAAATCTCCAAAATCTACTTATATTTGCCAAAACAAACAATAATGATGTAATGTATCTCATACATCAAAAACCTAATACATATTCGAGACAAATGTATCCATACACCAGCATATCAAATAGTAAAAAGAACTGAATTATGCCATCCTAAACAACGATAATGTTTGTTCAGACATTTGCTGATTGCTTTTCCTTGTCGATATAACTCCATTCTAATAGAGAGTTACCTTCTAGCCAATTCTCCAATTTCTTCATGAGGCTGCACCAGATGTCAGGTTCTCCATGTTTGATAGATCTCTGCTTCTCCACATCCCAGCTAGCTCAACCTTTCTAACATGCGTGAATAACTTTGCATGCCTCACCTCATATAAGGATTGTCAACATTCAAAAAAGGGAAATTCTTTGATATGATTGACAACAAGACTGGATCAGCTTGAGATCACAGGCCAGCTACTTCCAATAATTTAGGGTACTGGACAATTTCAGATGAAATACATTAGCATCCACTACTGCATATTGTTCTTGAACCATGAATAGGAAGCTCAAAACTTTCCTCATACGCAAGTGATCTAATACACCGCGAAGAGGTTTCTACCAAGCTAGGTTCATCTGATGTTGTCATTAACAGCATTATACAAATGGATGGATCCTTAAGTCTAAGTAGATCAGACAAGAAGAATGTTGATTGAATACTGAATATGGATTTCAGTCAAGTGGTTCTTTTCCGTTGAGATAAATATCCTCTTTATTCATCCAAAGATTACCTCACTAACTCATGACAGTTGAGTATTCTAAGAAAAGCTTAATCATACCAAAATCATAGAATGTGAAGGACATGGAGGATTGACAGATACAGAAGTACACAGACAGTTGAGTATTCTAAGAAAAGTTGAGTACTCTAAGAAAAGCTTAATCATACCAAAATCATAGAATGTGAAGGACATGGAGGATTGACAGATACAGAAGTACACACAGCATGTCCCCTTCCTGAGGGCTTAAAATTAAGCTCCAAAAAAACATGCAAATGGATGTGTAAGTGATTATACTTTCAAAGCATTCAGGGCAATACCTTAAAAGCTGACACGTGCTGATACATGTGCAATGGAAGTCAGATGATTTTCCATGCTCTCTTTTCACAGATTATATCAACCTAAATGTATTTGCTACTTTGATTAGTACAACTTTCCATATTTTGCATACAACAAAAACTACACCAGCACGACATGTTCACTGCTTGCTTATCCTTCATTCAGATATTACGGTTCAAACTTCCAGCTAAATGAAGATCCTTGGTATAATTTAACTTTCCAGAGTTCAAATAAAGGACATAGACTAAAGAAAAATTAAGCTCACACAAGTCTTGACATTCATAAAAGCTTTTGAATATGTTTCTCCATGTAGTCAACCCAAGACATGGAAATACCTCATAGTTTATAATCAGAGTTGCAGGCCATGCGGAGGTGCCACTTTAAGGTACTCCAACTTCTGAATAGCATTCCAAGATTGAACCTTAACCACGTATTTTGAAAAGAAAGTAGTTTAAGGAGACAACAAATCATTTACCAGTATCGAAAAGAATGGCCCGAATAGGATAGAATAGATATAGGAGACTCATTAAGCTGATCCCAACTAGTCCAGTATCGAGGTATGGTTGGTTGTTACAATAACTTGAGGAGGATAACAGAGTTGTGGCACTGACAGAGCGACTTTTCCTCTTCCAGAAGTTTACCAATTTGTGTGAGTTCCTCTTAAATGTCATATCCCATGAGCCACAAATCAAAATCACCGCACAATATAATCTTCAATTTTCAAGAGATTTCAAATGATGCAAGAATATTAGGAACTTTCACTATGACCCTCTTCCAATGGTCAAAGAAACATCTCCCCTAAACTTGTACCTCAGCCTGGTGGCATTACCCAAAAAAGAAACAATTTATTTTTCTATACCATTGATAGTGGCTCTTTGTTGTCTTTGGAATGTCACAGTGCCTTCATTCGTGTGACCTGAATTGCTCTTCTATGGGCATAAACAGAAACATTACTGTCAGATCCTTCAACTGCTTTCTTCTGAAGAACTACCAAGCGACTACACCCAACTGCTGCCAGCAAATTTCTTTATTCCTTTAGCTTTCATAGCCGATCTTAGGCTGTTCGCATCACTGCAATAACCAAAGAGCAAAGACAAACTGGATGCAAGCACATAGTTTGATCCGAGATCAGGCTCTATTTTGAGGAGAATATCTCTTATATTTTCTTCAGAGCAAGGAATATGACCATGATGCTTACAAGCACTAATGAAACTCCTCAATATCACAGAATTAGGCTCTATAGGCATGCTCCTTATAAGATCATAAGCTGCTTCTAATTCTCCAGCACGTCCAAACATGTCCACCATGCATCCATAATGTTCCATAGATGGCTTGATGCTATAAAAACTTACCATTTTTTCAAAATATTCACGGCCCACATCAACAAGGCCAATATGACTACAAGCATATAGGATTGCAGAAAATGACAAACTGTCCGGCCTATAGCCAGCTTCTTCCATTCTGGTGAACAAGGACACAGCTTCTTCTCCATGGCCATGATCAGCAAGGCCAGAAATCATGATGGTCCAGGTCTGCAGAGTTTTATCACCCATTGAATTGAAGATGCGGAAAGCTTGCTCTATATGACCACATTTTGCATACATGCCCAAGAGGGCTGTTTCCAGTTCAACATGTAGTTCAATATTACTGGTAACAATGTGCGAGTGAATACATTTACCTAATTTGATATTCAGGATACGAGTACATGCTCCCAGCAAGCTAACCAAAGTGATAGAATTTGGCTTTTCATTTGCTTGCTTCAGGTATTGGAACAGGAGCAGAGCATCTGAAGGCAAGTTACTGAGACATCCAGGAAAAAGTTGACTATTATGACTTTGAAAAGCCGGACAGAAAGATAAACACCTCACAGTAAAAGTTAAACAGGAGAAGAAAGCAGGAAAGACAATAATCATATTATTAGACCTGCTACACAAAAAGAGAGGTCAAGGCAGAAAATATTCATTCGCATGCCAAAAGGGAATGAAAAAAGAATATAGAAGCCCATTAAACTGGTCCACTATATTATCAGGTAAAAACAACTATTCAACTTCTTCTACGTCTATACAAACAGAACTAATCCATTATATGACAAAAATGAGCATATCATGTTGCTCACATTTAGTGGAACTTGGCTTAAGGAATTTGTAGAATTCACTTAGGTAACATCCTGAATCACACTTTTATGATATCAAATGAAATCAAATAAGACCGAAAAAGTATTGACAAAACGGTTGGAGACCCCTGCAGGGAGAACAAGTAGAATCGTTGTCTAATATTACTTTAACTCTGAGGAGCAATAGCCAAATGGTTGGAGATTTCATCAAGAGAAAGTAAAGCCTGCTTATATTTTCTGTATTGTCTCCCTATTGCCTATTTATAAATGCAACACCAATGATATTCTCCCATGGAAAACCCAAACTGACCATAGTATCATTATAAAGTTGTCTTCAAAGTTGTTGTTCTTTCGATGTTCAATTCAAAGTTTATCTCGAGAGAAACTTAATTTTTGGATTTCTCTTTATTTCAGGTCTAAACTGCAGATAGAATTTGACATGGGAATCCACCGATATTCAATCCGGACAACTAAACAGTAGCAGTGTTCGACTGTTAAACCAAGCTACTATCCATAATCCACCTTAGGTTGTTAGTTTTAGAATACTCATGACCATTGGAGCCACGAATCAGCTTCCTCTTTCCAAGAGTTTTGTTGGTAATAAAGTCCAAAGATTGGTTTGCAGAAATTGGTTTCAAAGCTCCATGTTTTATTGGACATGAATGTACACAGAGATTCCAGAATAAAAAGACTAGCATGCTCTGTTGTATGCAAAAGTTAACATATACAGCGCTGAGACCAGCACACCTAAATACAAGAGGCTGGGAGTGTTGCAGGCATCTCAACCACAAATGTTTTCCTTCTTTGTCAATTCCACACATTTAAGAATGTACGCGGGACCTTTCCAAGATAAAAACGGAAATCTCAACCATGAAATTTTCCTTCATTTGTACTCCCTTATTTTTCAGGAGTACATGTCCTTTCCAATTTAAAAGAAAAAATCTCAACCGCGAAAATTTCTTTCATTGTTAATCCCAGATGTTTTAGGAGTGTATGCACCCTTCACAAATTTAAAGGCCAACACCTTACTTGTCCTTTCAGATATGAACCCTAGGCATCTTTTAACAATCTATTGCAGCAAGAAGGAAAAGAGAAAAAGTTAGAGTAGTGAACAAGTTTGGAACTCCTTAGTAATAGTATTACTGGTTTCTACTTGTAGTACGAAATAACCATGCACAATCGACATAAGGTTACAAGCTTGCGTTGTTCATAAAAACTGAGACCTATTATGTATCAGACCTCCCAAAAGATATTTAACCCTTAGAAGCTCCTGACAGAATGATACTTGAACTTGCTTCCACAGTGTAGTAAGCGTGTTGTGCTCGAAAATCTACTTAAAGTTTGGTACTTCTATTCACCCCCATTATAATAATCATCTTAAGCAACTTCCACATAATGCTATAGCAGCTCATAGCCTTCACACGCTCGCTGGGTTCACAAATCATAAACAATATACTGATTCCAGAGTAAATACGCTTTTAGAAGGAGAACGAAGAAGAAGAAACTGAAAATAATAAGACAACAATTACTATATCACAAAGTAGTTAAAGTTAGCTATATGATCCTTATAAATAAATACTCCATCCATTTCAAAAGGAATGACTTACTTTCCTTTTTAGTCCTTTTTAGTCCGTTTAAAAAAGAACGGCCCTTTCCTTTTTTAACAATTCTTTAATTTCAACTTTTCACATGGCATATTTAAGACAACAAGATTAAAGGACATTTTGATACATTTGACATATCTTTAATTTAAGATTACAAGATTCAAAAATCTTCTTTATTTTTTTAAACTTCGTACCAAGTCAAAATAAGTCACTTTTTTTGAAACAGATCGGAGGGAGTAATAAAAATGAATAAAAAGACATCTTACTGAAGACAAATATGCATACCAATTAACATAAGCGGACATGATAGAACTCCAAGAAACTATATCCCTCTCACGCATTTCATCAAACACTTGTCTTGCAAAGCTGATGTCACCAAATCCTGCGTACATTCTCAAAAGGGTATTGTTTACATGTACGTCTGAACTGAAACCAGACTTCAAAGCCATTGAATGCAACGACCCACCAGTTCCAATCATCAAACAATGCCCACAAGCCTTTAGTACAACAGGGAATGTGAATTTATCTGGTTTTAATCCAATTTTTCGAAGCTGGTTAAAGAGCTTTAGAGACTCTGCTTCCGTGGAGCTTTTGGAATATGCTCTCATAATCGTGTTCCATGCGAAGATTGGTGGAATAATGGGAGAATTATCAAAGACTGTACGGGAGAATTGGAGAGATATTGAAGAAGACAATGATATGAACTGGGAGAGACGATACTCGTCGTGATAAAGGGCTGTCTTGATGATTAGAGAATGAAGTTGGAGAAGATGGATGGTCGTTTTGGAACGTTGGAAAAGTGCCTCAATTCGGTGGGATATCATTTCCAAGCATTCTAGTTTTGATGGAGAGAGTATTTAAATTGCAAAATCTTTTTATCTAGTGTGGAAACAAGGGAAGGAAAAGGCAATAGTGGCGGATGATTTGGTCCCTAAGTTCCATGTATAAGTTTTCCGTGGAAGATCCCCGTTACCAATATCTTCATAACTTACTATTCCCTCCGTTTCTTTGATGGAAATCATTTTATATGTTTTTTTAAAATTTTAAGTTGTTTGTTATTATGATTTACATTACCTTTTACGTAATTTTCAAATAAATAAAATTTTATCTCAAAAATCATAAAATTTTTATATCCTAATTCGCGGTTAAACTATAAAAATTTGAATCTCAAAATTCTAATTTTGTCACATAAATTGAGACAAAGAAAATATAAGATATTATGACTTATACAAGAATCTGTATTTGGAAAACCTTATAGAAGCCACATGGCCGCTGGAGGGTTATACACGTGCCAAAAGAACTTAGTGAGTGCAGAGGAATTTAAGATTCCCTCACTCCTCAAGGAATTACTTTGGGTAAAAATATGAGGAGCATCACACCCTTGATGATGTGGATAACAAAACAAAAGAGACAAAAGCATCAGATATTCAAGTTCGTAGATGAGTTCGGTATGGAGCTGAGCACAACAGAAATATTGGTTGGCATAAATAATGGGATGATCACATGGCATGCTCTAATTAGTCTGTATACTTTTTGGTCATAATAATAATTTTACCCTTAATGGTCTCATTCATATATCCTATAAATAGCCATTTTTATTCACTTTGTAAAGGATCTTGTTTTCAACATTATTAAAAAACAATATACCATCTCTTTGGTTTGGCTTGTACTCACGTTATATTCTCGAAATGAGGATTATGACCCTCGGATACAAACTCAAGAGCCCGCAGACATTTAACTCGATTCTGTTTTTCAAATATTAACTCGGCGTATTCATTTTTATTTTAGACTATTATTGTTTGATGTAAAAGTTGCTTATAAACGAATCTAAAAAAATTGGGCTTACACATACGCAAAACCACTAGTGATGATTTCAGGAACAAAAATCATCGAACAAATTGAAAGTAATCGTCAACGCACTATCTTTTCCTATAGATTCAAGCTTTAGTTCAAGGCGCACCATAAAAGAGCAGATTGATGTCTTCAGAGAAGATATTCATTTTAAGTTATACTCGGATAGACACTAAAATCTCTCAACTGCTTTGTAGAATTTACAGTAAATGAAAAAGTGAAGGTTTTTAAAAATGTATAAAAACTCTTTATAACTATTACAAGGGAATTTCCTTTATAATCACCATGTCCTAGAAGTAGCTCGGTAATCCTAGAACATTAAATAACAAATATGAAAGATTGAAACTAACTTATTTATTTCATGGATATAACTCTTTTCTGTCTTTTCAACAATCACCGAAAGGGAAAAATAAGCTAATATAAAATCTCTCCTAAGCAAAGATAAAATACTCACAAATTTTTTCCTTCCATACTTGTTAGTAACTTCAAAAGTATAAAAAATTTAATGAAGATAAGCACCCGAGTTAAAAACACTCATATTTCTCTTCTTTCACATTGTATTGAACATATGCACAAGAAAAAAGAAGAAATTGACATGACATGATCTTTGTGTTGTGATAACAAAAACATATCGCATATCTTATTTTCTATGTTCAGTCGAACTTTTAATCTGTTGCAAGTGAAGTATGTTGATGGCGAGTTGGAAAGGCTAGTGTACTATAATTTAAATTTTCATCTAAGAGATAAAACTAATTGAAACATCCATCTGTTTGTCGAGAAAGAAATTTATGATTAATCGATTTTGAGCAAAGTGGAGAGAAATAGTATATTTACTTTGGAGAATACATATGGTAATAAGAAAAAGAAGAGGGAAAGATGAATAACAGAATCGACATGAATAAGGAGGAAGAGAATGATGCCCTAGTTAAGAAGGTTAAAAGACGAGATGATTGTTCAACAAGGAAAAGAGGCAACAATAAGAATATCCAATTTTCTTTATTGGGATAATATTTTTTTAAAAAGTTAAAACGGAAAAAGGCAAAAAAAAGAGACAATAAATAAATAAATACATTTACTAATCAATGAAGCATGTCACATCACCATATAAATGTTTCTTAATTATATTAAATAAAGCATATATATATGATTTACAATTTAAAATTTATATTAAATAAAGTTAAAAGTTTTAGCCTTAAATTTTATTAAACATTGTCTACACTCTTACTTAGTAGTTAGTAGTACATACTTCATGGTTCATTAAAAATTAAAATTAGTTGCTACTTGCTAGTTAAAACATTATTTAACCTAATAAAAATATAATTATTAGAAGATTGTTTTTAATAAATATTAACTATTGAGTACTAAAAAATTATATTTAATAAAATATGTTCCTATAAGTTTTTTTTTCAAGTATTGAGTTCATAAAAAAATATAGCCATTTAAGTTTGTATTTTTTAAAATGACAAATATTTGTAATAACTTTTAAAATGTATTATTTTATTAAAATATAGACCGGACAATCCGGTAAGGCCTGACCCTACATGGGTCTAGCGAAACCCATTTAGCCCAACCCAGTTGGATCCAAAACAGCTCAACTCGACGTCCACTCCGATAGCCAAGATGGATTCAATTTAGAGGAAATTTCACAAATAACAGTACTTTGAGGCCTAATAACTAGACCCAACAATACTTTTCATAATTACAAAACCTAGCAATACTTTCTCTTCTCCCTTTCTTGCACGTCTCTCTCCTCTCTTGTCTGCCTCTTCTTTCATCCCTCGCTCTTTGTGTATATGTGTATCTTTCCTTATCTCGTTCCTCTCCCTCTGTGTATCTCTCTCCTTCTCTTGTTTCTTTTTTTCTGTATCAGAGGTTAGATACACATGTCCATTTGTGTATCTGTGTTTGATTGGTGATTGATACATATGTATATTTGTGTAAATGAGTTTTAATTTCAAAGTTAATCTGTTTATCTGTGTATTAGTATTTCTAGTGTATATGTGCATAGATACATAATTAGAAGAAGAAGAAGAAGAAAAAGAAGGGGAGGAGGAGGAGGAGGAGGAGAAGGAGAAGGAGAAGGAGAAAGAGCAGGAGCAGGAGGAGGAGAAGGAGAATGAGAAGAAGAAGGAAAAGAAGAAGCATGAGAAGAAAGAGAAGGAGAAAAAGAAGAAGTAAAAGGAGAAGAATGAGAAGCAGAAGAAGAAGTAGAAGGAGAAAAAGAAGGAGGAGGAGAAGGAGAAGGAGGAGAAGGAAAAGAAGGAAAAGGAGGAAAAGGAAAAAAAGGAGAAGAAGGAGGAGGAGGAGGAGGAGAAGAAGAAGAAAAAGATACAATTATCAAGATATATGTATCTGATATCAAAGATACATGTATCTAATATCATATATACACTGATACATTCATTAAATAGGAAGATATAGTCCAAATATATGTATCTGATATCAATTATATACTGATACATTCATTGCCTTTCAAATTGCCGAACATCCATCAAAGAAGATTAGTTATCCTTTGAATTGGGTGCCCAAAATTATAATGTAGACGATCCATCAAAACAAACATCGAATGAAATATAGTCTTTGCCCAGAGGTAAGTGAACATATATTTTCATCACAAGGGTATAATGAGAAACCAATAGAACTACTATTCATCTTGACATGCGCACTGGCTGCCTCCATCATCGCTTATCTGCTGACCGATGTATCGGACATCTCCAGGACCATCTGGTATGAAAATAGTAGGAGCAATAAAATGACTTCCTTAAAACTTTTCCCCTTCTCATTTCTTCCTCAAAATTTTCCCTTTCTCGTTTCTTCATTCAAAACCAAGAAAAAAAGGGGAGAGAGTGAGAGAAGCATAGAGGAGAGAAAGGGAGGAGAGTGGCAAGCAGAGAGAGGAAAGAAAATCCTCGTTGGATTATTTATTATTTTAATGGAAAAGGGTCAAAAATATTCCTCAACTTCTTAAAATTGGCTAACTTTAGCCTTCGTCATACGATCTGGCTATATTTAACTTTGACGTTATTAAAATTGTCATCCATACCCCTAAAATAGATGAAAAAGCGCAAATTGACTAAAATACCCGATTTTAAATTAAAAAGCTCATCACCCCTAATATAACCCTCCGACCCATAAACTAAATAATTCAAACACCTTTTCATTCAAAATGGGGTATTTCATAGTAAAAAGGTGAGCAAAAATGCGAGGTTAAATTGAACACAGAACAAAAATAAATTTTTAGATTGGCTCTACCAGAGTCACTCTTGAACATTTCTTACAAGTTAGAGAAAGCTTTGACAATGTTCAATTCTAAAAATTCCTTACATCATGATCTCATAAAATCTACTATATTGAATATTTAAGTAAGAGTCCTATGAGTTTTCTTGTCTTCTAATTATCACAAGTTAGAAGTGGCAATTAAATTACTTCTTAAGCCGAGACACCACGTGAGAAATCCTCTTGGTTACCCAGAAAACGGACTACCACAATGGCGATGTTATCTGCACTGTCTCTTTGATGTATTTTCTGCATCAGCCTTTTTATTGCTTTTTCGGGATCTTGGATCGGCTTAACCATCGAGATAGACTCCTGCAAATTTATGTGTAATGATAGAATTGATAAATGACTATAAACTGGTTTAAAGTAAAATCGTGGCTATTTAATGGTTATCTAGCTCAGAAAAAATGACAGTTTCTTGATTCTTGTAGAAAAAGAAAAGAATTGTAAACCTCATCCGTCACAACATCCCAAAATCAACTGCCATCCAAACCTATGAAATACCCGATTTTGAATTAAAAGTTGTTTGAGTTATTTAGTTATATGGGTCGGGGCAGATTATATTAGGGTGATGGATTTTTTTTAATTCAAATTTGGGGTTTTTAGTCAATTTAGGCCTTTTGATCTATTTTAGGGGTATAGATGACGAGAGTAAATATGATCAGATAGTATGACAAAAGGTAAAATTACCTAATTTTTGAAAGTTGAGGGTTATTTTTGACCTTTTCCCCCTTTTTAAACTACCGTGTGGTTAAATAGTTATACTAGATATGTTTGCTTAGTAATATGTAGTTATTCCTTCAATTTATGGTGAACCGGACGGGACCGATCCGGCCCGGCCCCTTGACACCCTCACTTCAAATTAAGCCTGTCAATCGGGCAGGGTCAACCCGAAATCAAATTGGATCAATCCGATTTTAGCCTGGATCAGACCAAATCGGTGTAAAGGGGACTGGGCTAGGCTGTTCTACCTATTGGAACCGGTACCGATCAGCTTACATTTTCTAACTCCGGACCCTGAACCGGTTAGCTTGGTACTGTTAAATCATAAATAGTATCGATTAACCCAGTCCGGTCCAGACCGGTCAACTCGATTACACTTATAGTCTACAAACATTATTACCGTTGGACACTTATTAATAACTAATAAGTAATAACTAATAAAAATTAGGACATAAATATTAAGCAGGCGTTTAGCCATGAGAATTTTTCGAAAAATTATTTCACTTTTTTTCGAAAATGGTGTTTGGACATAAAAATTCTCAATACAAATTGAAGGTGTATTTGAACACTTTTTTCCATCTCACTTTTTTCACTTTTTAATTTTTGTTTTTGAAAAAATCCTAAATTTTTTTATTTTCATAAAATAACCTCATTTAAATTATATTTCATTTTCAAATCATATTTTATGTTTTTTTTAAAAAATATATTTAAAATCTAGATAATTATTGCAAAAGTTATGGCCAAATATATTTACAATTCCAACTCCAACTTTGAAAATTTCAAAAAAAGTGATTTTTTTTTTGGTTCTCACGGCCAAACGGGGGGCTAAGCATTAATTATTAACTAAAAAGCTATATTTAATAAAATATACTTCTATTTTTTTTTAAATATTGAGTATTGCTTACTAAAAAATATGTAGTCGTTTGAGACTATTAAGTTTGTATTTAATTAATAATTTATTTTTTAAAAATAATATTATTTTATTAAAACCAGGCCAGACCAGCCTGGTATGATCCGAATTTGAACGGATTACTTCTAACCCATTTCAGTCCGAACTGGTTGAACCTGGTTCCCACAACCCGGAACCAAACTCGATTTTCAATCCATTCAGGTCTATTTTTAATTGAACCGGCCCAGCCCAACCCGGCCCATTGACACCCTTACTTCAAATAAGCTTAAAACATGTTAACGAGGTCCTTGTTTGGAATTTGGAAAGGATTGAGTGGTGTAGGAGTAAAACGATATGAAGGGAGACGAGGAATCAAGGAAGAACAGTAATACTAACAAGAATGGCAAAAGCGAAGTGAAGAAGGTGACAAAATCCCCTTTCAGGCCCGCCAAAGATGACACAAAGCCACTTCTTCAAGACCCAGTAAGCGTTCTCTATATCCATTTCATTCAACTACATCTCTGCTAACTTCCCAATTAACGGTTGCCACCATCTTTTGCTTTGTTTATTTATGTGTAGATACTGAGATCAGACCCAATTGAGACAGAGGAAGCTCTACTGCGGTTGCCCCCTTTTCCTATTTGTAAAGCCAAATCTCAAACCTAGTGAAATTTATCTGATGTTCGTCAATTTATTAGGGCTAGAAATGTGTTTCTATATCGTCCAATCCGGACTAGCTCAAAACCTTTTATAAACAAACCCCTTTTGGATGCCCAATGTGGAACAACTATTAATTCTCTGCACAAAATGGGATACCAAATGATGAAACAATCAATGTTGAAGTCAGACTATTTGTCCGATTATTTAGCGTGACCAATATTAGTTGGCCACTTTACTAAAAATAGTTGTTCCGTATTAGTTGACCATCTTACTAAATTAAGAGAGAATTAATTAAATTTTTTCCATATTGCCCTTGCAATTAATTCTTTTGGAAAGTGTGAACACTTGTTTGTAAAGTTCCAAAAAGTTTCTTAAGGGGTGAATTAGTAAAATTACGTTCTTATTTATGATTTCTTAAGATGCGTGTAAAAAGAAAAGTGATCAACTAATATGGAACGGATGGAGTAATACGAGCTTACCAATGTATGGGCATGTTCAAATGATACTTTAGGAAATTAAAATGTCTTAAAGAGTTGGAACAAAAAGAGTGAACCTCTTAAATCTGCTACCTGTATTGGCATATAAGAAGTGAGATTGAGGAGGTTACTTAATGCAAAACATCGAGTTGCCTCACTGATAATCAACAACTCTTGGGGATGACATAAGACTGAAAAAGGCCATAAATTTAGCTTACAAAATTTTGTGGGTATCCTAATGCTGAATGTAACTATATATCCCGGACATTTTTTACTTCTAAATCTAATAGCTGGAAAGGATATTATTAGGTAGAGACAAAGTGATTTAGAGTAGACAGAAGGAATTTATTGTTGAGCTTTTAAAAAGACATGTAATTCTTCTTCTAGCATGTGAAAATGTTTATTACCAAATTGAAAATTATGGGACATTCTTCATCTGTGAAGTTTTTGGTGACTGACTTTTGAGCTTTAAGCCGACGTAGTGGTCTAATTCTTGTTTTAAGAGTGAAAGGATTCTCTAGTCTGTAGCTGAGAAATAGATGGATCTTTGTTATCTGCTGTATGTATTTTTGCAGCACCCCCTTGGCACTTTGTTAATGAAATTAACTTTGCAGTATCTAAAAGAAAATTTAAAAAAAGAAAAGAAAAAGAAATGGTGGGAGACGAATTTTTGTTAGAATGTATTGTGACTATTATAAGTTGTTGGGTTATGTCTTCCAAATTTCTTTGTGCCTTTGATGAGTCGATGGAGAATGATGGAAACTGAGTTTAATAAGACATCAACTTTAGTAAGTGACAGCTACCTATCATCTACCTCCTTTCTGTCCTTTTGCATTCCTTGCATTTCCATGGTTTTTGGTTCCTTGGTAGGTTGGTATTGAACGATTTTCTCAAGTTCTACTAGGTGATATGGTTGTTAGCTTCTTTGTTATTTTCTCTTATGAAAAATGTGAAAACCTTTGCTCTCCTTTTGTCATATTTTAGCAACTGTATCCCAAGGATGAGTCCATACTAAATTCAGGTTATGTGACTCTCACAGAGAAACCAAAACGTCAAACATCAATTATTCTCCTATAATACAGTTTCCAACTTTATTAACATGATTTCTTGATATCTATCTGAAGTTTTTTGGTTTTCCGGTCTGCGCTGATATACAAATCATTTATGCCCTAAAATGCTTCTGCATTGTCGTTATTTTTTTTTTGTGTGCGCGCGCATTTCGTAAACCAATACGAGAGATTTATAGCCCAGAGATGCTATTTTTTCTTCTTTTTTTTGTTTTGATAATGGCCAGATTTGCAATTCTCTCTCTATAAAGATTAGTGTATTGTAATTTTATGGGTCTTCTAAAAATTATTTGACCAAGGAATTGAGGTAACAACCGTTTGTATCATTTTGGCTTGAAGTGGTAATAGAGGAAGTCTTAAGTTGTTTCTCGTCATGAAAATAGACTACTAATAATACAGGGGTTCTACATGATAGGCTGAAAGTATGATAACTCATTATGCCTGTAGTTTCATGTCTGTATAATAACATACATGAACTTTCTCTTATTTTTTCTGTTAATAGATATGCCTTTTCTTCTATAAATTGCTAAGTTTTCCATACAGAATCTGGGAAAGAACCATTGCTTAATTGAAATTTCAAATACAGAAAAACGAGTAGAGTTCTAAGCCTAAGAGATTTCAACTTTAGCATCAATACTGGTGAATTGATTAGTAGTGGTTTCTCATAAAGCAAGTTCGGCTTCCTTTTTTTTTTTTGTTGATGAAGCAAGAAAGTTCTGCTTCTTTAAATAAGTTCATAAACAACAATAGCGTGCTTGTGTTTCTACCTTCTCAATTATAATATTCTCGTTGAATTTAAGTGGTGAGTCGGGACTCAACTGTTTAGATTAAGTCATGAAGTTTTTTTTTTTTTTTTTGGGGGGGGGGGGGGGGGGTGGTTGATTGACGATAATACCAATTGATCTCCAAACTTTCTTGGATTGTAGTGCTAGTTTGGTAGATGCGCAAGGTGGATGAGAGATGGAAGGTGAAGTGGAATTGTAATGCTAGTTTAGTAGCTCAATATCTGAGTTTTTAGAGGACAGGGAAGACAAACAATATGGAATGTTACTTGTGGAACTTGTGTTCCCTATTTCCACTAGGGACGTTATTTTCCTCTTTTTTAAGGAACTTGTTTTTCTAGAGAAAATATTTTCTGAAAATTTTGACCAATCGAACATGGAAAGGTTGGAAAGCATTTTTTGAAAAATATTTTCCTCTGCATTGAACACACCCCAGACCTTTTAGTCGTCACCAGTTTCTAAAAATTTTGTAGTTTGGCCGAAGGGAATAAAGTTGAGAGCTAGCGGACGGGGGATTTTAGGAGGGAGATTTATTTTTTTGGGGGGGGGGGGGGGGGGGGGAGGGGGGGGGAGGGATATTATATGTATCTGGGTAGACTTTTGGCAACCAATACTTCTTAGTGTTTCTTTTTTTTTTTGGAAATAAGATTGAACTATTATAAATAACCACAGGCTTTGATATAGTGATAAGAGAAAATTGCGTGACGTGTGATTTAGACATAAGATGTCATTCATCCGAGTTTTCGAATCGTGTTTCACTGACACTCGGGGATTTCTAGATTATAAAAAAGAAGAAGAATTGAAGGCTATGCAACTTGGACTTAAGTTGCGGTTTGAACGTTAACATGATGAAACCATGTGGCAACTTGTTGAGAGAAAGCAATGATAGCAACTGTGCAGTAAGTTGAGCAAATGCCCAAGTTTAAATTGGTTGGATAAATCAAGGCCTTGGCCCAAAGTTTTAATACTTGTTAAAATATAGAGCTGAATAAGACGTTTACTAAGCACTAGAACTCTTTTGGTGTAAGACTCAAATTCTACCAAATCACAAAGGGAAATATGTCTTTGACAATCTAACAATTTTCCACCATCAAATGAAACGCAAGAGGGTACATCTACTTCAGTTTCTAGGACAAAACTAGATACTAATAAATAAGAAAGAGGGCACACCAATTTTTCAGTTTCTTGGAGAAAACCATCTAAAAAACATAACAAGAATGATGGCGGAGGCTGTGAATGATTTCATAATGAATAACCTGCAGGCTCCATGTTAGAATGTGCGGTGAAGAAATTGAAGTCATGGTGATTATAGGAAAGCTGCTTCAGCCATGAATCTGCAGCACTCTGAAGATCAATTAGTTTTTCATAGTCCTTCTGTGTATCAGTGTTTAGCCATACATCATTTTGCATCCTGTATGCAGCTAAACCGAATGGACTAAGACGAATTCCACTCTCACCCTTCCTTTCTCCATCAGTTTTTTCTTCTGCAGCATCTGAAAACAAAAGGCAAATCACTAATTAGTCAAGTAGGTGGAACTAAAGATAGCTAGTAATTACACGTTTAATTTCATAAGTTCATTCCTCATAAATTTGGGGGAAAAAAGGATACCCTGGGAACTTTAGTTATAATTGCTACATTGTGATGAAGGTAAGATGATGAGTAAAAAGGACCAACATAAAGGAAACTATAGAAAAATGTATTAAAGTAGAGTGATAATGAAAAATTCTTATAGTTTTAGTGTGTATAACTTAAATCAAATATAGAGAGTTTAGGTTCTATGCATTGATGGTGCAAAAGATATTTACACAATAAAATCCCATAGTGTACGCAGACCTTATCCCTACATCATGGAGGTAAAGAGATTGCTTCCAAAGGACCTTCGGCTCAAGTGAATATTGATTGGTTACCTTAGAGAAAACGGTAATTAAGCAATCTGCTACAACTGATTAAAACACATACCTTGGAAAGATGATGACAATGTATGGTAAGTAAGGAAGCTTGCAGAAACATTTTTAGTAATTCCTTTCATTGGAACATGGTAGATTGGATACCTAATAATGATGTAAAGTAAATAACTTAGATATGTAAATAAACTGACTAAACATGAGAGGAAGAGAACATTTCTGTATCATCTTTCACTAGAGTTATCAAAGGTAAAACATAAAGACTAAGAAGATCAATATATGTGTACCAAGCAATAGCCATCCAACTTGCAGCAGACAAGTCAGTGCTCTTCAGTGTTGCGACTCCAGGATAGTTCTGAGCAAATTCAAGGATCTATGGCAGCCCAAACATATATTAGCTTCATAAAAAGTTGTGAAATAATACTGTTGATCAAAATCCTGTTTAACATATATAAGCGTCTAAATTATATGATGTCCGAGTCACGCACATTTCACTATTCCACTTGATACTTGTTATCTTTCACAAACATATATACTAGATAACTTTCTTCACCAAATCTCAAGTATATGGAAGAAATGATCAACCTAGCTAGCAGTTTTTTTGTACAAAAAGAGCAATGTTCCCATTAAGGCCATTTCGAAGTCCTGGATTTTTATTCTCCTTAAAAGTTAGATAACTTGTAACTTACAAAGGGTCAAAGTTGAATCCTTTACTACGTGGAAAGAATAAATTTTATCTTTTATTATATTTTTAGCACCGAAATACGCCCCCTATTACTCAAGTAGCTCAAATATGCCCCTCCTCGTTAGGAATATTCAAGGTGGACACTCAATCTCACGTGATATTGACATTTTAGTGAAATGAACATCACATAGCATTGCCACATCAACACTCCCAACCCATTTATACCCTCCCTCCACTTCTTCTTCCACCGCAAGTACCTAACGATGGAGGGTAACTGTCTAAAGGTGTCTTTTAAAAAAAATGTATAATTTCTATGCGATAGAACAATAGGGTAAAATTCTCAGATAGCCACTTTTCAATTTCTGTAGTTAAAAAATAGTCACTATGGAACTTGAAACTCCATGACATCGTCCTGGAATTTGACATGTGAAATTTGAAACTCGAGGATAGTGATTATTTTTTAAATACAGATTGGAAAAGTAGCCCGTAAACTCTATTTTTACAAATTAATTGTGTAACACCATAAATAATAAAATGTTTTAATTAATGAGTATATTAGATGTGAAATTGCAAGAGTATTCAGAGCATCAAATTAAATGTGGTACCTTATCTGAAAAGGGAATTCTCCAGAAAGGAGAACATGTCTCACAATACTGAAAATAGAGATAGCCAAGGCGATCTCTTGAAGCCTCGGACTCAAAACATGAATCTGCAGAGTTGGAGTTGTTACTTAAAGATCTCGACAGCTTCTCACTACTCTCACTTGCATCACTCCAAGATTCCACCTCGAAATCCACATCATGATCTCCAGAAGATGAGTTCCTACACAAGTAGTAAAAGGAATCATCATTTGTTTAAGTTGGTGCCCTACTAAATTAATAATGAGAATATTAGTCTGTTACCTGACATAATCATAATTTTTTGGGCCGCCTTGAGAAATAATAGCCTAAATGTATATATTTGATGTATTAAATATAAATATATGTAAATAGACATATTATATTCAGTATAAATATTTTGTTTATTTGTGTTGGATTTTCTATCTGGGTTGTGTGGCACTCCATGTTGGTTGACTCGATCCAATCCAATCAGGAGAGATAAGGTTAAAAGAAAAAACCCATGGAGAAGTTACCCTACACTTTGTAACCTCTACAAATATTAACGTGAAAGTGGGGAATACGGTAACCTCTTCTTCTCTTCTTTTAAGAAGACACAAAACACGTTTTCATCCAATAATCTGAGAATCCCTTCAAGAGCTTTAACAATATCATAAACACAAAATAGCAAGACATCTAGATCATGAGAAATTTGACTTTGTTTTCTAATGAAACTTAGTTCGGCTTGAAGTTAAGATTATGTTAAACTTTCGTTGTTGTTAACTAGTACACACTCATTCCCATTTATTAAAACAATTGCATACTGAAATTAATTACTAGAAATTGACGCCGCAAGTTTGTTTGCTCCGTCGTTGTGCTTCAAAATTTTCTTGGTATCTTCGATGGAATTGGATGAGCCTGATTATGTGACTAAGGCTTTAGCTAGCCCTGGAAAAGATGAGTGGATGAAAGCAATGAAAGAAGAATTAGAATTCATGAGAACCAACAAAGTTTGGGATCTAGTTGACCTTCCTCCTGGGGATAGAGCTATTGAAAACAACTGGGTACTCAAACTTAAACACAAATCGAATGGATCAATAGAAAGATACAAGACACGATTGGTAATATATTGAGGAAATTTTTGCAACAGTTGTGAAGTTTACCTTCATTCGCTTATTTTTGGCTATTATTTAATGTTTGGACCTAGAATTACACCAAATGCACATGAAAATCATTTTTCTCAATAGAGAACGAAAGGAGGAAATCTATAAGGATCAACCTGTAGATTTCGTTTTAAAAGCCAAGGAAAGAAAATATGTATATTAAAAAGGAAAAAAAGGTTATAAGAAAAATGGTTGGATACTGTAGGTTTTTTGTCTGGGTTGCAGGTCACTCTATGTGAGATGACTCTGCCCTGTTAGGAGAGATAAGATTAAAAGAAAAAAAATTACGAAAAATTTACCCCACATTTTGTAACTTCTACAGTTATTGACGTGAAAGTGTGGATACAATAACCTCTTCTTCTCCTCTTTAAGAAGTCACAGAACAAGCTTTCTTCCAAATAATCTGAAAATCCTTTTTCAAGAACTTTAACAACATCATAAACATACAATAATATAATACCTAGTTTGTGAGAAATTTAACTTTATTTTCTAGTGAAACTTAGTTTGATTTGAAGCAATTCTGCAATGAAGATTCTGTTGAACTTCCACAGATGTTAACAGGTACACAATATTGTTCCCATTTTCTATTATCTTACAATTTGAACTTGCACTTGTATTTAATTTCGACCGACGAGCCAAAAACGAAAAAAAAGCCAAAATAACCATTCTCTTTTCTGCGTAAGCCCTCCTTTCCCATTATTTGCTTCCTTTATACTCTTTTTCTACATTAATTTTGTTTCCATGTTTTTCTCGAGTCAACTAATTGCGTTTGTATATCTATAATGGTACTTCTCTATACGCCGTAGTACTATTTGAAAAGTAGAGACAAAGTAAAAAAAAATAGTTTATGGATTCTGAATCAGAATTTTATTTTTCTTATTGAGTTTTCAACAGATTTGGTATGTATGTTTTATAATTTCTTAACACAAATATATGGTTTGAACCAAAGTTACTAGATCGTAACTTATACTATGGATCTTTCCTGTTGAAAAGTCAAACAATATTTTCCTTTAATTATAATTTAGAAAATTTAAATGTATATTAACAAAATTTATGGTCTATAATATTTTTACATACATAAATTTTACTTAAATTGTAAAAAATAATCAATAAAGATAATATACCTTAGGTCTAATTCAACTAATTAATTAAATGTTAGCTTACGATACATCTAAAACTGTAAAAGGCACAAATTAAATGTCTATTTTTTCGGTCGATATGGACAATCTAACAAACTGTATAAAAGGTAGAATGGACCATGGTGAGTGGTGGCCGGGAAGAAACAAGTTGTATACTTCCCAAAGTTGAAAAAAAAAGAAGAAGAAGAAAGTCAACCAAGGGTAGTAAAGGAGTGAAAATGGAAATGGTATCCAGAGGAAAAAGAATAGAGGAGAAGGAAGAGAGCAAGAAGCATTTACTTAATAGTTTGCATGGAGGAAACTAAATGATCATATTTTTAATAGAAACAAATGACAAAAATATCATATGTTTAGCTATCGATTTCTCGTGTTTAATTGTGACAATCATATTTTCCTATTCATTTTTGCATCCTTGAGGTATTCAATCTCTTAATGGAATACATGTAAGATTTTAGCTTGCAACTCAAATGGGAGTTATTAGCGGTAGACTTTGTTGAACACATGATCTCTAGATCTACATTCAAGATCTTGAGAAGCTACGTTGAAATTTTGATGATTGACAAACTGTGTACAAGTGATAGTCGTATGTTGAAGAGTGAAGATATGAGAATCAAGAATCAGGTCTTCGTGGATCTCTAAGAAGAAGTGAATATACAAAGAACACTATCAACATAACTCATCTGAGAACCTATTCCTCTGAGTAGAGAAGGAGTCTGTCAAAGATAGAAGATTGAGGCTATTCAAGTGTGCACCAAAATTTATGTTAGAATTGTGATATGCGAGAATTACAATTAGAACAAGGAACTGAAAAATTATACCAGAAAAATTATCATAAATTTTCATATGAAATTAATTTCAAATAAGGAGACAAAACAGCTCAATGTGCATCAACAAGAGGAAGAACAAGTCAATTTAGGATTGAATTTCTTGACAAGCCTTGAACCAAATCTAACTTGGATTGGAGAACTGTAAGGTGACGACTTACACCTATATAAACAACACGTGAACCAACCTTTGGAGTTTGAATACACCCGAACACATAATCTTAGAGTGTTTCCAGTTCTGCACGAAGAGTCTCGAATAAAAAGTTGTTGATGTAATAAAGAACATATTCTTATGAAGTTTTATTTATAATTTTTTTTAGCTTGTAATAGCTAGTTTCTTGGCGTGGTTCCCAATCAAGATTTTGTTAATTTCTTTTTGATTGTAGTAGATGTTATCTTGTTTAATGTAAGTAACTTCATTGACTAGAGTAGAGTCGTGAAGATTAATAGGGTAGAGGAGAAAAATGTTGAAATATTTTGTATAGGTGTTGCAAGGACGGTTGTAACCCTATTTTGGAGTTGGGATCAAATTTAACAGAAGAGATTTGAAAAAACCTACACAAGGTAGATTGTGATTTTTTATTCCCTTAAATAAGGATTCTTTCCACATAAAATGCTTGAGTTGATTTATTTTTCGCAATTTACTTCTTACAGAGTTACTCAAAGAATCTAGTTCTTTGAGTACTTAGGACGCAACCAAACTAACAAGTGATATCAGAGTCAGATCTTTAAAAAAAGACTAGCATCTTGAAAGACTGACAATGGTTGCACCTTTCGGAGTTCAGAAAGGCCAATCAACAACAAGATTACTATGCTCCAATGGAAAATATTATGGATGGTGAAAAATATGAATGCAAGACTTTATCATAGTAGAGGATCTCGAGCTATGGGATATATCACTAAAGGCCCCAAAATCCCCTCTACCACAGGTGAAAAAGGAAAGACAACTAACCCAGGAAGAGAGTAGATTATAATGATGAAGACATCACGGTTAATCAAAAGAATGCCAAAGCAAAGAAGTTTTTGTGGCATATATATTGATGAATATAGTGAAATCTCTTCATGTACAACTGACAAACAAGCGTGTATACTCTACAAATTACATATGAAGGAACAATTCAATTAAATAAGTCCAGAATTACTCTTCTAAATAGATCGTATGATCTTCTCATGATGAATGAGGGAGAATCCCTTCAAGACATATTCAACAAGTACACAAATACAACCAATGGATTTAGTTCTCTTATAGGGTGGTTATTCCTCAAGATCATAGAATTGAAAACTTTCTCAATATATTATCCGATTCCCGGAGAGAAAATTCAATGTCATCATGGAAGCAAGAGATATGCAGATAATAACCATGAAAGAACTTATGGGTAATATAAAAAATTATAAAATGAGGAAGATCTAGACACAAAAGAATATTCCCTCAAACAAAGATGTGAATTTTATCCTTGTAGCAACACATTATCAAAAAATTGGTGATGATGATATGATACTACTCACCCAAAGGTTCCAAAGAATAATCAGGAAATGAGACTTTATAAATATATAAGACTCTCCAAAACCTAAACCTAATAGAGTCAATCCAAAAGTCTATTATAGATGTAGGAGTTCAGATCATTTTATTTTAGATTAACTAGAAGGAGACGATGACTGAAAAAAGGGACTATGATAATAAAAGAAGAGAAGAGGTCCCCAAAATAAGTAAAATAACAACTGGGCAAATTAACCAAGTCGCGAAGAAGGCATTAGTTGAAATGGTATTTTCCTCTAGTGATAATGATATAGAGGACAAAAATTCAATTCTTGGTAGCAACATAAGAATCAGATTCAGAAAATGTCTTGCATTAATGACTAATTTGGATAAAGAATCTGAAGGTGAAAATTGTGAGACACATATATCTAAGTCCAAAGATTCCTACAAAAATCTCCATACTCCATTAGAGAAAAAACTTATTCTCAGCACCGTTGATTCAAACCTTAAGAATCAAGGAGAAGATTAAGAGATCTTGAAAGTGGAAGATCTAAAGAATAGGTTCTCTCATCGAATTATGAGAATTACGTATTAGAAGGGAGAAAGAAGAACTTGCAGCAACTCACTTGAAAACTAAAAACTGGGCTAAGAAAATCCTTGAGATCAAAGGAGTAGGCATAAAATAATCAAAAGAGAATATCATCCAAATAAAATAGTGCCGCAACAGGAGCTAAACAGAAAAAAATCTAAAGTAGAGAGGGCTACTCATAACAAAATACACATATCTATCACGTGTAATTATTCCTACACAAAATACTCTGAATATATGTGCTTGATCAGGTACAGAACAAAATGCAAAGAAAGAAATGAACCTAGTGTTTTATTAATAAATCCAAAGTCAACTGGAATAGATAGAAGGTGCTCAACCTGCCCCTCAAAGGAGAAAGAGACCCAAGAATAATTGAGTTCCTAATCTCAATCATTGAGATGATTGAAAGGAATAAGGTAGGAAAAAATAAGAGCATGCGTAACAGTCTTGACACATGAAAAATAAAAGAAAAATATTTCTCCTATTAAAAGCCCAAGAAGAGAGAGTTTTTGGGTATAAGCGAACAAAAGAAATCCATTCCCAGAAGAAGACTTACAATAAAGAAAAATGGAGTTACACAAAAAAAAAATTGAACATGACCCATGACTATATATGTGAAGAATGAACATCTTAAGAAATGAAACAAACAAACTGGTTCTCTAACGGAAAAAAGAATAATACATGTGCAGAGCAAGAAGATGAAGCAACATAAACCTAGTTTGAAGATAAGAGCAAGACACATGAGTAGAGAAACAAAAGAGATTGATCAAGAATACTTTTATATTATCTCAGAATATGGCCTCTTTAAGTCATAATGATTAGAAGAGCTGACAGTGTTATGCTACTTTTAAGAACTCTCATTGTAAGAGAAGAACAATTCAAAAACCTGATTTTTATGTTAGGTATGCATCTTCATTCCATTTAGATAAAACTGCATAAGCTTGTACACACTGTTAAATCATGATTCTAAATCCCTAAAGCATATTTCAAAATCATTTAAATCGCATATCATCAACTCTGTTTCTTAACCATCTAAATATTTGACCATATTATACCTCCACAAATACCAATCTTTGAAGAATCTTCCATACCTATTATTTATGAGCTTGAGTTTTTCTAAATTTAGAAATCTCAGAAAATTCTTTCTTGCCAAATAGCCAAATAAAAATGAATGATCAAGGAGACAGTGTCTTAGGGGGATAAAAGATGGACTTTAAATAAGAAGGAAACTCATGTTTGTAAGGAATGGATAATATTGAGAATTGAGAAAGTTTGTTGATGTAAGATGTGTATGAAAAAATTAGAAATAATGGCAAAATACTCAAAAAATTCCGTATCATTGAATATTGATGAAGAACTGAAAAAATTAAAGGATTAATAAAGAACCTAATTCCTCGATATCTGTTCTGACAAAATATGTGAATGATTAAATAAAAAAGTGTGAAATAAAGATCCTACCAAGGGTGTTTACTGGGTAGAAAAAATATAGGTTCGAGCAGAAAATAAAAAAAGTGAGGAGGAAAGGGAGAATTATAAGGATATAATTAATGTTTTCTTTGAATAGAGACAAGGGAACAAAGTTTAGAAAACCTTCCTTCTTAGCAAAGAGAAGTTATTTCTGAGCCACCTCTTTGAATGCTAAAGTCATATTAAATCTTACCATAGATGTGTTGTAAGTAAATGTGATTGTCTACTTGATTTGATCTTAATGGATTAAAAGGATGTATCCAAACATCCTCTATTCAGGCCTGATGAGTTCTAGAGTTGGAAATTTGTATTGTCATGCTCACAAAAGACTTCTATATAGCGCTACAACTTTTTGATGATGCCATAAGTGAGAAGTTTTTAAGAGTTTCTCTATTCCATATATGTATGATTTAGTTCTATTTCTAGATCATGGATTATAGATCAACCCAATGTACTCATATGCTATAAAATTAACTTGTAAAGAAACATGTTCATTTTTATAAAGAAACCTGGTTCTATTTAGAAGTAATGGGTATATTAAAGATTCAAGAAAAATATCTTGAGAAGAGCTTATGCAAAAAAAGGTCATAGAGAAGAAAGTTGTTGCTTCACTATATAACTAAGCACTTGAAGAAAAGATGTATATGGAGAACCTGGTCCTTATGTAGAAGTTGAAGAATGTTTTTGTAAATAGATATAAGATTATAATTAGGTACTCAAACCTAGCCATCTAACGAGCTACGATGAATGAAAGGTTAGTCCTGCAACTGATTAAGTGAGACCACAACTCTTGCTTAGTTATGGAAGCTTAGCTACTTGTACAAGCTGGAAAAGGCTAAAGTTGCTAATGTGTACCAACTCAAAAATCTTATAGACCTTGTTGAGATCAAGGTTGAACCACTGCAAGCTTACAAATCTTGTGAAGTAAGCCTATCGTATTGATATAAAACTATACGTGTTGAATAAAAAATGAACTGATTCTTAAGAATAAGATTGTCAACATAGACACTCTGATCAAGGGGAAAGATACACATCAAAAGCTTATGAAGATTGAAGACCCTACAAGAATACATATTAAGACTTATGAAGTTGCTTTGTGTTTGTCATTATCAAAGAGGAAGAATTTATTGAAACATGTGATCTCATGATCTACATTCAATATCTTGTGAAGCTATGTTAAAACTTTGATTATTGAAAAATTGTGTACAAGTGACATTTATATGCTAAAGAGTGAAGAGACATCACAAAGGTCCAAATAACCTACCTCTACTTCCCTTTTATATATTTTTTCACCTAAGGAAACATTTGAAGAAAAAAGTGAGTGTTTTTGTTGTTCAATCTCATGTATTTTGTTATAGAAAAGATTTGGATACTTTGCTATCAATCTCCTTATGTGATTGTTTAATGACAGTGGAAAAGCAATAAAAATGAAAGATCGGGAAAAAAGAGGCGGTGGGCAGCAGGGGGGGGGGGAGGGGGTGGGGAAGAAGAAGAACGGAAGAGGAGGCAGCGAGAAAGAAGAAGTAGTGTGTGTTGTGGTGTGGGGAACATGGCTTCACGACGAGAGGAAAAAGGGGAAAGGGACAAGCTAGAGATTCTTTTCTTATTCTTTTTTCTTTTTATTGTTATTTTTCTCTTTATGATTTTAATATATTTTAAATGTAAATTATTGTATTCACTCATTTTTAAAGGCATGCAATCATGCACTTTATCTTACTTAGCAAAATAAATGTCATATAAGTTAAGTCAACGATTGCAAGTGTCCAAAATACTAATTTCTAATAGGTTTAGTTGTTCGTAGGGGTGTTCATGGTTTGGTTTGGATCAATTTTTGAGTTGAATCAAACCCAAACCCATTTAGTCAATTTTTTAATTATTAAAACCATACCAAATAAATTCATATCCATTAATATGGTTATTGTCGGGTTGGTTCAGTTTGGGTCATTTTTTTTGGTTTTTAAGTAGCATAATGATATTTTGTTCTTTTAATTTTTCTTTTCCTACAATTAGAAAAGAATTTTCCATCATTTTTCAACTTATAATCCATCATTAAACTTTTATTATGATGACTATAATTTTCTTGGATTATGGAGAAAATATCAAAAGATCTATAAGTTCTAATCAATTGAATAAAGTTGATAAGAAATACAAAAAATATGTATAGATAAATCTCATTGTTGTTTCTTTGAATAAATGAGTTTGGATTCTTTTTTTTATTTTAACAGATGAGTTTAAGGTGTAAAGTTCATTATCTTATTAGAGATAAATAAAATTTTCATGAAAAAGTATATAAAGTATTTAAAATTATTCATAAAAAATAATATATTGTGTATGTATAATTATAAAATTTATTTATATAATTTATCGGTTCAGTTTAATTTTTTATTTGATTTATTTTTAATAAAATCAAACCAAATCAAATATTATCAATTTTTTAAAACTTAAATCCAATCCAAACCAAAATCAAATCAAATTAGTTTATTTAATCAGTTTGATTCAATTTTTCAGTTTGAATTGATCCTAACCAAACCGTGAACACCCCTAGTTATTCATATGAAACTCCATGAAGTATAGAGATGGGATTGACAAATTGAAACAAGTAGAAAATCTCCCTAACTATTCCACCTAATAAATAAGACAACATAAAGTTGAATCAAAATTTTAACAAATCAAGTTAGAAATACAAAATACAGTGAAGAAAGAAACTGATGATATTAGGGAAATTGCAAGAAAATAAAAGGATAAGGTGTAAATTTCCAAAAACATATGCTAAAGATGCAAAACACAAGGCTTGTTTTAGACTTTTTTTTTTTTAAAAAAACAAGCCAATCCTTTGTATCTGCCTTACTCGAAGGAAAATAGAAAAAGAGAAATAAATGTATTTTCATTCATACCTTATTGGTGAGGAAGGTGATCTGATTGTGTAAATCTGAATTGCAGATAAATAAGGAGCATAATATTGAATAACATTCTCATCATCATCTTTCAAACGAATAGGCACACCAACACCATATGAACTCCACTCTTCATAACAATTCCACAAATCGCCAAGTATGAAATATTCATCACCATTTGAATTCCACATGCTACTTTGATCATCCATGTTATTCTACAATATTAGCTAGCACAATCAGACAATAATAATAATAATAAAAATGAAAAGGGAAATAAGAGATACAATGAAGATATAAAAAAAATCGTTGAAATTACGAGAAATTGAAAAAATTAATGATGTGCAAGAAAATCGGATAGAAACTCTTTATAACACTATTTTAAGCCAATTGAAAGGAATGTAACACAATTTAACAACACCTTTGTCTTTGACAAATAAAATGTCACATGTTCAAATTATTCTTCTCCTCGATAAATGAAAGAAACAAGGAAATCATTTTTGGAAATTTTTTAATAACTTTAAGAGATTGTGGCCATAATAGGAAACAAATCTGAGACCATTTTGCTGATTTAGAAAATAAAATAATGTTGATGTTTTGATAGGAAACATGATGTAGACCAGAGATTGTAGCATTGCAAAATTCACCAGACACAAGACAAGGAAAAGGAACTAATAAAAAAAATTCAAGATTCAATCTAAAATTGGTAACAACTCTATATATACTTTTTTTCCAAGAAAACAAGCAAAATTGTGAATACTGGACAAATCATATGTCTCTATGGATAAAATGGCTTCAACCCCCCCGCCACCCACCCACCCCCCAAATTTTTTTTGAGGATGACGGACTTCCATAAACTAACGCATAAAGAATTTTTTACACCAAAAAAAAGAAGAAAAAAAAATAGTTACCCTTGATAGAGGTTTTGAAGGGACAAGGGGTGTCACCGATTGAAGAAAACTCTGAAGATTTGATCTTTTCGTTGATAAGATATCAAGTGAAAAAGGTGGCATTTCCATCTTTGTTGAACAAGAAAAAATGCTTCTTTTCTCTTTCGTTTTTCAACTCAAAATCAATAAGGAACTAGTGATAAATCTTGCTATATATAATGGTAAGTACTGTTTGAAGATTTATGTAATCTCATAGACTTTTATTTACTGAGTTGGATAAGAATAAATTTATGAGTTGACAATTGACAAAAAGACTCAAAATCTTTTTTTTTCACTACCCTTCACTAGCTATCACTCTAACTACAAAATTTCTAGAGTTAGTCAAAGTAAATTCTTGAAAGAATGACGGCAAAGAATAGTCATTGAATGTGATTAAAAACATAAAAGAAAAAAAGGGAGATAGAGTTGCTAAAAAAAATAAAAATAAATCAGAAGATGGACACTAAAATTGAACTTGAGAGGGGTAAATAATGGCAAGTTAGATTCAAGAAAAATGAGACGAAAAAGGATTAAAATTAAAAGGAAAACAAAAAAGGAAAATAAGTGAAAAGGTATTAAAATTTCCACATATAACGGAGAAACATATATTAATGATAACAATTAATAAACTCTTGTAACTCAACTTTTTTTATATCAATTATTAAATGCTAGCTTTAATTGATTACCATTTAAAGGCCCTAATTTAATTTCAAAGGATTTTTTTATGTGTTTATGGGATATAGATGATATAGGCACTTCTCATCCTATTTTTATTGTTTACAACGTAACAAAGGAGAAAATAAAAAAGAAGGTTAAAGAGGCAAAACAGTAAATACATGAACCAATTTGAGATGACAAAAGAAGATGATGACAGAAAGGGAAACAAATCAATAAAAGTTGTGATGAAGTAATAAATATTTATTTATTTTTAATTAAAGATTTTAAGTTTGAGTTCTAAATATGAAATTGCAATAACTAAGAGCGTTTTACATTCAACAAGAGATTTCTCGAGATTTTGAATTTTATCGAATCCAGTGGCGGAGTCAGAATTTTCATGAAGGGGAGTCAAAATATAAAAAAATAAATGCACTGCAGTCAAAAAAATGAAATACACTACCAGAAAGGATCAAACACGCAACCTAGGAGGGCTTTAGCAAGGCTGCAACCGCTGGACCAAACCTTCTACTTGTGTCAAGAAGTGTCAACACTAATATATATTCCTATAAAATCAAAAATTGACCTATCTATACAATATAATTTTTCGATGAAGGGGTGTCGCTCGACACCCCTCGGGCTAAGGTAGCTCCGCCCCTGATCGAACCTAATACAAATATCGGATAAAAAAAAGACAAGAAGGGAAACAAAACTCTCAATAGAAAACAAGGGGTGGAGAAGTCGAGTAGCTACATAAGTACTTAGATACAAATAAGCCTAAAAAGTTGTCTAGGTGACGTCCAAAATAGAGTGTTAGGAGTTAGGACAAGCAAAATTTAACACTTATATGACAAAAAAATTGTTTGCTTGACCATGTGTTGAGCACCGGGGAACCCATGGTTTTTGTTTTGGGAAATAGCAATAATGGTCCCTCAATTTATGATGTTATTCCAATTTTGATCCATGTGCTATTTAAATATGCAAATTTAACTTTTAGTTAACTTAAATATGTAGTTGGTCCTTAAAATTAGGGGTGTTCACGGAAAATCAATAAATTGAACCAAACCAAAAATTGGAAAAAATCCAATATTTCTAGTCTTGATTTAATTTTTAATATTAAAAATCGGCAAAAATGATTTTGTTTTGGTTTTAAGTAAAAAATAGTGATTGTTCCCTTTTTAAAAAAAAAAAAATAAAAGCTGGTCTTTAAGACCCTTTATTAATAAACTAAAAGCAGCAAAATACAAAGGGGTGTGAGCCCAAAACAAGGCCCAACCCGAAATAAAAATAAACGAAAGAACAAAAAACCAACAAACGTCTGAAACAAAAACAAAAAAGGAAAGGGATAGAATAGGAAAGGGGAGAGAGACGACTGCACTTCGATTTCTTCTGAACCAGCTGCAACTCCAATCCAGCGTCATCTTCCTCATCTCAGTAAGGGATGAGCAGACCGAAGAGTAAGTACCTCACTCGAACATCTGAGCATCAAGAATCGTTGAAATTCTGAAGCTTTGGGTGTATTTCATACAAGGCATTTTTGAGTCTCACAAATGCCATGAAATCATCCCAAAAGAAGACTTCTTCGTCTCCACCATTCGTAGATCTGTGCTGACAACCGAGCTAAGTACTTACCCTTTGGTGCCAATAGATAAACCCATTTGTGATGTTGAATTTCCCCTCATTTTTATCTTCCTGACAGGTTGAGCTCAACCAAGGAGCTAATACCACTGCCTAGGGAGAGCAAAATGAGGGTCCATTTCCATTCACAATGGGTAGCATTCAAACCCTAATAGTTTTGTTATTCATCTGCAATCTAGTAGTTTATCATGTGTATCTCCTGTGGGTCTTTTTCCGCTCTTGAAATGCCTGATTATTGCCCTGATGTTGTGTTACTGCTGTGTGCTTTTATCCACTTGATGTGCATCATTAGTGTTACCTCCTCTTAATATCAAAAGATCCAGCTTGGAACCTTTTAATTCTAAGATTTGGAATCTGTTGCTTGTCCATTTCTAGGATGGTTTTGGCCTCCTTAGGTAGTTCTTGATTTGAAGAGTATGTTATTCTATCAGTACCTGCAAAAAAGAAAACCTGGTTAGCAATAAAATCTGCCAGTTTGTTGCCTTCCCTGTACACATGCTCCACCACTGCATTCACCTCCTTTATTAGCCCTTGTATTTTCTTGATCTCAATTACCAAGCTCCAAGGTGATTCCCAAGTTCCATTTACCATATGCATGACAGCCAAAGAATCAGTTTCCAAGACAATAGGTAGCCACTTGTGTTCAATATAATACTCCAACTCCATCATCAGTGCAGTCACCTCAGCCATTAGGTTGGTGTTATCCCTTATTCTCCTCACCTCAGCATAAATTAAGTTCCCAGTATCACTCCTTATATAGAAAGCACCTGAACAAGATCCATGATTACCTTTTGATGCACCATCAGAGTTGCACTTAAAGGAACCCAAATTAGGCAATTTCTAGTATACAATCTGACTTCCAATTCTAGGGGAGTAATCTTCTAAGAATTTGACTAAGTCAGACCAATAGACAAGAAGATTAACCAGCCAGGGGTAGAGATACCTGGCCATGAAAACAATATTCCTATTAATTTCCATTCTCATTCTTCCTAGTGACATTTTGCCTCTATGTTTAATGACATTCCTCCTTTTTCAAATTTGCCACATTATGAATAAAGGCATAACCTTAAGCAAAGGTTTCAGCTTTGGAGCACAGTCAGTGTCCCACCACTTAGCAATACTATGCTTGATCTGAATAAATGGACCTCTTATCCCTGCAGATGCTGTAAATTCCTGCCAAATTTTGTTAGAAACAGTACAATTCATAAGCAAATGTTTCATAGTTTCCTGTTCTCCACTGTCACAGCAACAACAAATCACATTGTCAGTGATTCTGTTTTTAACCAAAATTTCACCAATGGAAATTCTTTTCTTCCATAATCTCCAAATAAAGAAGGATACCTTGAAAGGCATTCCCTTCATCCAGATTTGTTTAAACCAGAGTTGAGGTTGACCTTTGTTTCTCAATTTTTCCCAGGCTGATCTAACATTAAACTTTCCTGAGTTGTTCAGCATCCATCATGTCTTATCCCACCTTCCTGGTTCTTCCTTGGAGTTTACCTTAGTCATAATGTGATTGCATATGTCTGCATTGAAATTGTGTTGCAGCAGGTCAATGTTCCAAAAACCATTATAAAACAATTGGTTGACCTCTACAAGCTGTAGGTTCCTTTCCAAATTCACAGGCAGCACATACTCAAGGGAACCTAATTGAGTCCAATTGTCATACCAAATAGAAGAGTGCCCACACCTTGGTTCCCACCATATCTGTTGGTCAAACATGCTCCTGGCTTCAAGCATACACTTCCAAGTCAAAGAACCCCCTTTCCATTCCACCAATTGAGGCCCAAGCTTCTTACTAGGGGTGGGCATAAATACCGAAAAACCAAAAAACCGAACCGAACCGAACTAATTCGGTTTTTCGGTTTCGGTTTTTTGGTTTTTTGGTTCGGTTTCGGTTCTATTTTTAAAAAAAATTCGGTATTCGGTTCGGTTTTCGGTTTTAGGATACCGGTTTTTCGGTTAAACCGAAAAACCGAAATATTTATATTGTGGGTGAGAGTCCACTCTCAATTGTCAATTCTCAAGTCCAGGCCCAGATGCTGTCCAGTAGTCCACCACCGCCCAAGCCCAAGCCCAAGCCCAAATCCTAAAGTTCCTAATCAGTAATCCCTAGTTCCTACTTCCTATTCCCTAATTCCCTTAGTCCACAGTCCACACTCTACTGACTCCAGTCACTCCACTCTCTGTCTCTCTCTAGTCAATCGGCGTGCGGCGACGGGCGACGGGCGACGGGCGACCAGCTTGCGGCGACGGGCGACCAGTATGCGGCGACGGCGACCAGCGTGTGGCGACGGCGACGTCCAGCCTCTCTCAGTCTCAGCCCTCAGGTGCCGACACAGGCGACACTTTCAGCTTCAGGTACGCCGACGACCCTTTATTTTTTTAATTTCTTTGGTTTCTCTTCTTCTTCTTTTCTTCTTCTTCTTTCCTTTGCTAGTTTTCTTTGATGATATTGGGAAAAGGTGATATTAGTGACAGATTAAACTTATTTGGTGTGAGATTTAGAACCTTAATTTTCTATAATAAAAAAGCAACCTATTTGGTAAGGGGTTGGAGAATATTTGGTTGAAGTTGGAAAAAAGTTGAAATTCTCTACTTGTCCAGTTCATTTATGTCTTTTTGAAAGCTTGATTTCACATGAATTACACTTTGGTTGACTGTTAAGGGCTTAAGGTTGTCTAGTGTATAACTGTATATTAGTTGATTACATTCTGATTTTTCTTTCTGATTTCACATAGATGGCTGATGAAAGTCGAGTTAGTGAGGTTGGTTCAACTGGTACCTTACCTAATAGTAGTGAAAATTCAGTTGACACTGAGACTACAAGGAAAAGAAAAGAAATGCAACCTAGATCTATTGTTTGGAATCATTTTGATAAGGTGATTGAAAATGGTATATGTTGTAAAGCAAAGTGTAAACATTGTAAGCAAGATTATGCTGCTAATGCATCTAGACATGGAACAACAGGATTGAAACAACATTTAAGTAGGTGTAGAGAATATAAAGCTTTCATTGGAACCACTGAGCCTGATACTCAAACAAAGTTGAACTTACAATCTAAGGATGCACTAATTTGGAAATTTGATCAAGAAAAAATTAGGAGGTCTTTAGTTGAGATGATAATTGTGGATGAGCTTCCCTTTAGCTTTGTAGAAAAGGAAGGTTTTAAGAAGTTTATGAATCAGGCTCAACCTCTATTTCGCATTCCTTCCCGTAGAACAATAACAAGGGATTGTTATGATATTTATGGTGAATTGAGGCAAGATTTGAAGAGGTCTTTTAGAGAAGTCAAACCAAGAATTTGTCTTACCACAGATACATGGACATCGATACAAAAGATTAATTATATGTGTTTGACTGCTCACTTTATTGATAGAGATTGGGTACTGCATAAAAGAATATTGAATTTTTGTCCTATCACTAGCCATAAGGGTGAGCATTTGGCAGAGTCTATAAGTAACTGTTTGCTTGATTGGAACTTGGACAATATATTCTCTGTTACTGTTGATAATGCTTCTTCAAATAATGTTGCAATTACAGAATTGTCTAAACAGTTAGATATGTGGGGAACTAACATAATGAATGGCAAGCATCTCCATGTGAGATGTATGGCTCACATACTTAATTTAATTGTGCAAGATGGTTTGAAAGAAATTGGCCCTTCTGTCAAACGGGTAAGACAAATGGTGAAGTATGTTAGAGCATCTCCTGCAAGAATAAGAAACTTTAAGAAATGTTGTGAAGTCCAAAAGATAGAATGTGATAAGATGTTATCATTGGATGTGCCTACTAGGTGGAACTCCACCTACTTGATGTTGGAGGCGGCAGAAAAGTTTGAGAAGGCCTTTGATAGGTTTGATCTTTATGATGGTAATTTTAATGCTCACCTTTCTACTGATGTTTGTGAGGATGGAAGTATTGCAGGTTCGCTCCAATGTGATGATTGGCATAATGTGAGAAATGTGATAAAGTTTCTTGAAAGATTTTATGAGCTCACCTTAAAGGTTTCAGGTTCACGGTATGTTACTTGTAATGTTCATTTTGAAGATATATGTGAGCTTGATGCATATTTGAAAGAGTGTGTGGAAAGTGAAGATCTTAATTTGCGTAATATGGCTGTGGGGATGAAAGAAAAGTTCAAAACATATTGGGGTACTCCTGAAAAGATGAACAAAATGCTTTTTATTGCTTCTGTGTTGGATCCTCGTAATAAGTTTGTGTATGTTAGCTTTGCACTTGAAGAGCTATTAGGGGAGGAAAAGGGAAAAATAGTATGTGACGAAGTGAATGTTTATTTGAAAGCTTTGTTTGAAGAGTATGTTGGTAAATATTCAAAAGGTTCTAAACAACAATCATCTTCAGCTCGATATACTTCATCTGACTCATCTGATTCAACTAGTTCTAGCCTTTCTCAAAATGTGAAAGCAAAGGCTTTGAGAGCAAAGCTTTACTTGAAGAAACAAAAGGAAGATTTTGGAAGTGGAGGTGCCAAATCAGAGTTGGATAAATATATTAGTGAAGAACAAGAGCCTGAATTTGATGATTTTGATATTTTAAATTGGTGGAGAGTCAATACTCCTAGGTTTCCAGTTCTTTCGGAGTTGGTTCGTGATGTATTGGCTATTCCAATATCAAGTGTGGCATCGGAATGTGCTTTTAGCACGGGTGGTCGTATTCTTGATCCATTTAGAAGTTCATTGACTCCTAAATGTGTGTAATTGCTTGTTTGTGTCCAAGATTGGCTTAGAGAAGAGACTACTCCTATTTGTGTTGAAGAAAATTTGGAGTATCTCGAGAAAATTGAACTTGGTAAGATTTTGTATTTTTAGTGTGTTTTTACTTTTTAGTTTTTACAATACACAATATACATATTTATGTTTTATGACATATTTGATTAAATTATTTTTAGAGATGACAAATAGTGGAAGAGACTCTTGCATTGTTGATGTATGATTGCAATTTGCTAGTATAGTAGTGGTGAGTTCAATACTTTATTTGTTTGGTCATATTCTTTTGAATTTTTTTCTTTAATCTTGAAAGTTATGTTCTAACTTTTTGATTTTATCTTAAAGGTTCACCGTTCAAGTTCAAGTTGTCAACCATGCCTCTTAATCCTAAAGCTTACTCACCAGTTTGTGGACTTATTTTCTGGAGAACGGCTTACTGCTTACTAAAATGATGTATAGTTTGTGACTTTATGGACATGTTTTCTGCTTACTCAATACAATTACTGCTTACTAAGCAGTGCTTAACTCTTATTTTAGGTTGTATATTTTCCAATTAAGCATGATAATCTTGCACGCCCAACAGACAACAGCTTGGCTTTGAAAATATTTCTAGGTGCAACTGCTTCTGCCATGTTAACTGTTAAGAGTTACCCATGATAGACTAAATTTCGTGAATGGAAGTATAGTTTGTCCAATTTCTAGTACCCAATTTCGTGAATGGAAGTATAGTTTGTCCAATTTCTAGTACCCAATTTAGCTATTAGAGTTATTTTGTTCATGTGAATGTGTTTATATCCCATGTGGTTATTGCCTTAATGAAGAGGTTGAAATGTTTCCATTTGCCAAATGTTACAGCTGCAAGTGAGCTTTTTGCTCATTATGTTGACTGTTGAGGCATGGGAGTCAATAGTCATGGCAGGTTGAAGCTGCCAAATGCCAATGAGCTGCACAAACAACATGAACATTAATGTCATCTTGGATCTTTTAGTTTTAGACTTTTAGTAAGGGAGGGAGTAATCAACAGTCAACACCAATTTCAGATGGTGTTGAATTCAATATCTCATAGCAAATACATTCAGGAATTATTGCATTTTGCAACAGCTATTACTTGTTGTTTACATTTTTCAGTCAATTCGTGAATCGTGAGATCTGTCATCTATTCATTGAAGTAAAAAATGTGAGATGTGTTATTTTGTTACTAGACTTGCTACTATCAACAAGCGTCCATTAGATTTATAAATGATTCATTTTTGAAGTATAAAAACGTGAATTATTTTTTTACTTAAAAAAATAGCCTATTTTACAAATAGAAAGTAGCCCATTAAGCAGGCCCAAAACCGAAATAACCGAATTTTATAAACCGAAACTGAACCGAACCGAATTTAATTCGGTTTGGTTTTTGGTGCCTCTTTCACCATAACCGAAAACCGAAAAAACCGAACCGAAATTTTAAAAATCGAACCGAAAATCGGAATGCCCACCCCTACTTCTTACAATATTTATTCCACATAAAGTTTGTTTACAAGGATTTTTGAGTTCTAAATATCCACCACAACTTGGCAAATAAAGCCTTAGACACATCAAATAAAGATCTAAAACCTAAACCCCCTTCCTCCTTAGGTAAACAGATGTCAGACCAAGCAACCCAATGTTTATTCCTCCCATTCTCTTTGAAATTCAATAAGAATCTTGCAAAGACTCTATGAAGATCATGTAAAACACATTTAGGGGGGTTAATAGCAGACAACATATAAATAGGAATACTATTTAAAACAGAGTTGATGAGAACTGCTTTACCCCCAAAGGATAGTAGCTTTCCTTTCCAAGCTTGCAATTTATTTTGCACTTTCTTCAACAGTTCTGCAAAATGCACCTTCTTCTTCTTTGCATGCCCTATAGGACATCCTAGATAAATGAGAGGGAATTTAGCTCTGATGAACCTAGTACACTCCTCTATTTCTCTGATATGAGTATGAGCAGTCTTATGATATACAAGAAATGCACTCTTTTCTTTATTTATCAATTGACCAGATTGTGATTCATAGTCTTTGAGAATTACCATCACCATTTTTAGAGATGTCCCATCAGCAGAGACAAATATGATAATATCATCTGCATATGCCAAATAGTTGATATCATCACTCCATTTGGGCATGCCAAAGACTTTAAAGACAGGGTTAGTAAACAAAGAGTTTAGGGCTTTAGACAAAACTTTAGTAGCCAGGATAAATAGAGTAGGAGATAGAGGGTCCCCTTGCTTCACACCCCTAGTAGAGTAGAAAAAACCACGAGCTTTCCCATTGATGAGGACAAAGTACTAATTGTTAGCCATTAATCTCTAGATTTTATCAACCACATCTGTATCTAATCCCATCTTCTCCAGAACTTTAATTAGGAACTTCCAGCTCACTCTATTTGCTGGCTTTCCTTTTTTTCTGATGTCTGTAACAATTTCTTGTGCTAAGAGCACATTTTCAGTAGTGTTTTCGCCCTGTACAAACCTGACTGATTTTGGGATATGAAAGTAGGCAGAAGATCCTTCAATCTATCATGTAGAACTCTAGAGATCACCTTATTCAGGAAGTTACTCAAACTAATTGACCTTATATCAGAAAAGGATTGTATGTTATTCTTTTTTGGTAATAGAACCAAATTAGTATGGATAATTGATTTTGGAAGCGTACACCCATTAAAAAAAGCAGAAACCACCTTATGTACATTCACACCTACAATACTCCAGCAAGTTTGAAAAAAATGACGAGTAAACTATCCCCATTTAGTTCAAAGACCACCCTCTTGATTTCCTCCATGGTAGGTATGGAATTAATACCTGAGTTGTTTTCTTCTGTTATGACAGAAGGGATATGCTGAAGTAAACTCATTTCCACCTCTCCTATAGTATATGTAAATTGATTCTGAAAGAAAGACACAGCTTCAGTAGCTACTTCAGAACCTTCAACCCATTGCCCATCACTTCTCCTGATTTTGTTAATAGAAAGCCTCTTTCTTCTCCCTCTAACAAGGTTGTGAAAGAATTTGGTATTTCTTTCCCCTTCAGAGAACCACTGTAGACCTGATTTCTGCCTCCAGAATTCTTCCTCATAGTGTAAGTAGAGCTTCAACTCTGCTTGTGCCTTCTGTAATATCATCCTGTTGAGGGCAGATGGATCTTCTTCAAACAACTGTTCCTTCAATCTAACAACCTCTTCTCTAATGATAAGTTGTTTAAAGATATCACCAAATCTCTCTTTGCTCCAACTGGTTAGTGTAGCTTTGGTTCTCTTCAATTTCTGCTTCAAGTTGATGAATATGTCTCCTTCTTCAGAAATCCAGTTTGTACTAGTATTGTCAATTTTCTTTAGCATTTTATCTTGGCTTCTTTACTGCATTTTTTTTTGCAATCTGCTTTGTAATGTTTTAACTTGAGTCGAGGGTCTATCAGAAATAATATCTCTACCTTGTAGGGGGTAAAGTCTGCATATGAACTAACCCCCTATGCCCATTTGTGGGATTACACTTGATATGTTGTTGTTGTTGTACATATACTGTATTAGTTTTTAGAAAAAATTACATGGTGCAATTAAATTATACTGTATATTTGTCATTCATAGCTACAATTTTAAAATATTTACCATTCGTAGATAATTTTTATAATTTATAGCAAATAAAAAAAGACTCGTTTTCTACCTAACCAGCCGCCACACCCCTCCCCACTTCCCAAATCTTCCTTCCTTCTCTTCTTTTTCCCAGATCTTTCTTCCCTTCTCTTCTTCAGCTCTCTGTTTCGTTTTATCTTCATTTCCCCTTTTTCTTTTCTCAATTTCCACACAAATCTTAAATAATCTCTCTTTCTCAATCAATCTTTTATGGTGGTGAATAGTACTTGGTATGTTTCCAAAGCCATCATAAAATGAAATCGTTGGCGACAATGCGAGGGAAGATTCTGAAGAAGAAGGAGAGGAAGAGTCAAGGTTGAAGAGGTCATGGTTCTCTGATCGACGACGTTCAGATCTGAATCTGGTCGAAAAAGAAGAGCTCGTTGTATTTTGCCTGTATTTTTGAATTTAGAGGAAGGAGGATTTTCCAAATATCAATTTTTTTTCCAGATTTGGATGTATTTTTGTCTATATTTCGATAGCTAGAATGAGGAATTTATCAGCAAATCCCTGTATTTTTGTATTTTGAGGAAGGAGGAATTCTCCGTCACCAGAAATCTTTTTTTGATTTGGGATATATATTTTTATTTCGCCTATAAAAAGGAGGAATTTTTCGATAAATTCCTATATTGCCATATTTCGTCTTAATTTTGCACCATGTATGTATTATTTCTTCAGTTTCGAGATGTATATTTGTTATGTGTATCTTTATTTAATTATATTCTTATGGGTGTATCCTTGTTTTAATTGTATTTTTGTGGTTATATATTCATGTATACAATCCTATATTTTTATTTTTTGTATTCGTGTATACACCACTATAGTTTTCATATTTTTTCTTGGTTATATTTATTATGCGAATGAATACAGTTGACAAAAACTGTATTCATTGCGCGAATTGATACAATAGATATATGCACCTGGCAATAGAAAATTTGCTATAGATGGTAATTAAGTAAAGTGTAGTTACCAGTTGTAGTTAGGCATTAACAATAATCGCTTATAAAAAAATCCTCTAGTTTTCATTCCTTTGTAACTAAGTATAAAATTTGCAAAGAAAAATAATCCATAACCCATGAACCTTCGACAAACATTGCAGTATTCATGAAAGTGCCCTTCTTTGTCACGATAGTTAAGTGAGTTAAATTTTTTTTTCCATGAAGGTGGTCTTCTGATGACTTTGTAGCTCTAATGCGATCCTGCAGTCAACAATTCATTATTTGACAATCAATTTCTATGTATTAATTTTTGTGTATGAATACTAGCATTATAAATTCTTCCCAATATGAGTAGTCTGATACAATAATCATTAATAAATTTTTTTAACTACTTTAATTTCTTATTGACTCTAACAGATTCATTAGGGCAAAAAAAGAAGCTCTAGTTATAACAGGAAAACATTTACAATAACAAAGACCCAGTTAGAAACAGTTCCAAATCACAACATTAATAGCAGGACCATAGGAGAAAACGCTCATTCTGAAGATGAAAAGTCTAAAAGACTGGCAAATTTGAACCTGGAAGGAGACATCAAGACACAAATGGTCACAAGGCTGATTGTGAGAGGGCACGCAGAAAAAGGAAGAGATGAGAGCTTACCAGAGAAGAGTCAAGGAAATTGTAACAATCGAATCCGTCGTTATTTCAGAAACCATGATATCGCAAAATCTCGGTAATGATTTAAAAATATTTTCGTATTAAGCGGGGTTGACGTGATGAAAAAAATGTAAGTTTTTTGAAATTTGGTCTAGGCTGACGTTACTCCGCTATAGCGGATGGCCGTCCGCTATAGCGGGGTGACGACAGGCAGTAGCCTATTACACGATTTTAAGTAAAAGACTTCTCCTCCTCAGTTGGAAAACATACGAGGGTTTCTCCAAAACCCCTCTTAGGTTGCTCCAAGGATTGAGAGTTATGAGGAGGAGGAATTTCGGCTGAAAGGACGCTAAACCTCAGTATTCAAGCTTGTCATCGGACAGGGAACGCCTTCATGAAGCCAAAAAATGTATGGTGCAGTTGCTTGGCATCTAGGTAGGCTAGATTTTCTTATAGAGTAGATTGACCTGTTTATATTTTTATATTTATTGTATAGTTAAAAAAGGGAATCCATGTTTAGACCTTCGGGCACGGAGTCTGGTGGAGTATGGTGTTAGATATGTGTGAACTAGGTTTTGACTGGAAATGATTGTCGTGTTATCATGTTCTGGGTAGTGCATGTTTATTTAGGTATAAAAAATGATAGAATTCAGGGACTGGGATATCGGGAAGGTTCAGGGAACTAAAAATGCTCGGGTAACTAAATGGCTAGATAAAAAGGGAAATCATAGATAAGAATTTGGAAAAATGAATATACTAGTAAAGATTGGTTGAATTGCTAAGGATAATGGGCATTTTCCCCATACTGTAGTATCTAAGGAGGAGTTTGGGAATCAATGTATCTACTAAATGTGTGTTAAAAAGGGGTGAACGAGGGTTTGGTCTTCGGACAGAACCCAAGGTTGAGTTTCGTACTTGGGGTAAGGGTAAGTGATGGTTATTAATTTCTAATATGCATTATGTGTTCATGTACTATTTTGTAGTAGTGTATGAGTTGCATGTTTAGGGAATGAATTGTGAATGTCTAGTTGTCCGGTAATCAATCTTGTGAAATGAACATCTTTTGCTTGTTTGTTGGTTTTACAAGTATGTTTGTTTATTGGTTGTGATTGATTGGACTTGTTATTACATTTGGTTAGCTCGGGTACCACGCTTGGTACGAGAATTACTAACGATTGGCTTGGGTACCACGACCAGTATGGGTATACTAACGGTTGGCTCAGGTACCCCGCCTAGTACAAGAATTTATAATGGTTCGCTCGGGTACCACACCTGCTACGGGTTATTTTAATTACATTATTATATTATTTTGATGATTCCATGAGTGGATCGGGTTGTATTCTTGAATTGTGAATTCTTCATATGGTCTTTGAGAGGCCGGGTGATTTTATGTAAATGTAAGGTGGATCTTAGGGTAGACCGGGACTGCATGTTTGACACTTAGGTGTTGTTAGGGGGATCCCAGGGTGGGTCCAGGCTATGTGGAACAGAAATATTTATTATTGTCTTTGATTGTTTATCATAGTTATAAAGTGGATTACATGTGATTGATAAGCTAGGGGAATGACTGAGAGTCTGGCGTTGTGTGACTAGTGGTATTATCATATGGAGATATGTCCAGGGATTCTTGAGAGGTCAGGATACTTGTGAGTAGTACCATAAGGGTAGTGGGTCTGGATTGACAGTTACTGGGTTGTTTCTGGGTGTATAGCCATAGGGGTTTACTAGAACAACAGAGTGGTAGTCTGGGTCTGGGATAGGGGTTGGACTAGTATGAGGTGACTTGGGAAGTCTAAGGTTAAGATGACAGGGGAAGTCTAAGGTTAAGGTGACTTGGGAATTCTAAGGTTAAGGTGATTGGGGAAATCTAAGGTTAAGGTGACATGGGAAGTCTAAGGTTAAGGTGACTTGGGAAGTCTAAGGTTAGTGTGACTCGCGAAGTCCTAGGAGCCAGTGTGCAGAGTCCCGAGTGAGGGAGTTAGCAAAGGAAGGAATTGGAAGTGTTAAGTCAGAATCCATAAATAAATGGGTGTTGATATTGGGTTTGGATAAAGGTGAACGTTGGAGGATGGGACTACATTGGTTAATTTCATGCTCTCCCTGATTTTCTTATATGATGGTATGAGTGGATTTGGGTCGACCTATGATGCCTACCCATACGTGTGTTTGTATTGATTCTACTCTTGCTATACCTTTTTGGTACAGTCTGGTTGCAGGGTTGGTGATGTTTAATAGGTACAGAACGACAGAAATCTTCAGCAGCTTCTACTCTTGTTCCATGGTGAGAGCTGTGTCATCTTACTTTTCCTTGTATTATTCCTGTAGTAACTCGTGTACCCGTTTTAAACTAGGCCCTAGGGAGCGTGATTTAAAGTCGTAAAACCTATTTTATTTTATTCTTATTAAAGGGGTTTTCCTGAACAAAAGGTTAAAGGTTTTTCATGTAACAAAAAGAAAGATTTTATGGTTATACCTGGCTTTTCCGCATTTACCTTTTGGGACGGGTGGTAAGGGTTCATCTATCTAGGTGCATAGAGTAGGCACCCGCATGACCCGGTAGGTTGGGTCATGATAGATTATATCATAGCCTAGGTTATCGGTCTCCTAGTACAAGAGCAAAGTATAGAATAAAGTCCTACAAATTGGTGTATTGACGTCCACATCTAATCTTTGGGAAGCTATGAAGCATTCTAGGAAATATCTCTCATTTCATTCCTTTCATGCTGCTCATTACTTGCTTGTATGGGTTGATTCCAATTGGTATCTCTCGATTCTAATTGGTATCTCCACAATGTGAAGGGTGTCATTAGACTCCGATTGCGATAAGACAAGCAAGAAAAGTTAGAACCGAGAAGGTTCCAATTGGTATCTAGCCTGAGAGGCTGTGGTAAGCAGGGCTGACCAACTAATGGTCATCCATGGGATGAATAGAGAGCAAATTTATGTGACTTGATTTTGTTGTAGCCTAAGCTGAAATGTTGTGTGTTCAGTGCTTGTATGACTTACTTGATTGATATGTGATTAGTTGCCTTGCGGTGAATTTGTGGGTCTAAAGGTAGTCATAATTTGAATTGGTATGATTGATTTGTGGTAAAATGCTATGTGAGTGGAGTTAAGATTTCATGTTATTTTCAGAAAGGGACTCATCATTCGTTAAGATGGTGAGGGGGAAGGATTTATGATTGTAGGAAAACTTCAGTTTCAGGATAGTCAGAACTTGGTTCGGAACCATGAGAACAATGGGATTATCCCTACGGGATAGCGGGAAGGTGTTGTTGTGATTAACTTTCTTCTGTAAATCTTTTATGATTGATGATAATTGGATGCTAAGTTTTGATTTGTGCATTGCCAGGAATGGTCTTGGAGGTTGTTTAAGACCATGACGGGATTGACGGGGTTCGACAGTGAAAATCGGGAAGGGGGATGAGTACACCTACTAAAAATTTCAAATTTCAGGACTGTTACCATTGGGACCGCCATAGAGGAACTGCACCGCTACATCGATCTTGCTATAGAGAGATTTTTATTGCTACGGTGGTACCGCTATGACAAATTGATAACCGCTATAGCAGAAGGGCGCGGGGAAGAATGCCTGCCCTGTTTTCCCCTGTTTTTCATTTCATTCTTTGGGCTTTAAAACGCAATGGTTAAGCTAATTGCTATGTAAAACAAGGAAACCACTCATAGAACTAGTGTAGCATGATTAAAAAGGGAAATGGTCTAGAACAAGCATCCATGTGCGAAAATCGAGGGGAAAGGAAAGGATAATATTGTCTAGAACAAGCCCCAAATGGGGGCAAAAACCCTAAAACAATATAATGTCTTAAATAAAGAGGGGTGAGGGAAGTCCTAAGCCTCATCATCACTCAGGAAGGGGAACTCCTGCCTATCTTCGGGCTCAAGTGTGGGAAGCTCCTGACCCAGGGCGACACAAGAGAACATGACCTTGACAATTTTCCACATCGGGGCAAACATGCGATCTCGGGAGCGCCTCTTCTTTTTCTCTTCCTCTAACTCCCTGTAGAGTGCAGCAAAATCCTGAGTGGAAGGGGGTGGGGTGATACCTCCTATAGTGGTGCCCTCTGTGAACCTCCGTACCATGGCTAAAGTCTCCTCCAGCTGGCAACTAGTGATCGGGGGCTGAGGTTGGGAAGGGGCGGGAGTGTCATCATTATCATCATCGTCAACATCCTCAACCGGCTGGCTACTTCCTGCTTCATCCACCTTCCTCTTCTTCTTAGAAGAGACCAATTTCACCCAGAGAGGGTCGAATGGGTCATCCATCTCTACCTCCCTATCAATGTGATCCACAGTCACCCCAACTCGCCTGTATAGCTCGAACACCAAACCTGAAAGATAAGGGCCCTTCCTATGACCCCGGTAGAAGTCCTTCTACTTGGAGATGATTTGTTCCCCCACATTCATGATGATCCCCTGCATGGCGCAAACAATCACCAGGGCCTGGGCATAAGTCATGTCAATCCTATTGCCCAACGGGCAGATCCTTAGAGACACCAAGTTGAGCCACCTCCTAGCATCGGTGAAGAAGTAAGCACTAGTGATGCCCTTGGGACTGGCCCAGTAAAGCTGATCTCTGCATTCCTCATCCATTAAAGTGTCCCTCAACTAAGTTATGTCCCAAAGTCAAAACTTGGCCTCGTATGCTTCATTGGAGACATGAGGCACTCCTAGCACCTCGTTGATCGTCTAAGGATCCACCAAAACATCTACACCTCATATTCGGATGGTAGGGTTGGGCTCATCCCAATGAACGATGGGAAGGATGGCATAGAACTCTCGCACCTAGCCTGTCTACGTGGGAGAGGGATCCACTAGAAAGGATTCCCAATCAAACTCTCAAACCCTATGATGGAAGGCGGCTGCTTTTCCATCCACAACTATTATTCTGCAGCCCCTTTTATAACAAAAGCCTACCTGACGGATGTCTCAAAACCTCTCTTAACTAGTATCATCAGGGAACCTCACATAATCATACACAAGATATTGTTCTTCAGCCATTGATTTAGTTAACCTATAATGTAATGAGAAGGCAGGATTAGAACTCGATAAGGCATAAAAGATGAAGACAAAAAAGGGGAAAACTTTTTCTAAGTGTTAGCCTGAGGAGGCTACTGTTTTGCGGTCTTTCGCTATAGCAGATGATGATCTGCTATGGTGGAACTGCTATAAAGGATATTTCTCTGCTATAACGGGACCGCTGTAGCAATCGGATTCCGCTATAGCAGTATTCATAGTCCCAGAAACTCCAAGGGGTGCATCAATGGTGTCCCTTGACCCAAATCTCCATTTTAAACGTTCCAAGTTCAGATCTATATGTCTAAAGTGTCCTATTACTAGTTTCTACAAGAATTTGGGCATCATAACCCCTAAATTTCGTCCAACTCACAAGTTTATTCAAGAACAACCCTTTAACCTCCTCCATCATTCTTGGCCCTTGTTTGGCCGAAAAGTACTTAATTTTTACACCTAGAATGCCGGGGAGGCGTTGTAAACATAAGGGAATTTAACAAAAATCCAACCCAAGTTCAAGTTAAAATAGACAACTACAATGTATACCCCAAATCCTTGTTTTCTACCATAACCATGTCTAAATACATGCAAGGGAGTAGAAGCGATTATTACCTGAAATTTCTGACGTCGGGAGCGGGGTGATCTGGAGAAAAAGGGAGTATTTGAAAGGAAATAGAGGAGAATGGGAAAATTGTTTCTCCCCTATTTCAATCTGTTTCCAATCGCTATATCAGTTGGCACTCCGCTGTAGCGGAATCACTATAATGGTATAATGTCCGCTATAGCGGACGTGTCAGTCCATTTTAGGAAAGGAAAGATTCTCCCGGGTCTTTTCCAATTCTCTTGCTCAGACATTATCCAAGGCCCCAGATTTCTTGGGTGCTCGGGAGAGGTCACGTGTAAATTTTCTTTGGGTGGCTCGGGAATTCCTCGTCAGAGTGGCACAGTGTTATGTTCTTTTTAGTTGGTGCGACTAATTAAGGGAAAGGTCGATATTTTGTGTAGGCTCATAATTACGCGGTCACTTAGGATGGTGAGGGTCCTAGGCTAGTTCTTTTCATCTTCTTGATTTTGGGATTGTTCGGGGATGAACGATGGATAAATTGGTATCTGTTGTAACGACCGGTTCCATCATTATTTTAGAAACTACGATATCGCAAAATCTTGAGAATAATTTAAAAATATTTTCGTATTAAGCGAGGTTGATGTGACAAAAAAATTTGTAATTTTTTTGAAATTTGGTCTGGGCTGACATCAGTCTGCTATAGCGGTATTTATTTTTCTATAGCGGAACTGCTATAGCGAATGGTCGTCCACTATAGAGGGGTGACGGGAGGTAGTAGTTTGTTACACGATTTTAATCTCCTCAGTTAGAAAACTCCAAGGCTTGGGAGCCATGAGGAGAAGGAATTTTGGCTGAAAGGATGGAAAACCTCAGTATTCGAGCTTGTCGTCATACAGGGAACGCCTTCACGGAGCCAGAAAATGCATGGTGCATTAGCTTAACGTCTAGGTAGGCTAGGTTTTCTTATCGAGTAGATTGACCTATTTACATTTTTATACTTATTGTATAGTTCAAATGGAGAATCCATGCTTAGGCCTTCGGGCACGGAGTCTAGTGGAGTGTGGTGTTGGTTATGTGTGAACTAGGTTTTGGTTGGACAGGATTGTCGTGTTGTCATGTTCTGAGCTATACATGTTTATTTAGGTATGAAAAAAATGTTAGAATTCAGGTACTGGGATGTCTAGAAAGTTCGGGGAACCAAAAATGCTCGGGTAGCTAAATGGCTAGATAAAAAGGGAAATCCTAGATAAGAATTTGGGAAAATGAATGTACTAGTAAAGAGTGGTTGAATTGCTAAGGCTAAGGGGTGTTTTCCCCATATTATAGTATCTAAGGAGGTGTTCAGGAATCAATGTATCTACTAAATGTGTATTAAAAAGGGGTGAACGGGAGTTTGGTATTCAGACGGGACCCAAGGTTGGGTTACGTACCCGGGGTAAGGGTCGGTGATGGTTATTAATTTCTAATATGCATTATGTGTTCATGTACTATTTCATACTAGTGTATGAGTTGCATGTTTAGGAAATGAATTGTGAATGTCTAGTTGTCCGATAATCAGTCTTATGAAATGAACATCTTTTGCTTGCTTGTTAGTTTTACAAGTATGTTTATTCATTGGTTGTGATTGATTGGACTTGTTATGAAATTCGATTGTCTTGGGTACCACACCTGGTATGAGAACTACTAATGGTTGGCTCAGGTACCACACCTGGTACGGGTATACAAACAGTTGGCTCGGGTACCACGCCTGGTAAGGGAATTCATAATGGTTGGCTTAGGTACCATGCCTGGTACGAGTTTTTTTAATTTCCTTGTTGTATTCTTTCGATGGTTGCATGAGTGGATCGGATTGTATTCTTGAATTGTGAATTCTGCATATGGTCCGTGAGAGCCCAAGTGATTTTATGTAAATGTGAGGTTGGTCTTAGGGTAGATCGGGACTGCATGTTTGACACTTAGGTGTTTCTAGGGAGATCCCAGGGTGGGTCCAGTCTATGTGGAACAAAAATATTTATTGTTGTCTTTGATTATTGATCATGGTTATAAAGTGGATTACGTGTGGTTGATAAGCTAGGGGAATGAATGAGAGTCTGGCGTTGTGTGACTAGCTGGTATTATCATATGGAGATTTTTCCAGGGATCCTTGAGAGGTTCAGATACTTGTGAGTTGTACCATTAGGGTAGTGGGTCTGGATTGACAGTTACTGGGCTGTTTCTGGGTGTATACCCATTGGGGTTGACTAGAACAATGGAGTGGTAGTCTGGGTCTGGGCTAGGGGTTGGACTAGTGTTAGTAGACTTGGGAAGTCTAAGGTTAAGGTGACTTGGGAAGTCTAAGGTTAAGGTGACTGGGGAAGTCTAAGGTTAAGGTGACTTGGGAAGTCTAAGGTCAAGGTGACTTGGAAAGTCTAAAGTTAGTGTGACTCGCGAAGTCCTAGGAGTCAGGGTGCAGAGTCCCGAGTGAGGGAGTTAGCAACGGAAGGAATAGGAAGGGTTAAGGCAGAATCCATAAGTAGATGGGTGTTGATATTGGGTCTGGATAAAGGTGAATGCTGGAGGATGGGACTAAATTGGTTAATTTCATGCTCTCCCTGATTTTTTTATATGATGGTATGAGTGGATTCGGGTTGATCGATGATGCCTACCAGTATGTGTGTTTGTATTGATTCTACTCTTACTATACCTTTTTGGTATAGTCTGATTGCAGGGTTGGTGATGTTTCATAGGTACAGGACGACGGAAATCTTCTGCAACTTCTACTCTTATTCCATGGTGGGAGCTGTGTCATCTTACTTTTCCTTGTATTATTCCTGTAGTAGCTCTTGTACCTGTTTAAGACTAGGTCCTAGGGAGAGTGATTTAAAGTCGTAAAACCTATTTTATTGTATTCTTCTTAAAGGGGTTTTCCTGAACAAAAGGTTGTAAAGGTTTTTCATATAACAAAAAGGAAGATTTTATGGTTATACCTGACTTTTTCGCATTTATCTGTTGGGATGGGTGATAAGGGTTCATCTATCTAGGTGCATAGAGTAGGCGCCCGCACGACCCGATAGGTTCAGTCGTGACAGAAATCCACTACAGCTGAAATTGTATAGATCTTTGGAGAAGATAACTTTCTTTCCCACCAAGATCCAGCACTTACAACACATTGGGAAGATCTTAAACAAGACATATTCTGAAGCTGAAAAACCTAAGATACCCACATATCTGAACCTAAAAGGAGATATTGAAACACAAATGGTCATTAGCAGATTGTGAGAGGGTGTGCAACAAGACAAAGATTTGAGAGCTTACTGAAGAAGAGTCGAGGAAATCCACCACAATTGAACTTGTATAGAGCTTTGGAGAAGGTGGATTTCTTCCCCCACCAAGATCCAGCATCGATGATACATTAAAAAGAGCTCAGAAAAGACAAATATAGAGATCATGAGAATACAGGCGACAAAACACATTGGGAGCTGCAAAAAAAGGTGTAAAGCTTACCAGAGTACAAGTGAACGAGAGATACAACTCAGGCATCAGAAGCAACAATACTCAGGTGGTGGAGATGGAAGAACATCTTTCGAAACTCTAAGTGTCCTTTCCCTTTTCAAGTTCGCAGAACAAATGAGAGGACCAAGCCAAAGGATTCTAGATGTTTTATTCTACTTTTGTTTTAATTGAATTGTTTTCATTTTTTGTTACATTTGGGCCGGCCACTTTTGGGCCGGTTGGACCAATTTCTGTTGCTTTTATTAATTATAATTAATAATAATAAAATCATCCCTTGTGGACAAAAAGTTGATTTAAACAGTGTTTCATTTTATGTATACGGTTGAGAAAAATAATAATTTTATTGAATAAATTTTTAGAAATAAAAAAAAAATCAACTCAATGAAAAATTGACTTAATTAATTTGATTCGATTCTTGCATTTAAAAAATCGGCTTAAATGATTTGATCATCTTTTAGGTAAATATCGACCCAAACTGAATCATGAACGTCCCTACTTAAAACTAACAAAGGTTAAATACTTATCATAATCGTTATTTTAAGAATAAAAAAAGAGAGATGAATGATGAAAGGAAAAGGAAAATATATATGTTGCACTTTGTGGGATTCACAGAGGATCCTGGTATAGTAATAGTTGAATATGCTGTGTCTTGATGCGTAGACCTTATAAATAATTCATGTTTGTTAGAGGATATAGATTCAAACCTGATCATAAATTGATGATTTAGGGATTAACCTTCTTTTCTTCTTTTTAATTTTTTTTCTCTTTTTTCTTTTTCACTGCTTTTAGTTTTCAAGCTATTCTTTTAAAAAGTATTACAACATACATTACTCTACAATGGAAGTTGCATCAAAAGGCTCTAATTCAATCTGGTGTTTCCACAACATCTCCCCTTTCTTCTCCAACTCTTTTGGATCTTACTCTACTTTTACTTCTTTATTTTTTGTAATAAATTTATTAAGTACTTAATATTCGTTAGTTTTAAGGACCAAAATTATATGTTTAGACTAATTAAAGGTTAAATGCGCTTAGCTAAAATATTACAAGGATCAAGACTGAAATAAGTCATAATTTAGGGACCAAAATTACTATTTGCCCTTTTTGTTTTGTGCAAAATGTAAATATGTATAACTTGGAGAAGGAAACTGTTAGGAGAAAACTATCAAAATTGTCTTTAATGTATGGGAGTTGAAATATTTTGATCCTTGATATATATTATTTAATAAATATAATCCTTAATATATACAGAAAGTTGACAGTATTAGTCTTAAGACCTAAAACAAACTACTACCCCTACAGAATCTATTAAACTTAACCGAGAAATCAAAAAGTAAGTTGTGTCGAATTAATATTTTTTTTTTTTAAATTTAATAGTTCCATCCATATGATGGAGGAATTTAAGATTGTAATTTATAATATTTATCAAAATTCATAATTATACGGAGGAAGATATAAATTTTAGCCTTTTTAACATAGTGAGAATTAGAGTTATCCAGTATCATCCATCTTTATAAACTAAAAGTTAGCTTGACAGGAAGAATTAGTCACCCAAAAAAAAATTACATGGGAGATATTCCTATTGACATTTTGATCAACCATATTATCTTATATAACAAATAGTAGGACTAGCATCACTACTAAAAAAAGCCTAAAAAGAGACGGTCAAAAGAGACGCTATCTGTCGCTTTTTTGGCCAAAAACGACGGACTCACTTTCGTGGAAAAGTGGTCAATCGCTTTTCCAAAAACGACGGACATCGTCGCTTAATAAGCGACGTACAACGAGGCAAAGCTAAAAGCGATGATTTTTTTAAAAAAGCGACGCTGTCCATCACTTTGTTCTTGAACTTGAAGAACAAAGTGACGGACAACATCGCTTTTTCTAGTAACTTTTTTTAAAAAAGTGTCGGACAATGTTGCTTTTTCTGGGAATTTTTTAAAAAAATTTCAGAAAAGCGACGGACAAAAGAGACTCTTCCCATCGCTTTTCTGCATTTTAGAAAAATGCAGAAACCTGTATTTTCAAAATGTACCACCTGTCATTTACAAAACAAATTCAATACAGCCCAAAGCAACACTTATTGCTGCCACAACAATCATAAAACAACTAAAACATCAACAAGAAACTAAATTGCAACTAATAAGATGACTAATCACATAAAAGGTCCACCAAAAGGACCTACAAAGTATTTAATAACTTAAAAAAAGTGTCAAAATGTCAAAATATCAAAAAGTATAGGAAAATGAACAAAATGAGTCAATCCTAATGGGGGATAGTTGTCACTCCCCGAGGCTAGCCCTAGATGTAACACGGGACCTAGGATCACAAGTGCACTCAAGCTAACCCTCAAACCTAACGTTGAAAACTAATTCAAGATTATAACTCAAAACCCAAAACTAATTCAAGAACCTATTTCAAATTCAAAGTTCTCAAACTCAAGAACCTAATTCAAAATTCATAATCAAATTCAAGAACCTAATTCAAGAAGTTAAAGTTGAAAACTAATTCAAGATTATAAAATAAAATCCAAAACTAATTCAAGAACCTATTTCAAATTCAAAGTTCCCAAATTCAAGTTATAATCTAATTCAAGAACCTAATTCCAATTCATAATCAAATTCAAGAACCTAATTCAAGTACCTAATTCAAGAACCTAATTCAAGAAGTTAAAGTTGAAAACTAGTTCCAAATTCATAATCAAATTCAAGAACCTAATCAAGTACCTAATTCAAGAACCTAATTCACATAACTCACAAGACTAACCTAAACTAAGGTTCACAAGACTAACCTAAACTAAGGTTCACAAGCTAATAGCAAGTATTTACCTAAACTATGGTTCACAAAGTAATAGTATGCCTAAACTAATTAAAGTTCATAAATTAAGAATATAATCTAAAAAAGTAATTTTTTACATATCAAATTTGTCACTATCAAATTTCTTCACATATCAATTTTCACTATCAATTTCTCAAAATCCTAGTCTAGAATTCAACAACAACAATAATATATACACCCTAGTCTAGAATTCAACAAAACAACAACATACCCTAGTCTAGAATTCACTATCAATTTTTCAAATTAAAAATTTTCAAATTAAATCCTAACCTTCAAATAAAGAAAAAAACTAACCTGAAAATTTGAGGAGGTTGGAGGATGGAGGCTGACAACGTCTGGATGGTGGAGATTGGATGGCGGAGGCAGCGACAGAGGTCTACAGCAGAGGTTGCGATAGAGAGAAGAGGAGAGGAGGAGAGAAAAGAGAAAGAGAAAAAATGAGGAAAAGAGACCCGATGTGGTCTATGTATAATTAAAAAAGCGACCGACAATATCGCTTTGTCCGTCACTTTTTTTTAAATGAGTTGACTATGTATTGACCAAAAAGTGATGGACAAAAATGACCCTATCCGTCGCTTTTCTATTTTTTAATATAAATTAATTTTTAAGATATTATTGTTCATTAATATAATAAAAAATTAAAAATTAAAGAAAGCAACGGACAACGTCGTTATCTTAAAATTATTTTTTAATAATTGTGACATTGTCCATCGCTTATATTAAAAAATAAATATTAATTATTTGTAAATAATATTGGCATAAAATGTAATGACCCTTCCGATCATTTACGCGTGTTTGCCTTTCTTGTATCGTTAGAGCTTGCTTGTAGTGGCCCCAAGTCATTTATGACTTGCTGAGACCGGTAGTTTGGTGCCCGGGCCGTTGGTTTGGTCTTTTTGGTTGTCCCTTGTTTTAGAGCTTAAAGCTTTTAAAATCATTGACTTCAATGAATATTCTTGGTGAACGTGCTCAGAATCAATTCCGATAGTTCCGTTAGCTATGGAGCGTGGACTTTGGTCTAATTGGACCTTTGGTCAGGATCCGAGAGCTTTTCAGCTTGGAATTCTCTCTCGTTCTGTGTTTTTAGGCCAGTTAGGCTTGTTTTATTGACTTTGGTCAATATTCGGAGAAGACAACCTCGGATGAAAATTCTGTCAGCGCCGTTAGCTCCGGAGTGCCGAATTTGTGTTAGGTAGTTGATTGGTTTGGGTTCTGGGTGGTCCGAGCTCATTTCGGATGTTTGGTTGGTGTTAGCTAGTATTGATTTGGGTCAACATTCTTCTGAAATGACCTTGTATGGAAGGTTTGTTGATTTCGTTAGGTCCGAAACGTTGTTTCCACTATGTTAGCATTATTGGTTTCTGAATGTCGGGTTCTGATTGTGCCCAGAATGCCCCGTAGAGTTGTGGAAAAGTTGTAGATTTTTGGCTGTTGCGGGTGCAGGCTTCAGGCCTTAATCGCGATTGCGAGCCTCATCTCTCGCGACCGCGATGAAGAACCTAGTGCCCTGTTCTTCGCGATCGCGTGATCGCCTATCACGATCGCGATGAAACGCCTGGTTCATTGCTCTTCGCGATTGTGATTTCCCTTGTCACGACTACGATATAGCTTTCTCCCTGTTGCCCTTCACGACCATGTGGCTAGTCCTCCCGATCGCGATGGCCTAGCCAGCGTGGTCCGCGCGACCATGAGGGGTCCCTTCGCGATCGCGATGAAGGACTTCTAGGTAGTATATAAATCCCCAACTTCGTCTTCTTCACTCTAAAAACCACTGTCTCCATTGATAATGGATCCAAGCTTGTCTAGGTATTGTTTTGGCTCAAATCTTGGTGTTGGGGTGTAAATTGTTTGGCCTTGATCGTTTCTCCATCACTATTGGTGAGTTTTATCCGCTTAAATTCGTTAAATATGACCCTTTTGATTCTTAATTTGTTCTTGAAGTGGCTGGCTATTTTGAGCCATTTCCCCTGGTTAAATTTCATATTACTCTGAGCATGCACACTTAGGATTGTGGTAATCATGGTGTGCTCTTCCATTTTTAGTTTTGGGTTACGGGGCCTACGAGCCTGCCGGTGACATGGATTTTGACCCAGCTATCTCTATAGCATTATGGTTACCATTAGTCTCGTATTAATGTGTAGATTATCATGTTGATAGTGGTTTAAAGAATTGGAGCTTCCTGGAGCAGTTCGAGCCTGGATGACACCGTCCCCGCAGCTATTTGTCGGATGATAGGTAGGTTATGGCTTTCCCTACCTAGACTCTACGTATATAGGCTATAACTGCATTAATTAGTATCCTTCAGTGGGTTGTTTTAGGTTGGTACCCTAGACCGTGCCCCTCTTTTCTATCTGTTTATTTCATATATTGATTTTAGTATCTGTATCAGTATTGTATATTACCCTTGTGGTCATGTGTGGCTTGTATTGATTCTGGAACATAGATGGTGGGTTATTTGGGAATGTCCGCGAGTCCCGGACATAGAGCTTTTAGTTTAGGATGGTTATGACTGCTGTAGAACTGTTGAGCCTGTGTAGGGCCGATAGGAAATGTTTGTGAGCCATTTTAGGCTACTCAATTGTTTGCGAGCATATCATATATGAAAGGTTTTCCCTGCATGTTTTACTAATGATTTGGCTTCGGGCTTACTATAATTAATTTTTTAAACTTTGCATGGCCCCGAGGGTCCATTTACGGTACATGACTTTGAAAGGGCTTTTGAACTGACTTTTACGAACCTTCTCAGAGTAGAGGGGAGATTACAATGATTTGATTGCTGATTTTCATCCTGATACTAGGCTTGGCTGGACCGTAGCACTAGACATTATTTTCTATGAATTTAGACCCGGATATGAGCCAGGCATCCTGTTTAGGGATTTTGATACTTGATTTCTGTTTTAGACCCGGATATGCTTCGAACACCCTCGATGAGGGTTATTGAGACATGACTAATGCTTTAGACTCGGATACGCTCCACACACCCTTGATGATGGTTATTAATACATGACTACTGATTTAGACTCGGATCGAATCTGGGAACATACTACGAGATCCTGATTGTTGAGATATTTGAGTTTCGTGTTTGTATGTGGTCTACGAGTAGACCTCCATGGGCCCTACTATTACAGACCAAGTCCTACAGGCAGACGGTGGCCGGAGGGAGGGGTGTACGACAGAGTAGAGGTACTCGAAAGAATTCCTTCCATGGATCCCGCCTTTATTGGAACTTTGGGGCACCAGAGGGGGTAACATACAACACTGCGATCACACTTGGTTACAGATTCATCCTATCCTATCATCATGCATATTTCACTCGGATTCCACCCTTGTTTGCTGTGTGTTCAATGTACGCTCCAGTTGTATGGGCGGCAGGAGGGTTTGTTTTTACTTGATTGCATTCCTCAGTTGTATGGGTGGCCATTAGGACTGTAGGTAGATTATATTACTCCTGTCATTTCATAGACCTAGTTATGGTCCTCGATTCTTGTGGATTGGTAAGTTTTAGCCTGTTGAGGGTCCGAGTTTTGGGCTTGAGTATTGAGGGGCTAGTGAGTCCTATATCTTTGAGGCTCCGTTGGGTGTCCTCCTGGGAGGTTGTGATATATCGGACGATGTTCGTTATCTTGATTTTGAGTAGAACTCTTGGTTCTGATGGTTTAGTTATTCCATTATAGGTTGTAAATTGTGTGATGGATCCCGGTTCATGCTTATCTTGAGAGTTGGTGTTTTTGGTATGTTTTCATTACTTTTATGGCTTCTAGTTGATTATGTTGGGTTGCTTTCCTCCTTCTCTTCTTACTTGAGGTTACAGGTATACTATCATGTTTCTGATCCTCTCTCTCTTTATTTATACTATTGTTGCAAGGATCCCAGGTGCGTCCCTCTTTTTTTACACCTGTGTTCTGTGTATATTTGTTTTCTGTGCTAGCATTGTTTGTTTATTACTCTTGGTTGTCTATTCTCTGTGCTAGTTCCTTGTGCTTCCTTTATTGTTTTCTTTGACCATTTTCTTGCTATCTGCTATATTACTATTTTTTTATATCTTATATGCGCTCAGTCGGTCGATGATACCTACTGAGTACCCGTTGTCTTGGTGCTCATACTACACTTCTGCATCTTTCTGGTACAGATATTAGTTGAGCTTTTGCCGTTTACCGCGTTGGAGACTCATACAACTTTTGGATCTTCGAGACTAGGGTGAGCACCTGACGGTCGGGGCATGACCACGTCTTCTCATTTGTACTGTTACTCCTTGTACTTTCAAAGATAGATTTATATTGTATTTTGTTACTTCTAGCATTTGTACTCTATTAGAAGATTCTGTACTATCGATACCAAGTCTTGGGGTTGGTGTAGTATCATTTGTATATATATTTCAGGTTGTTGCTTCTACGTTGTCTTATCTTTATATTCTTCTTCCGCTTATTTTTGTTCATTATGCGTATTGGTTAGGTAGTAGCCCAATATTAACTATTCTGAGATACGGGAATAGGTTTACCTACTGGGGGTTGTAGGTGCCATCATGACTTGAGAAATTAGGTCGTGACAACTTGGTATCAGAGCCTTAGGTTCACCGGTGTCGTGGTACAGAAGCAAGTGTCTAAGTAGAGTCTCGCGGATTGGTACGATGACGTCCGTATCGTATCTGCGGGAGGCTACAGGGTATTGTTAGGAAAAGTTTCATCTTCTTGGCTCCTTATCATGCGTTCGTGGCTCTATTGACTTGTAAACTTTGGTTGATTCATTCCTTCTCAGATGCCTAAGGCAAATTCATCAGCGGTTGGTGTCGAGGATTTTGTGCCTGTTGCTTCAGTGTTTTCGTCAATGCCAAGACTTCAAAGTGAGAGTTTATCGCATCAAATAGATTAGATTTAAAGCGACCCCAGTTCTTTAGGACACCGTGGCTAGGACTCTGAGTCCTCCGGTGGGTAATTTAGTACTCGGTTCTACGAGTAGTGCTTCAGCTAGGGTTGAGCTTCCAGTTTTCTAGTAGGGTTGTATGTTGGTGTTGGACTATGAGGTGAGATTTCGTGATATGGTTAGGCGTAATCCTAGGACTGTGCCTTCAGAGTTTGATAGAGTTCAGAGCTTTATCGGAGGTTTGCTTTCACCACTCCGTCTGGCAATCGAGCATTTGGTTACAGTTGAGATGACCTTCCTTCATGTAGTGGATCATGCTTGGGCTATCGAGGGTTTATGCCGTGAGGCTTATGGAGGTGGTGCTAAGAAATGTCATCGCTAGGATAGTTCCCGAGGTTCTCAGGCTTGAGGTAGGGGGTTCTCCACCAGAGATAGGTTCCATTATTTTTTATCTACGCGACCAATTTTAGTTGCTCCATAGGTTCTAGAGAGTGGTTGTGTAGGGCATGTTGAGCATAGTAGACAAGGTTCAGATCAAATCCTTCGGGGTTTGCCTTCAGATTGTGTAGGACGTGGTGTCCGTTCAGGTTCAGTGAGATCTTCCCATCGGACTTCATCTGGTAGAGGCTATTTTCGATGTGGTGAGCGTGGGAACTTTGCTAGGAATTGCCCCACGATTTTGTATCTTGGTCAGCATGGTTGTTATAATTATGGAGAAGTTGGTCACCTTTATAGAGCTTGTCCCCGACGAGGGAGGGCAGAGCTTTCAGCTTTGACTACTCAGTCCAGAGTTAGATCCCGTCAGTCTGATGCCCTTCCTGGTGGGCCAGAGGTAGAGGTCCTTAATATCGTTGCTCTAGGTTAGGCTTTTTCTACCTTCAACTTGTGATAGTCCTGCTTGCATTGTGATTCTATCCCTTCTATCATTTATTTGCTTATGTGCTTACCTGCTACTTGTTTAGTTGATTGGCTACTTGAATTGTAGTATCTATGCATTTTTTTCTTGGTAGATTATTCCTTAGTAGTGGATAGGGTGAGTTATCCTTGTGAGGCATTTTACCCGGAGTTGTAGCTTGTGGGTAGTTCTTGTTAGTCTCTTTTCTGGTTGGTTTTGATTCCAGTTCCATTGTGATTCTGGGCTTATGTTAAGTCTTCCCTATTGAGAGGTCCTAGATGGTTGTTACCTAGGCTGTTTCCTAGCATTTGCTAGAAGTTCTTGTGTTGGTTTGGTGTTACTGGTGGTTGTGCCAGAGTTTGGGCTCTTGTTTTGAGATGAGAGGTGTTGGTTATGCTAGTAAGCATGGTTTGTTTTTGTTTTTTGAGTGATTACAATCGACCCTCTTTATTTGGTTGGTTTTTAGGAGGTTGGAAGGTATGTGAGTTGTTCCCATAGTCTTTCTCAGTTTCTTATCCCGTTGGGTTGTTTCATTGTCTCCTCGATTCCAGTTGCAATGAATTTTGATTGTAGCCCTCTGGTTGATCTTTTATATCAGTATTGTGATTAAGTTTGGCTATTGCATTTTTGACTAAGTATTGACAGTAGCCTCGTGGCTGAGTTGTATTCATAGCATATTGGGTGAGTCGGGCATCCGGCTCATTTTCTCCTACCTTGTTCATTTTTGACAATGTAAGTATGGGAGCTAGGGAAATGGCTTTAGATTCTTCTTTGAGGAGGGATTTGTAAGGTTCAGTATACGCTAAGGAGGGGTTTGGTTTAGATAAAGAAAAATAGGGAGATGACCCTTTGTTCGTGCTGGTGTGTTTTAGTAGTTGACTGAGGTGACGACTGAGAGATTGTTTTGGGTTGTGGGTTAGTGACTTGGTTCAACCGACTACAGATTGCAATAGTTCTCCTTCGCTTGGTTTGAGATTTCAGTTGCAACTGCGGTTTTGGTGACTTATTATGCAAAGCCTTGTTGGCTTTGGTTCCTAAGGGTTTATTGGCAGTATATGGGCTCGACAGAGGCTCTGGTTGGAAATTTCAAAGTTGGGTTTCAGAATCCTGGGCTAGCAAACTACTCCAGATGGTTTGTGGTTGGTTTTTTTCAGTTGTAGCTTCTTGGGTTGGAAGGCATGGAGTTGGGGTGACTTAGTTTCCCTATTTTAGTTGTGGAGTGACGGCTGGCCTTGGAAACCTAGTCCTTGGCTAACCTTTCAGTTAGTCTGGACATTCCAGATTTTGGTGGTGTTCCAGATAGTACGAGGTTCCTTATTTCACCGTTGGACAGACTGGGCGGTGTAAGTTTGAGGTTCAGCAGTGGTGTATGCTTTATGTGATTAGGTTGAGTGGGTTGAGGCTAGAGAGGCTATTTTAAGTTCTATTGACACTTAGAGACTAGTGGTCACCATTCATTTGCTGAGAGTTTGAATGCTTGTTTTGTTGGGTCTTCTGGGGATGTCTATTATGTGGGGTTCCAGTGTTTGTTAGACTCAGACATTATGGACTAGAAGTTTGGTGTGTTATATGCTTCAGGGATGGTGGTTTGTATGCTGATACGGTAGAGCAGTTGATTCGAACAAAAGGGGTGACTTGTGGGTAATGCAGAAATTCTATATATAGATGGCGACTTTAAACCCCAGGCACCTCTTTATTTTGCCTATGGGGTGTTTTGACTTGATATTCGTAGCATGGTGGACATCTTCCTGAGGTTAGAGTTGTAAGGTGATTTCAAATCCGAATGGTATTTGAGTATTCGGAGTAGCAGTAGTGTTTCTTCGAGTTTGGGGCTTAGTGATGGTTACGAACTTCGTGGTAGACTTACCACACTACTCGCAGGGTTTTGGTTTTGGTTTGGGTCTGTTGGGAAGGTTGCCTTGGTTCAATCGCTTCCAGTTGATTCAGACTTAGCACGGTGCAACAGTTGGGTTCGTTCTAGAGTTTGGAAGTTTTCTCCGTCAACACAGATTGTTCACACATGGCTTCTCTAACCATGGTGTGCAAAGTTCAGTTATCGAATTTGATGTTAGTAAAAGTGTTTGTTCATTGGTTGATGGTCTATCGGGGTAGGTAACTCCAGTTTTCAATGATATGCTTCAGATTGTTATGTTGGATGGCAAAGGCTAGTAGGCTATATCTTGGTTTGGGAATGGGTTTGAGTAAAAAGGGTGAATTTATCTGTGGTAGAGTATAAACGGGAACTATAGATCTCCGCTGTGTCAGTTGATGTTTCGAGAGTGGCTCGAGTGTTTGACTTATATGAAGTTTCATGATTATAGCACAAAAAGATTCAATTCTGAATAAAAGGGTTTTGCAGATCAGCGGGTTCATGAGTCAGAATTTTTGGGTGATGGTTTTCTGGTAAACCTGGTTGTGGTTTCGAAGATTCGAGTTATGTGTGTTGATCGCCTTATTTCTTTGGTTTTGGTGTTGTGTCGGTGCTTTTGGTTGGGATTATCAAAGTTCAGTTTGGGTCGGCAGATCTTTGAAGTTTTGGAGTTGAGTTCGGGATCTAGCTTGGCTAGTAATGAGTTTTAGGCTTTGTTGCGTTCGTTGGTTCTGTTGGGTGCCATCTGGTCAAGGAGGCTACCCGGGTTGTCCAAGAGAGTAGTGCATGCTTTGTATCCGCTGTTCTTTTAGTCTCTAGTCTTTCCTTCTTTCCCGACTTTCGAGGATGAAAGTCTTTTAGTAGAGATAATGTAATGACCCTTCCGGTCATTTACGAGTGTTCACCTTTCTTGTACCGTTAGAGCTTGCCTGTAGAGGCCCCAAATCATTTATGGCTTGCTAGGACATGTAGTTTGGTGCCCAGGCCGTTGTCTTGGTCTTTTTGGTCGTTCCTTGTTTTAGAGCTTAAAGCTTTTGAAATCGTTGACTTCAGTTAACATTCTTGGTGAACATGCTCGGAATCAAATTCTGACAGTTCCGTTAGCTCCGGAGCATGGACTTTGGTCTAGTTAGACATTTGGTCCTGATCTGGGAGCTTTTCAGCTTGAAATTCTCTCTCGTTCTGTGTTTTCAGGCCAGTTGGGCTTGTTTTGTTGACTTTGGTCAACATTCGGAGAAGATGGTCTCGGATGGAAATTCCATCAGCGCCGTTAGCTCCGAAATGCCGAGTGTGTTTTTGGTAGTTGGTTAGTTCGGGTCCCTGGTGATCTGGGCTCATTTTGGATGTTTGGTTGGCGTTAGCTAGTGTTGACTTGGGTCAAAATTCTTCTGAAATGACCTCGTATGGAAGTTTAATCGATTCCATTGAGTCCGGAACATTTTTTCCACTCTGTTAGCAATATTGGTTTCTGAATGTCGGGTTCTGATTTTGCCCGAAATGCCCCGTAGCGTTGTGGAAAAGTTGTAAATTTTTGGCTGTTGCAGGTGCAGGCTTCAGGATTTAATCACGATCGCGAGCCTTGTCCCTCGCGACTGCGATGAAACACCTAGTGCCCTGTTCTTCGCGATTATGTGATCACTTATCGCGATCGCGATGAAGCGCCTGGTTCTTGCTCTTCGCGATCGCGATGTCCCTTATCGCGACCCCGATGAAGCTTTCTCCCATTTTCTCTTTGCGACCGCGTTGCTAGTCCTCGCGATCGCGATGGTGTAGCCAGCGTGGTCCTCACGACTGCGAAGGGTCCCTTCGCAATCGCGATGAAGGACACCTGGGCAATAAATAAGTCCCCAACTTCGTCTTCTTCACTCTAAAAACCGATGTCTCCATTGATAATGGCTCCAAGCTTGTCTAAGCATTGTTTTGGCTCAACTTTTGGTGTTGGGGTGAAAATATCTTGGCCTTGATCGTTCCTCCATCATTATTGGTGAGTTTCATCCGCTTAAATTCGTTGAATTCATCCCCTTTGATTCTTAATTTGTTCTTGAATTGGCTGGGTGTTTTGAGCCATTTCCCCTGGCTAAATTTCTTCTTACTCTGAGCATGCACACTTAGGAGTGTGTGATCATGGTGCGCTGTTCCATTTTTAGTTTCGAGTTGTGGGGCCCACTAGCCCGCCGATGACTCAAATTTTGATCCAATTATCTCTATAGCAATATGGGTACCATTAGTCTCGTATTAATGTGTAGATTATTGTGTTGATAGTGGTTTTACGAATTAGAGTTTCCTGGAGCAGTTCGAGCCTGGACGACGCTGTCCCCACAACTATTTGTCGGATGATAGGTAGGATATAGATTTCTCTACCTAGACTCTGTGTATATAGGCTATAACTGGATTAATTAGTATTCTTGGGTTGGTTGTTTTAGGTTGGTACCCCAGACCGTGTCCGTTTTTTCTGTCCATTTATTTCATATATTGATTTTAGTATTTGTATCAGTATTGTATATTACCCTTGTGGTCCTATGTGGCCTTGTATTGACTCGGGAACATATATGGTGGGTTATTTGGGAATGTCCGCGAGTCCCGGATATTGAGCTTTTAGTTTAGGCTGGTAATGACTGCTGTAGAACTGTTGCACCTGTGCAGGGCCGATAGGAAATGTTTGTGAGCCATTTTGGGCTACTCTATTGTTTGCGAGCATATCATACATGAAAAGGTTTTCCCTGCATGTTTTTCTATGGATTTTTCTTCGGGCCTACTATAATTGATTTTCTAAACTTTACATGGCCGCGAGGGTCCATTTTTGTTACATGACTTTGAAAGGGCTTTTGAACTGACTTTTACGAACCCTCTTGGAGTAGAGGGGAGATTATGATGATTTGATGACTGGTTTTTATCTTGATACTAGGCTCGGCTGGACCAAAGCGCTAGACATTGTTTTCTATGGATTTAGACCCAGATACGAGCCAGGAATCCTGTTTAGGGATTTTGATACTTGATTTTTGTTTTAGAACCGGATGCACTCCGGGCACCCTCTATGAGGGTTATTGAGACATGACTACTCGTTTAGACCCAGATATGCTCCGGGCAACCTTGATGAGGATTATAGATAAATGACTATTAATTTAGACTCAAATCGAATTCGGGCACGTACTGCGATATCTTGATTGTTGAGATATTTAAGTTTCGTGTTTGTATGTGGTCTACGAGTAAACCTCCATAGACCCTACTATTACAGAGCAAGTCATACAGGTAGACGGTGACCGGAGGGAGGGGTGTACGACAGAGTAGAGGTGCTCGAAAGAATTACTTCCATGGATCCCGCCTTTATTGGAACTTTGGGACACCGAAGGGGGTAACATACAATACTGCGATCACACTTGGTTACAGATTCATCCTATCCTATCATCATGCATATTTCACTCGGATTCCACCCTTGTTTGCTGTGTACGCTCCAGTTGTATGGGCGTCTGGAGGGTTTGTTTTCACTTGATTGCATTCCTCAGTTGTATGGGCGGCCGTTGGGACTGTAGTTAGATTATATTACTTCTGTCATTTCATAGACCTAGTTATGGTCCTCGGTTCTTGTGGGTTGGTAAGTTTTAGCCTATTGAGGGTCCGAGTTTTGGGCTTGAGTATTGAGGGGCTAGTGAGTCTTATATCTTTGAGGCTCCGTTGGGTGTCCTCCTGGGCGGTTGTGATATATCGGACGATGTTCGTTATCTTGATTCTGAGAAGAACTCTAGGTTCTGGTGGTTTAGTTATTCCATTATAGGTTGTAAATTGTGAGATGGATCCCAGTTCATGCTTATCTTGAGAGTTGGTGTTTTTGGTATGTTTTCGTTACTTTTATGGCTTCTAGTTGATTATGTTGGGTTGCTTTCCTCCTTTCTCTTCTTACTTGAGGTTACTGGTATACTATCATGTTTTTGATTCACTCTCTCTTTATTTATAATATTATTGCAAGGATCCCAGGTGCGTCCCTCTCTTTTTACACCTGTGTTCTGTGTATATTTGTTTTCTGTGCTAGCATTGTTTGTTTATTACTCTTGGTTGTCTGTTCTCTGTGCTAGTTACTTGTGCTTCCTCTATTGATTTTTGTGACCATTTTCTTGCTATCTGCTATATTATTGTTTTAATATCTTATATGCGCTCAGTCGGCCGATGATGCCTACTGAGTACCCGTTGTCTTGGTGCTCATACTACACTTCTGCATATTTCTTGTGCAGATATTAGTTGAGATTTTTCCATTGACCGCGTTAGAGACTCGTGCATCTTTTAGATCTTCGAGACTAGGTTGAGCGCCTGGCGTTTGGGGCTTGACCATATCTCCTCTTTTGTACTGTTACTCCTTGTATTTTCGGAGGTAGATTTATATTGTATTTTGTTACTTCTAGCACTTGTACTCTATTAGAAGTTTCTGTACTATCGATACCGAGTCTTGGGGTTGGTGTAGTATCATTTGTATATGTATTTTGGGTTATTACTTTCTCGTTATCTTATCTTTATATTCTGCTTTCACTTATTTCTGTTCATTGTGCATATTGGTTAGGTAGTAGCCCATTACTAACTGTTCTGGGCTACGGGAATTGGTTCGCCTACTGGGGGGTTGTAGGTGCCATCATGACCTAAGAAATTGAGTTGTGATAGCTTGGTATCAGAGCCCTAGGTTCACTGGTGTCGTGGTACAAAAACAAGTGTCTAAGTAGAGTCTCGCGGATCAGTATGATAACATCCGTATCCTATCTGTGGGAGGCTACAGGGCATTATTAGGAAAAGTTTCATCCTCTTGGCTCCTAATCGTGCGTTCCTGGCTCTATTGATTTCTAAAATTTGGTTGATTCATTCCTTCTCAGATGCCTAAGGCAAGTTCCTCAGTGGTTGGTGTCGAGGCTTCTATGCCTGTTGCTTCAGTGCTTCTGTCGATGCCAAGACTTCATAGTGAGAGTTTACCACCTCAAATAGGGGGTGTAGGGCCATCCCTGCCTCCAATTGGATTTAAAGCGACCCCAGTTCTTCAGGACACCGTGGCTAGGAATGTGAGTCCTCCGGTGGGTGTTTTAGTACACGTTTCTATGAGTAGTTTTTCAGCTAGGGTTGTATGTTAGTGTTGGAGTATGAGGTGAGATTTCATGAGATGGTTAGGCGTACTCCTAGGACCGTGCCTTCAAAGTTTTATAGGGTTCAGAGCTTTGTCGTAGCTTTAATTTGTCCACTCCGTCTGGCGATCGAGCATTTGGTTACAGTTGGGATGACCTTCCTTCAGGTCGTGGATCATGCTTAGGCTATCGAGGGTTTATGCCATGAGGCTTATAGAGGTGGTGCTAAGAAACTTCATCGCCAGGATAGTTCCCGAGGTTCTCAAGCTCGAGGTAGGGGGTTCTCTACTAGAGATAGGTTCTATTGCTTCTTATCTACCCAGCCAATTTCAGTTGCTTCACAGGTTCCAGAGAGTGGTTGTGTAGGGCATGTTGAGCATAGTAGATAGGGTTTAGATCATATCCTTCAAGGTTTGCCTTTAGAGTGTGTAGGCTGTGGTGGCTAGTCAGGTTCAGTAAGATCTTCCCATCGGACTTCATCTGGTAGAGGCTGTTTTTGATGTGGTGAGCATGGGCACTTTGCTAGGAATTACCCTACGATTCTGTATCCTGGTCAGCCTGGTTGTTAGGATTATAGGGAAGTTGGTCACCTTTATAGAGCTTATCCCCGGCGAGGGATGGCAGAGCTTTCAGCTTTGACTACTCAGTCCAGAGTTAGATCCCGTCAGTCTAATGCCCTTCCTGGTGGGCCAGAGGTTGAGGTCCCTGATATGGTTGCTCCAAGTTAGGATTTTGATACCTTCGACTTGTGGTAGTCTTGCTTGCATTGCTATTCTATCCCTTCTATCTTTTATTTGATTATGTGCTTACCTGCTACTTGTTTAGTTGATTGGCTACTTCAATTGTAGTATCTATGCGTTGTTTTCTTGGTAGATTATTCCTTAGTAGTGGATGGGGTGAGTTACCTTTGTGAGGTGTTTTACTCGGAGTTGTAGCTCGTGGGTAGTTCTTGTTAGTCTCTTTTCTGGTTGGTTTTTCTTCTAGTTCCATAATGACTCTAGGCTTGTGTTGAGTCTCCCTCTTGAGCGGTCCAAGATAGTTGTCGCCTAGGATGTTTCCTAGCATTTGCTAGAAGTTCTTGTGTTGGTTTAGTGTTACCGGTGGTTGTGTCAGAGTTTGGGCTCTTGTTTTAAGATGATAGGTGTTGGTTATGCTAGTAAGCATGGTTTGGTTTTGTTTTTTTGGTGATTAGAGTCAACCCTCTTTATTTGGTTGGTTTAGAAAGTTAGCAGGTATGTGGGTTGTTCCCATAGTCTCCCTCAGTTTCTTATCCGGTTGGGTTGTTTTATTGTCTCTCTGGTTCCAGTTGGAATGAATTTCGATCGTAGCCCTCTGGTTGAGCTTTTATATCAGTATTGTGATTGAGTTTGGCTTTTGCATTTTCGACTAAGTGTTGACAATAGCCTCATGGCTGAGTTGTATTCATAGCATATTGGGTGAGTTGGCCATCCGGCCCATTTTATCCTACCTTGTTCATTTTTGACAATGTAAGTATGGGAGCTAGGGAAATGGCTTTAGATTCTTATTAGAGAAGGGATTTGTAAGGTTCAGTATACACTAAAGAGGGGTTTGGTTTAGCTAAAAAAATGAGAGAGATGACTCTTTGTTTGTGCTGGTGTGTTTTAGTAGTTGACTAAGGTGACGACTGAGAGATTGCTTTGGGTTGTTGGTTGGTGACTTGGTTCGACCGACTACAGATTACTATAGTTTTCATTTGATTTGTTTGAGATTTCAGTAGCAACTGCGGTTTTGGCGACATGTTATTCAAAGCCTAGTTAGCTTTGATTCCTAAGGGTTTATTGGCAGCATATGGGTTCGACAGAGGCTCTGGTTGGAAATTTCAAAGTTGGGTTTCAGAATTGTGGGCTAGCAAACTACTCCGGATGGTTTGTGGTTGGTTTTTTTTAGTTGCAGGTTCGTGGGTTGGAAGGCATGGAGTTGGGGAGGCTTAGTTTCCCTATTTGAGTTGTGGAGTAACAGTTGGCCTTAGAAACCTAGTCTTTGGCTAACCTTTGAGTTAGGCTGGTCATTCCAGATTTTGGTGGTGTTCCAGATAGTATGAGGTTCCTTCTTTCACCGTTGGATAGACTCAGCGGTGTAAGTTCAAGGTTCAGCAGTGGTGTATGCTTTATGTGATTAGGTTATGTGGGTTGCAGCTAGCGATGCTATTTTGAGTTCTATTGACACTTAGAGACTAGTGGTCACCATTCATTTGCTGAGAGTTTGAATGCTTGTTTAGTTTGGTCTTCTGGGGTTGTCTGTTATGTGGGGTTCCAGTGTTTTTTAGACTTGGCCATTGTGGACTAGAAGTTTGGTTTGTTATATGCTTAAGATATGGTGGTTTATATGCTGATACGGTAGAGCGATTGATTCAAACAAAAGGGGTGAGTTGAGGGTATATGCAGAAATTCTATATATTTTGAACCCCAAGAACCTCTTTATTTTGCCTACGGGGTGTTTTGACTTGATATTCATAGCATGGTGGACTTCTTCCTGAGGTGAGAGTTGTAAGGTGATTTCAAATATGAATGGTGTTTAAGTATTCAAAATAGCAGCAGTGTTTCTTAGAGTTTGGGGCTTAGTGATGGTTACGGATTTCGTGGTAGACTTACCACACTACTCGCAGGGTTTTGGTTTTGGTTTTAGTTTGGGTCTGTTGGGAAGGTTGCCCTAGTTCAATCGCTTCCAGTTGATTCAGACTCGGCACGGTGCATTAGTTGGGTTCGTTCTAGAGTTTGGAAGTTTTCTCTGTCAACACAGAGTGTTCACACATGGCTTTTCTAACCATGGTGCACAAAGTTCAGTTATCGAGTTTGATGTTAGTAAAAGTGTTCGTTCATTGGTTGATGATTAGTCGGGGTAGGTAACTCTAGTTTTTGACGATATGCTTCAGATTGTTATCTTGGATGGCAAAGGCTAGTAGGTTATAACTTGGTTTGGGAATGGGTTTGAGTAAAAAGGGTGAATTCATCTGTGGTAGAGTATAAGCGGGAACTATGGATCTCTGGTGTTTCAGTTGATGTTTCGAGAGTGGATCGAGTGTTCGACTTATATGAAGTTTCATGATTATAGTACAAAAAGATTCAGTTCTGAATAAAAGGGTTTTGCCGATCAGCGGGTTCATGAGTTAGAATTTTTGGGTGATGGCTTTCTGGTAAACCTGGTTGTGGTTTTGAAGATTTGAGTTATGTGTATTGATCGCCTTGCTTCTGTCGTTTTGGTGTTGTGTCGGTGCTTCCGGTTGGGATTCTCAAAGTTCAGTTTGGGTCGACAGATCCTTGAAGTTTTGGACTTGAGTTTGGGATCTAGCTTGGCTAGTAATGAGTTTTAGTCTTGGTTGCGTTCGTTAGTTCTGTTGGGTGCCGTCCGATCGTGGAGGCTACCCGGGTTGTCCGAGAGAGTAGTGCGGGCTTTTTATCCGCTGTTCTTTTAGTCTCTAGTCTTTCCTTCTATCCTGACTTTTGGGGATGAAAGTCTTTTTAGTAGTGGGACTTTTTAGTAGTGGATGATGCAATGACCTTTCAGATCATTTATGCGTGTTTGCCTTTCTTGTACCATTAGAGCTTGCCTGTAGCGGCCCCAAGTCATTTATGGCTTGCTGGGACCGGTAGTTCAGTGCCCAGGCAATTAGTTTGGTCTTTTTGGCCGTTCCTTATTTTAGAGCTTAAAGCTTTTGAAATCGTTGACTTCAGTCAACATTCTTGGTGAACTTGCTCAAAATCAAATTCCGATAGTTCCGTTAGCTCCGGATCATGGACATTGGTGTAGTTGGACCTTTGGTCAGGATCCGAGAGATTTTAGCTTGGAATTCTCTCTCATTTTGTGTTTTCAGGCCCGTTTGGCTTGTTTTGTTGACTTTGGTCAACATTCAGAGAAGATGGCCTCGGATGGAAATTCCATCAGCGCCGTTAGCTCCGAAATTCTGAGTTTGTGTTAGGTAGTTGGTTGGTTCGGGTCCTAGGTGATCCGGGCTCATTTAAGATGTTTGGTTGGTGTTAGGTAGTGTTGCCTTGGGTCAACATTCTTCCAAAATGACCTCGTGTGGAAGTTTCATCGATTCCATTGAGTCTGGAACATCGTTTCCGCTCTGTTAGCATTATTGGTTTCTGAATATCGGGTTCCGATTGTGCCTGGAATGCCCTGTAGAGTTGTAAAAAAGTTGCGAATTTTTGGCTATTGCAGGTGCAGGCTTTAGGCGTTAATCGCGACTGCGAGCCTCATCCCTTGCGACCGCGATGAAGCACCTAGTGCTTTGTTCTTTGCAATTGCATGATCGCCTATCGTGATCGAGATAATGCTCCTGGTTCCTTGCTCTTTGCGACCGCGATGTCCCTTGTCGTGACCACGATAAAGCTTTCTCCTTGTTGCTCTTCGCGACCGCGTGGCTAATTCTCGCGATCACGATGGTCTAGCCAACGTGGTCCTCGCGACCGCGAGGGGTCCCTTCGCGATCATGATGAAGGACCCCCTTGGGCAGTATATAAGTCCCCAACTCCGTCTTCTTCACTCTAAAAACCAATGTCTCCATTGATAATGGCTCCAAGATCGTTTATGCACTAGTTTGGCTCAATTCTAGGTGTCGGGGTGCAAATTTCTTGGGCTTGATCGTTCCTCGATTATTATTGGTGAGTTTCATCCGCTTAAATCCGTTAAATTCATCCCCTTTGATTTTTTATTTGTTCTTGAAGTGGCTGGCTGTTTTGAGACATTTCCCCTGGTTAAATTTCTTCTTACTTTGAGCATGCACACTTAGGAGTGTGGTGATCATGGTGCGCTCTTCCATTTTTGGTTTTGGGTTGCAGGGCCCACAAGCCTACCGATGACCCAGATTTTGACCCAGCTATCTCTATAGCATTATGGGTTCCATTAGTCTCGTATTAATGTGTAGATTATTGTGTTGATAGTGATTTCAAAAATTGGAGCTTCCCCGAGCAGTTCGAGCCTGGAGGACGCTGTCCCTACAGCTATTCGTTGGATGACAGGTAGATTATGGCTTTCCCTACCTAGACTCTGCGTATATAGGCTATAATTGCATTAATTAGTATTCTTGGGTGGGTTGTTTTAGGTTAGTACCCCAGACTGTGCCCGTCTTTTCTGTCCATTTATTTCATACATTGATTTTACTATTCGTGTGAGTATTGTATATTACCCTTGTGGTCCTGTGTGGTCTTGTATTGACTCTGGAACATAGATGGTGGGTTATTTGGGAATGTCCGCGAGTCCCGAACATAGAGCTTTTAGTTTAGACTGGTTATGACTACTGTAGAACTGTTGAGCCTGTGCAGGGCCGATAGGAAATGTTTGTGAGCCATTTTGGGCTACTCTATTATTTGCGAGCATATCATACATGAAAAGGTTTTTCCTGCATATTTTACTATGGATTTGGCTTCGGGCCAACTATAATTGATTTTCTAAACTTTGCATGGCCCCGAGGACCCATTTTTGGTACATGACTTTGAAAGGTCTTTTGATCTGACTTTTACGAACCCTCTCGGAGTAGATGGGAGATTATGATGATTTGATTTCTGGTTTTCATCCTGATATTAGGCTCGGCTGGACCATAGCGCTATACATTATTTTCTACGGATTTAGACCCGGATACGAGCTGGGTACCCAGTTTAGGGGTTTAGATACTTGATTTTTGTTTTAGACCCGGATATGCTCTGGGCACCCTCGATGAGGGTTATTGAGACATAACTACTCGTTTAGACCCAAATACGCTCCGGGCACTCTTGATGAGGGTTATTAATACATGACTACTGATTTAGACTCGGATTGAATCTGGGCACATACTGTGAGATCCTGATTGTTGAGACATTTGAGTTTCGTGTTTGTATGTGGTCTACGAGTAGACCTCCATGGACCCTACTATTTCGGATCAAGTGCTACAGGCTGACGGTGATTAGAGGGAGGGGTGTACGATGAAGTAGAGGTACTCGGGAGAATTCCTTCCACAGATCCCAACTTTATTGGACCTTTGGGGCACCGGAAGATTAACATACAACACTGCGATCACACTTGGTTAAAGATTCATCCTATCATATCATCATGCATATTTCACTTGGATTCCACCCTTGTTTGCTGTGTATTCAGTGTACGCTCTGGTTGTATAGATGGACGGAGGGTTTATTTTCACTTGATTGCGTTCCTCGGTTGTATGGGCGGCCGTTGGGACTGTAGGTAGATTATATTACTTTTGTCATTTCATAGACTTAGTTGTGGTCCTTGGTTCTTATGGATTGGTAAGTTTTAGCCTGCTGAGGCTCCGAGTTATAGGCTTGAGTATTGAGGGGCTAGTGAGTCCTATATCTTTGAGGCTCCGTTGGGTGTCCTCCTAAGCTGTTGTGATTTATCGAACGATGTTCGTTATCTTGATTCTAAGTAGAACTCTGGGTTTGGTGGTTTAGTTATTCCATTCTAGGTTGTAAATTGTGAGATGGATCCCGATTCATGCTTATCTTTAGAGTTGGTGTTTTTGGTATGTTTTCAGTACTTTTATGGCTTCTAGTTGATTGTGTTGGGTTGCTTTCCTCCTTTCCCTTCTTACTTGAGGTTACCGGTATACTGCCACATTCCTGATTCTCTCTCTCTTTATTTATACTATTGTTGCAAGGATCCCAGGTGCAACTCTCTTATTTTACACCTGTGTTCTGTGTATATTTGTTTTCTGTGCTAGCATTGTTTGTTTATTACTGTTGGTTGTCTGTTCTCTGTGCTAGTTCCTTGTGCTTCCTCTATTGTTTTATGTGACTATTTTCTTGCTATCTGTTATATTACTATTTTTATATCTTATATGCGCTTAGTCGGCCGATGATGCCTACTGAGTACCCATTGTCTTGGTGCTCATACTACACTTCTGCATCTTTCTAGTGCAGATATTAGTTGAGCTTTTGCCGTTGACTGCATTGGAGACTCGTGCAGCTTTTAGATCTTTCAGACTAGGGTGAGCGCCTGGCGGTCAGGGATTAACCACGTCTCCTCTTTTGTACTGTTACTCCTTGTAGTTTCGGAGACAGATTTATATTGAATTTTGTTACTTCTAGCACTTGTAATCTATTAGAAGCTTCTGTACTATCGATACCAAGTCTTGGGGTTGGTGTAGTATCATTTGTATATATATTTCCGGCTTTTGCTTCCGCGTTGTCTTATCTTTATATTCTGCTTCTGCTTATTTTTGTTCATTGTGCGTATTGGTTAGGTAGTAGCCTATTACTAACTGTTCCGGGCTACGAAAATTGGTTCGCCTACTAAGGGGTGATCTTGGGCATATTTATATGCCCGTTTATCATATTTTACCCATGTTACCTTATGTTTTAAGAGAATTACTTACTATATATTGTGTGTTTTGAGTTGAATTGCTATATGTTGTACTAAGACACATGATTGGGTACTTGTAGGTGAGATGACGCAGTAAATTAACCATTGGAAGATGATTTGGATGAAGAAAGCATGGATGCCTACATAGCGAAGTGTTCTGGAGCACAAGAAGAGAGAAAATGGGCCGCGGCGCATCACTGGCGCGCTGCCACAGCCCCCAAACTTCAGAGGGGCCAAGCTGGCGTAACATGGGCGTGGTGCCCCAAGGGGAAAACTTCAAAAGGCCAGCCTTGGCGCATCAATGGTGCGACGCGCCAGCCATTGTCCCGAAAACAATTTCGGCTTTCTCCTAGTCCGATTCCAAGAAGGAAAAGGGGTTATTTCCCAAGCCCTATAAATAGAACCTTGTGCGTCTTTTTTAAGGGTTCCGTCATATTTTTAGAGCAAATTCAGAGAATAGAATTCATCATTATGTTTCTTTTCTTCTTCCTTTTCTTAGACATAACTTCGATGAAAACATATTTATTTGTGTTTTTGATTAGCATGAGTGGCTAAAAACCCTTATTCCTGGGGTTACGGCTACAAACGCCTGATTATTTAGTATGAAATTGGATTTATTGTTCGTTTGCCATTACTAGTTGTTCTCATATTCTTGTGTTTAGTATTTTGATGCTTGGCTGCCATTAAGATAAATATTTAACATTGTTGTGAACTCGGGAGAAGGATCAACAAGGTAGATCGAGGAATATAAGGAGCAAGGCGTCTCTTTTGTAACGTAAAGGGTAGGTTAGAGACTAGGATAGGAATATACCTAGAACGGCTTCCCTGGTTCATACAGGAAGATATATAAATGCTTTCAAAATAAGATGTCACATCCCCTCTCAACGATGTAGTTGTGATGCTATTTTGGATAGGCAACTAGAGGCTCGGAAGACAATAGTTATAAAATTAACCCCGGAATCAACAACTAGGTGAACGTACAAGTCAATTCAAGTGATTACTACTTATGATTGTGTAATAATGCTATAACCCTGGAATTCCCTCTAAACTTGGAACCGAAAACAATTACTTACTTGCATTCAATTTTGTCATTTTATTTTAGATCTTTAATTACTACAAAACTCATACCTTAGTTACTTCCATACTTGTTTATTTTAGCGGTATACAAATAAATTAGAACATTTGCTAAGTCGTAAGTCTCTTGGGTACGATATCCGGACAAACCAGTTTATATTACTTGGACGACCACGTACACTTGCGTGTGAGTGGGAAGTCTCCTAACAAGTTTTTGGCGCCATTGCCGGGGACTTAGAAATTAGTAAATTTCTAGATTTTCTTATACGGCTTTATTATTCAGGTATTGACAACTTGATCTTAGCTTTTGGAAAAATCTGTAGGTACAAACTTTGAATTGTCACCAAACTTGAAAGGACAAAGGACTTAGTGGAACCCCACCCTGAACCTGAACGGCTATTTCACCAAAGGAGAAAGGCAACAACACTTTATCCCATAAAGTTTTAGGAGGTGGTTGAGAATCCAATCTAGATAGTTGAACAACCAGAAGTTGTTCTTGCAGAAATGGCAGCACCAAGGCCAGTGCGCGATGTGGCAATCCTACTCGTGACTAATGTCACCAACAACATTCGAAAACCCGCACCAGGGGGGCATTTTGAACTTATGCAGAATATGGTGCAACTCTTGCACACCAATGGTCAGTTCACGGGCTTGCCACATGAAGACCCGCAACAGCATATCCAGAATTTTTTGGAGATCAGTGATACATTCATACCAACTGGGGTCGCAGAGGACTATGTTCGATTGACACTATTTCTATTTTCTTTACTTGGGGAAGCACGAAGATGGTTGAAAGCTGAGCCGCCAAACTCCATCACTTCGTGGAATGATTTGGCCTGAAAATTCTTGATGCGCTTCTTTCAATCTGGGTAGACATCCAAGCTGAGGAGCGAGATTTTGTGTTTCAGGCAGAAAGATGGTGGGAATATCTACACAGCTTGGGAGAGATTTAAGTCCCTCCTTATGAACTGTCCTCATCATCAGCAGACGAACGAGGTGTTGGTTCACACATTCATTGAAGGTCTTGAACCTCATTCGAAGATTTTCCTAGACTGTGCAGTGGATGGACAAGCACTAGAGAAGAAGTATGATCAGTTGTGCACTCTTTTGCATAGAATGGCATAGAGTAATACACAATGTAACACGAACACCAGCAAAGCCACGCCTAAGAAAGTTGCTAGGTTGCTTAAGGTAGATTCAACACGTCTTTATTTGCCATGGTGGAATCTATGGCTAATCAGATGGGTAATATAGCTACGGTCCTCAACAAGTTAGCTCTTGGGAATAGTCAGGCACAAGTGAATGAAGTACAACTTGAAACTCTTTAGTTTTGCGACACTTGTGGGGGGACCATCTATCGAAAGATTGTGCAGCAAATCTGGATTCGGTGAATTTTGTGGGATATGCGCAAAGAGGCAGAAATCAGAATTTTGATGCATACAATGCTAACTTAAGGAACAACTTGTCATATGGAACCAATCAAGGCCAGAATCAATTCAGGAACCAAGGTCAGACCCAATAATTTGCTGGAAATAATAAGCCTGCGGCCGTGCCAAGCAACATAGAGGACATGCTAAAGTCAAGCCAAGTATGAAACAAATATGAAGGATCAAAAGATTTCCATTCAGAATTTAGAAAAGCAAATGGTTCAGCTAGCAGGAGCACAAAATACGAGACCTCAAGAGGGTCTTCCAAGTGATACTGACCCAAATCCTAAGCAGGTGAATGCAGTCACTACCCGAAGTGGGCTAGAACTGGAAGAGTTGGCACCGAAGAAAGCAGATCCCAAGGTAGTTAAAGTTGCAACCGAAAAGGCTAAAGCTAGTGCAGAGACAGAGGTGAAAGAAGATGAAATTATGGTTAATCCTCCTCCACCGTTTCCACAAAAGTTTATTAAGCAAAGGGAGGAGGCTGGTTTCAAGAAATTTCTTGACCTTTTAAGGCAGGTGCACCTTAATCTCCCCCTCATAGATGTTCTTCAAGGAGTCCCAAAGTATGCGAAGTACATCAAAGACATCGTGGCAAATAAGAATAGGCTGATCGAATATGCCACAGTCGCTCTTACAGAGGTATGCACGTCTCAAATTCAGAACTGGTTGCCAACCAAACTGAAGGATCTGGGAAGTTTTACTATTGAGATCACCATTGGTCAAAACGTTATAGCACGAGCACTATGAGACCTTGGGGTAAGTATCAAACTAATGCAATCTTCAGTTTTCAAAAAGATAGGATTGGGCAGTCCTCGTCCCACTATAATTGTTCTGCAGTTGGCAGACAGATCTTTGGCTAGACCTGAGGGCATAATTGAAGATGTATTGGTGTAGATTGGTTCGTTAATATTTATGGTGGATTTTGTGATCTTGGATTTTGAACCAAACCCAGAAGTTCCATTTATTTTGGGATGTCCATTATTAGCTATAGGCAGAGCATTCATAGATGTTGTTGCAGGGCAACTCACCATGAGAGCGCATGACAATGTGGAGGTCTTCAATATTTACAAGGCAATGAAGTTATTGTGGTGGATATAGAATCAGGGATACTGCTCATAACATCTAAAGATCCATTGGAGAGAGCCCTCACAGGGACACATTTGTATGGAGATGGAGCGACACATGAAATGGTTGAATGTTTAGAAACAACTTGGATGTTGTCTAGTACTATGGAGTTTGAGCCTCTTAATATACCTTTGGGACTCCCTCCCAAGACATCTATTGAAGAGGACCCAAAGCTAGAGATGAAATCACTCCCGCCTCATCTGAAGTATGCATATTTGGTAGAAGATGATACACTCCTGATTATTCTCACAGCTGGGTTGAATGAAGCATAGGTAAAGGAAGCTCTAGCAGTATTGCATAAGATGAATAGAGAAATTGGGTGACAGATGTCTGACATTTATGGGATCAATCCATCATTTTACATGCATAAGATCTACATGGAGGAAGGGTATAAGCCCATAGCACAGCATCAGAGAAGATTGAACCCTCCATGAAGGATGTAGTGCAAAAAAAGGTGATCAAATGGCTAGACGCAGGTATTGTGTTCCCCCATCTCAGATAGCAAGTGGGTCAGTCCTATTCAATGTGTCCCCAAGAAAGGAGGGATGACTATGATAACAAATGAGAAGGATGAGCCAATTCCAACGCGTACAGTCACTGGGTGGAGTATTTGCATGGACTACATGAAATTAAATGAAGCCACCCTATAAGATCATTATCCCATGCCCTTCATTAATCAGATGCTGGACAGGTTAGCTGGCCAGGAGTATTTTTGCTTCTTAGATGGATATTTCGGCTACAATCAAATAGCCATAGCACCAGAGGATCAAGAAAAGATGGCGTTTACTTGTCCTTATGGCACATATGCTTTCAAGCGTATACCCTTTGGGATTTGTAATGCGCCGACTACATTTTAGAGGTGTATGATAACTATTTTTTCTGATATGGTGGAGGAGATTGTCGAAGTATTCATGGATGACTTCTCAGTGTTTGGGAAGTCGTTTGACACTTGCCTTCAGAATCTGGATAGGGTATTGGCAAGATGTAAAGAGATGAATCTGGTGCTTAACTGGGAGAAGTGTCACTTTTTGGTCATGGAAGGCATTGTCCTTGGCCATAAAGTGTCAAAAATGGGGCTAGAAGTAGATCGCGCGAAGATAGAGGTTATTGAGAAACTACCACCTCCAGTCTCTATGAAAGGTATGCGTAGTTTTCTTGGTCATGCAGGCTTCTACAAATGCTTCATTAAAGACTTCTCCAAGATATCCAGGCCAATGTGCAAGCTGCTTGAGAAAGAAGTGAAGTATGAATTCAGTGATGACTGTGTGAAGGCTTTTGAGAATTTGAATAAATGCTTGATTGAAGCTCCTATTTTGATTGCACTGAATTAGGAGATACCTTTTGAGCTTATGTGTGATGCCAGTGATGTTGTGGAAGGAGTTGTGTTGGGCTAGAGAGTCAACAAGGTATTTTATTCTATCTATTATGCGAGCAATACACTTGATTCGACTCAAACAAACTACACAGTCACGGAGAAAGAGATGCTGGCGTTAGTTTTTGCTTTTGACAAATTTTGCTCTTATCTTGTGGGAATGAAAGTTATTGTGTATACGGATCATGCTGCGATCCATTATTTATTTATCAAGAAGTATGCGAAGCCAAGGCTTATTCGGTGGATTTTGCTGCTTCAAGAGTTTGATTTGGAGATAAGGGATCGAAAAGGCACAGAAAACCAGGTAGCGAATCACTTGTCTAGGCTTGAGGATTGGTCACATGTGCCTGATGAAGGGCATATCAGAGAGGAGTTTCCAGATGAACAACTCCTAGCGTTAAGTGTTGCTGATGAGCTGCCTTGGTATGCTGATATTTTAAACTTAGTGGTAAGTGGAGTGTACCCCCATGAAACCACTACTCAAAAAAGAAGAAGCTATATCATGACTCTCGCTTTTATATATGGGATGAGCCCTACTTGTTCAAGCAAGGTCCGGACCAAATAATCAGAAGATGCATTCCGGAAAATCATAGAGAGTTGTCATTCTTCTCCTTATGGGGGATATCATGGAGGAGAGCGCATAACACATAAGGTATTACAGTCGGGCTTCTATTGGCCTACGATATTCAAGGATGCGACAACTTTCATCAAAGGATGTGATTAGTGCCGGAGGACTGGAGCTATCTCTAGAAGGCATGAGATGCCTTTGCAAAAAATCCTTGAGGTGGAGATCTTTGATGTATGATGGATTGACTTTTGGGACCCTTCCCACCATCTTTTGGTAACAAGTACATACTTGTTGTGGTGGATTATGTGTCCAAGTGGGTAGAGGCTGTAGCTCTCCCTACCAACGATGCAAAAGTGGTGTTAAAGTTTGTCAAGAAGAATATATTCATGAGATTTGGCACTTCGAGAGTGATAATCAGTGATGGTGGAACTCACTTCATCAATAACTGGTTTAGAAAATTATTGGCTAAGTATGGGGTGCGTCACAAGGTAGCTACTGCATATCATCACCAAACTAGCGGGCAGGTTGAGGTATCAAATCAAGAAGTGAAGCAGATTCTAGAGAAGACTGTGAATGCGCAAAGGAAGTATTGTGCTGAGAAAATTGATGATGCACTATGGGCATATCGAACTGCCTACAAAATTCCCATTGGAGCTTCTCCTTATTGGCTTGTATATGAAAAGGCTTTTCATCTGCCGGTAGAGCTGGAACACCAAGCCTATTGGGCTATAAAGAAGCTAAATCTTGATGAAGAACTAGTTGGGCAGAAGAGACAGCTGCAGCTTAAAGAACTTGATGAGTTTAGGTTGCAGGCGTATGAGAATTCCAAGCTCTACAAGGAGAAGACAAAGAGGTGGCACGACAAGCATATCCTTCCTCGCTCGTTTGAACCTGGTCAAAGGGTCCTCCTATTCAACTCAAGGCTGAAGCTTTTACCTGGAAAGCTTAAGTCTGAGTGGTCTGGACCATTTGAGGTAGTACGGATGAATCCACATGGCGCAGTTGAGCTCTAGAGGGCCAACAAAATGGGTACATTCTTGGTGAATGGTCAAAGAGTGAAGCATTATTAGGCTGAGCATGTGGACAGGGAGAAGACCTCAATCACCCTGTGGATGAGTAAATTTTAAACTGGGTAGTGCTGCAATGTTAAATCAGGCGTTGCGTGAGAGGCAACCCACGAATTTATTGTAATATTTTAGGAAAAAAATAACAAAAATACAAAAATATGAGTCGTGCCACGATCAAAACTAAGGCGCTAGGTGGGAGGCAACCCATCGTTTTTCTAATGGTTTGTCATTCTTTTAGGAAGAAAAAGGAAAATGCAAGCTAAGGATGACATGGGGAGAGGTAAGTAACAAAAAAAATTGAGTCCCAGGGGTTTGGCGGAGCCTTGGCGCCACCCCAGGGACCAAACTTCCGAGGAGGCAGTCTGGTGCCTTATTAGCGCGCCGCTACATGAATAAAGCCAGCTGGGCACATCTTAGGTGCACCACCCCAGGACCCGAACAACCGAGCACCTCGACTGGCACGACTCTAGTGCAACGCGCCATGGGGTAAGCTACGAGCACCCTCCCTAGTGCTTCTATGGTGCAATGCGCCATCCCTTCCCCAGACACCCTAATTTAATTGAAAATGGGGTGGGTCAAGGGTCAAATGACCCGAGACCCAAAATTTTTGGCAACCCATTGTTTTAAAACCCCTAATTTCTTTATTTCTCCCTACTTTCTTACAATTGGAGCGCCACCCCACCCCTATTCTCTCGCAAATTTCTTCTCCTTTCTCCATTGTTACTCCCCTCAAGCTTGAACAAGCTCCATACTTTCTCAAGGTAAGACCTCCCTTTAATTTCTAACACTCTCTACTTCTTGTTTATGCTTTCCATTGTCAAGATTGGTAGGTGTAAACTTGTTTCATCTTGTTGGAAGAACTAAAATTTTTTCCACCATTGATGAAGGCTTGAACTCTTAAAATACACCCACAAAGAAGATTATTTTTCGTATATACACTAGTAATTGTGGAGTTTGAACTTTGTTTCTTATTTTGTTGTTGGGTCTTGATTTATGAAAAGCAAAGTCAGTAGTAGGAAGAGATGGGTCACTCTAAAACTTCAAGAAAATTGGTGAATTTGTACTACATTGAATGAACTTGTGGCCATGGATAGTGTTTTATCTTGGAAAAAAGGTAGTGAATACTTGAAAATTGTTTGGAATATACTAGTGAAAATTGGTTGGTTGACATGGTGTCATAGGATGCTAAAATAAAATTGTGATCGAAAGAGGGAAGTCTGAGTACCTCATGTTATCAACCTATAGATACCATGGCTAGAAAATTAAGTGTGGGGTGTTATGACCTCATGTAAACACCAATTTGGCTAGCTCTAATTGTACTGGGCTGATTTGTTTAACTTATGTGGTGTAGGTACAATTCCCCCAAGAGGGAAGAAACCGGTTACAGAAGGCACGGGAAGCAAGAGGTCCCGTAAAGGTGAATCATCTGGACAACATTTCTGCCGATCCCATGGGCACCCCCGCAAAAATTCGGTAAAAGAACAGTATGGATTCAAGGGATCGACTAGTTTGAATCCCAAGAAGAAGAAAAGTATCATGGAGATGAGCATGTTGATGAGGCACGATTGCAAGCGGAATTCCCCCAAATTCATGAGATGGTCTATAGACTGGGAATTCAATACATCTTTCAGGATCCAGGAGAGTGCAAACTGATGATGGTAAGGGAATTCTATGCAAATTGGCAAACAGGGGAAGGTAGAAACCAAAAGGTGAAAGTTTGAGGGAAGGTAGTGCAATTCACCAAACGATTCCTAAATGAATTCTTGGGGAAGCCACATGTGGATGCCAACCCCTACTTAGAGATGAAAGAGGAGCCACCATACAGAGACATCCGCCACACACTTTGTGGAGTGAATTCGACAGCTCATTGGGAAAGAAGCAAGGACACTGGGCGACATGCCACCTGGCATTATGCTTACTTAAACATGGAGGCGAGAGTTTGGCTCAAAATTATTTGTAGCACCCTTCTATCGTGCAAGCACAACTGAGGTAACTAAAGATAGGGTTGTGTTGGTATACATGCTGATGAAGGGAATGCCAATTAATGTGGCCTTAGTACTGAGACACAATATGAGAAAATTCTAGCACAACAAGAGGTGGCGGTATTGCTACGGAGGGTTGGTAACCTGCTTTTTAAGAAAAGAAGATGTTGAAGAGGAAATTCATGATTTGTGCCCACCCTAAGTACCGTACCTTGTGAGTTAATTGGTTGATGTAACAAAGACAAAACACCAAGATACTTACCACGGGCTGGTGCTTTCCAATGCTGACCGACAGGCTTGAGATGATAGTTGGATGAGCAGGATGTATGGGATGGAAGATCTATAGTTGAGAATTGGTGGTCGACCAATGACCGAGAAGGAGATGACTACTTTGAGCAATCAGTACCCGATGATTGAGAGCGCAATATATATGTGCAAGATGGGGCTGGTATTTCAGGAGTCGTTGGATGATGATGAGCTGATCATACATGACACTAATGCCGATGAAGATGATGAGGTTGATGATGCTGGGATTGCTTTGATGGCGGTTGATGATGCAAAAGCCAAGCAGGATCAGGAATTTATTCCTAATGAAGATGTTGAGGATGACGCCTAAAGGCCCAGGAAGTTCCTGCTCTTACTCTTTACCTTTGTACTTGTTTAAAGCACTGAGGACAGTGCTATGTTTAAGTGTGGGGTGGAGAAGAAAGTTCCTATGATTTTCATTGCTATATCTTGAGTGATATGAGCGTCATGTGACTGGTTTTAGTTGTTAAGAAGGATGGTTGGTAGTATTCTTATTTAGGTTTGTTTTTTTTAGGTTGGGTTCCTCGGCTTTTGTTTTTTGTTCTTTTCCTAAGGATAGTCCCTTTGAACTGGGTATATCTTTTTTAGGATAGAGTTCTAGGTGAGTTGTAGTAGTAATGACTTGTCCCAATGATGGATGGATGATGACCGTCTTAAGGGAAAATTAGTCATAGGATTGTAGGATTAGAAGTCTTACCTTTGGAACTTAGAAATCCCACTTGGAGCCTTAGCTAGACGTCGTGGGTAGTTCATGAGAAGCCGGGCAAGTGAGTGAGAAGTTCATGAGAAACATATAGGCTCTTTAACTAGACTCGAATGATGAAGGAAACATGCTTAATTGTGTAAATTCACTCAATGTTTTTATGTGTGAGCATGCAAGTGTAATCCTCCTATATGTGCATCATGTGCCGTGTGTGTGAGCTTTTGATTGGTTTCTTGCATAGAGTAGCATCTAGAACTTGGCCCGCATGTGTGTGAACGTTAACTAGTATGAAATTTGTGGAATATGATTAAAGCATTTTCTTGAAAAGCCCATTTTTATTATTTCTTTGATGATTATTTGTACCACCTTGACATTGCCATTAGTGAAGCCCCTTTGAGCCTTGAAGCCTATGTTTTTGTTAATCCGCATAATGAGCCTATCCACTTTGTTGATACCCTATGAATTTGATCCAAATGAAAGTCCCTAATGCATTATGAGCTGGAAAAGTTAAAATAGGAAACAAAAGGAGAAGGGTAGATGAAAGTGAAGGTGAGTGTAGTGAAATAATGATGTAGATCCCGGTTAAAGATTTTAAAGTGCTTGTTGTTAGGAGTCAAAAGTGTTTTAAAAAAATATATATAAAAAAATAGAGAAAAGAAAAAGAAATAAGTTTCTCTAGAAACAAGTATGCATCAAATAAAGGGCAAAAAGAAGGCGGTATAAGTGGTAGTACAAGAAGGTGTGAACATAGGAGAAACTAAGAAATAAAGGATGAAGAAAAGAGTAAAAATGTAGTGTCATGTGCAATAAGGGAAAAGACTCACTTTGTGCCTAAATGTATCCTACCTGTCCCGAAGATGACATTACAACCAAATGAAAGTCCTTTTGATTTCATGAATATGATTGCTTTGTTGAATTCACTATACACTACGGGCAAGCCTATGGTATGTTATGATATGTTTGAAACATCTTTTGAGAGAGTGAGTATTTTATTGATTCAAAATGCCCCATTTAAAGTAGATTGGTATGTTGAAAACATAGAGGCAATACTAAATTGTTAGGACACTCATGTCATGTATTTGATAGTGTTATTACTTGTGTTGTTTACACATAGATATGTTGGCCCGATATTATGATGAAGAGTTGGTTATAGAGGTTGTATTATTTCAAGTGAAGGATCTTTAAGATGACAAGTGTTGTTTTGATGTTGCTTGCTACATGAACTATGAAAGCATGATTAAAATTGTCTAGCCACTTACAAGTGAGGAGAGAAAATTACTTAGGTGCTTATGGTGAAGCATAGCATAGAGGGTAGTGAGTTATTCGAGGACGAAGAAAGGTTTAAGTGTGCAGTGGTGATCTTGGGCATATTTATATGCCCATTTATCGTATTTTACCCATGCTACCTTATGTTTTAAGAGCATTACTTACTATATATTGTGTGTTTTGAGTTGAATTACTATATGTTGTACTAAGACACATGATTAGGTTCTTGTAGGTGATATGGTGCGGGAAATTAACCATTGGAAGATGATTCGGAAGAAGGAAGCATGGATGCCTACGTAGGAAGTGTTTGGGAGCACGGGAAGAGAGAAAATGGGCAGCGGTGCATCACTGACGCGCTGCCCCAGCCCCAGCCCCCAAACTTCAGAGGGTCAAGCTGGCGCAACAAGGGCGCATTTCCCTAAGGGGCAAACTTGAGAAGGCCAGTCTTGGCGCATCACTGGCGTGATGTGCCAGCCACTGTCCCGACCAAAATTTCAGCTTTCTCCTAGTCTGATTCCAAGAAGGAAAAGGAGTTATTTCCCAAGCCCTATAAATAGAACTTTGCGCATCTTTTGTAAGGGTTCCGTCATATTTTCAGAGCAAAAGACAGAGAATAGAATTCACCATTAGGTTTCTTTTATTTTTCCTTATCTTAGCCATAACTTCGGATGAAAACATATTTGTTTGTGTTTTTGATTAGCATGAGTGGTTAAGAACCCTTGTTCTAGGGTTACGGCTACAAACGCATGACTATTTAGTATGAAATTGGATTGATTGTTCATTTGCCATTACTAGTTGTTCTCATATTCCTGTGTTTAGTAGTTTGATGCTTGGCCGCCATTAAGATAAATATTTGACATTATTGTGAACTCGGGAGAAAGATCAACAAGGTAGATCGAGGAATATAAGGAGCAAGGCCTCTCTTTTGTAACATAAAGGGTAGGTTAGTGACTAGGATAGGAATATACCTAGAATGCCTTGCTTGGTTCATATGGGAAGATATATAAATGCTTTCAAAATAAGATGTCACATCCCCTCTTAATGTTGTAGTTGTGATGCTATTTTGGATAGGCAACTAGAGGCTCGAAAGACCATAGATGTAAAATTAACCCCAGAATCAACAACTAGGTGAATGAACAAGTCGATTCAAGTGATTACTACTTATCATTGTGTAATAAAGCTGTAACCCTAGAATTCCATCTAAACTTGGAACCGAAAACCATTACTTACTTGCATTCAATTTTGTCATTTTATTTTAGATCTTTAATTACTACAAAACTTATACCTTAGTTACTTCCATACTTGTTTATTTTAGCGGTATACAAATAAATTAGAACATTTGCTAAGTCGTAAATCTCTTGGGTACGATATCCGGACAAACCAATCTATATTACTTAGACAACCATGTACACTTGCATATGAGTGGGAAATCTCCTAACAGGGGGTTGTATGTGCCATCATGACCTGATAAATTGGGTCATAACAACTTGGTATTATAGCCCTAGGTTCATCGGTGTCATGGTATAGAAGCTAGTGTTTAAGTAGAGTCTCATGTATCAGTACAATGACGTCAGTATCTTATCTGTGGGAGGCTACAGGGCATTGTTAGGAAAAGTTTCATCTTCTTAGCTCCTTATCGTGCGTTCTTGGTTCTATTGACTTCTAAACATTGGTGTCGATGATTCTGTGCCTGTTGCTTCAGTGCTTTTGTCAGCACCAAGATTTCAAAGTGAGAGTTTATCATATCAGATAGGGGGTGTGGGGCCATCCCAACCTCTGATTGGATTTAAAGTGACCCCAGTTATTCAAGACACCGTGGCTAGGACTCTGAGTCCTCCGGTGGTATTTTAGTACTCGGTTCTACGAGTAGTGCTTCAACTAGTGTTGAGCTTCCAGTTCTCCAGTAGGGTTGTATGTCGGTGTTGGACTATGAGGTAAGATTTTATGAGATGGTTAGGTGTACTTCTAGGACTGTGCCTTCAGAGTTTAATAGGGTTTAGAGCTTTGTCAGAGGTTTGATTTCACTTCTCCATCAGGCGATCGAGCATTTGGTTACAGTTAGGACGACCTTCCTTTAGGTAGTGGATCATGCTTGGGCTATCAAGGGTTTATGTTGTGAGGTATATGGAGGTGGTGCTAAGAAACTTCATTGCTTCCAGAGATAGGGGGTTCTCCACCAGAGATAGGTTCCATTGCTTCCTATCTACCCAGCCAATTTTAGTTGCTCCACAGGTTCCAAAGAGTGGTTGTGTAGGGCATGTTGAGCAGAGTAAATAGGGTTTGGATTATATCCTTTGTGGTTTTACTTCAGAGTGTGTAGGTCGTGGTGGTTAGTTAGGTTTAGTGAGATCTTCCCATTAGACTTCATCTGGTAGAGGCTATTTTTGATATGGTGAGCGTGGGCACTTTGCTAGGAATTGCCCTATGATTCTGTATCCTGGTCATCCTGGTTGTTATGATATTGGGGAAGTTGGTCACCTTTATAGAGCTTATCCCCGGTGAGGGATGTCAGAGATTTGATCTTTGAGTACTCAGTCCAGAGTTAGATCCCGTCAGTCTGATGGCCTTCCTGGTGGGCCAGAGGTAGAGGACCCTGATATCATTGCTCCAGGTTATGCTTTTTGCTACCTTCGACTTGTGATAGTCCTGCTTGCATTGTGATTCTATCCCTTCTATCATTTATTTGCTTATGTGCTTACCTGCTACTTGTTTAGTTGACTGGCTACTTGAATTGTAGTATCTATGCATTGTTTTCTTGGTAGATTATTCCTTAGTAGTGGATAGGGTGAGTTATCCTTGTGAGGCATTTTACCCGGAGTTGTAGCTTGTGGGTAGTTCTTGTTAGTCTCTTTTCTGGTTGGTTTTGATTCCAGTTCCATTGTGACTCTAGGCTTATGTTGAGTCTTCCCTCTTGAGAGGTCCTAGATGATTGTTACCTAGGTTGTGTCCTAGCATTTGCTAGAAGTTCTTGTGTTGGTTTGGTGTTACTGGTGGTTGTGCCAGAGTTTGGGCTCTTGTTTTGAGATGAGAGGTGTTGGTTATGCTAGTAAGCATGGTTTGGTTTTGTTTTTTAGGTGATTAGAGTCGACCCTCTTTATTTGGTTGGTTTAGGAGGTTGGCAGGTATGTGGGTTGTTCCCATAGTCTTCCTCAGTTTCTTATTCGGTTGGGTTGTTTCATTGTCTCCCTGGTTCCAGTTAGAATGCATTTCGATTGTAGCCCTCTAGTTGAGATTTTATATCAGTATTGTGATTGAGTTTGGATTTTGAATTTCTGACTAAGTGTTGATAGTAGCCTCGTGGCTGAGTTGTATTCATAGCATATTGGGTGAGTCAGGTATCTGGCCTATTTTCTCCTGCTTTATTCATTTTTGACAATGTAAGTATGGGAGCTAGGAAAATGGCTTTAGATTCTTATTTGAGAAGGGATTTGTAAGGTTCAGTATATGCTAAGGAGGGGTTTGGTTAAGCTAAAAAAATAGAGGGAGATGACTCTTTGTTCTTGCTGGAGTGTTTTAGTAGTTGACCGAGGTGACAATTGAGAGATTGATTTGGGTTGTGGGTTGGTGACTTGGTTCGACTGACTACAGATTATAGTGGTTTTCCTTCGATTTATTTGAGATTTTAGTAGCAACTACAGTTTTGGCAACTTATTATTCAAAGCCTTGTTGGCTTTGGTTCCTAAGGGTTTATTGGCAGCATATGGGTTCGACAGAGGCTCTGGTTGGAAATTTCAAAGTTGTGTTTTAGAATCGTGGGCTAACAAACTACTCCGGATGGTTCGTGGTTGGTTTTTTTCAGTTGGGGTTTCTTGGGTTGGAAGGCACAGAGTTGGGGAGACTTAGTTTCCCTATTTGAGTTTTGGAGTGACAGTTGACCTTGAACACCTAGTCCTTGGCTAACCTTTGAGTTAAGCTGGATATTCCATATTTTTGTGGTGTTCCAGATAATACGAGGTTCCTTCTTTCACCATCGGACAAACTCAGTAGTGTAAGTTCGAGGTTCAGCAGTGGTGTATACTTTATGTGATTAGGTTGTGTAGGTTGAGTCTATCAAGGCTATTTTGAGTTCTATTGACACTTAGAGACTAGTGGTCATCATTCATTTACCGAGAGTTTGAATACTTGTTTAGTTGGGTCTTTTGGGGTTATCTGTTATGTGGGGTTCCAGTGTTTGTTAGAATCAGCCATTGTGGACTAGAAGTTCGGTGTGTTATATGCTTCAGGGATGGTGGTTTGTATGCTGATACGGTAGAGCAGTTGATTCTTACAAAAGAGGTGAGTTGAGGGTATATGAAGAAATTCTATATATAGATGGCAACTTTGAACCCCAGGCACCTCTTTATTTTGCCTACGTGGTGTTTTGACTTGATATTTGTAGCATGGTGGACTTCTTCCTGAGGTGAGAGTTGTAAGGTGATTTCAAATCTGAATGGTGTTCGAGTATTCAGAGTAGCAGTAGTGTTTCTTAGAGTTTTGGGCTTAGTGATGGTTATGGACTTCGTGGTAGACTTACCACACTACTCGCAGGGTTTTGGTTTTGGTTTTGGTTTGGGTCTGTTAGGAAGGTTGCCCTGGTTCAATCGCTTCCAGTTGATTTAGACTCAGCACGGTGCAACAGTTGGGTTCGTTCTAGAGTTTGGAAGTTTTCTCCGTCAACACAGAGTGTTCACACATAGCTTTCCTAACTATGGAATGCAAAGTTTAGTTATCGAGTTTGATGTTAGTAAAAGTGTTCATTCATTGGTTGATGGTCAGTCAGGGTAGGTAACTCCAGTTTTCGATGATATGCTTTGGATTGTTATCTTGGATGGAAAAGGCTAGTAGGCTATAGCTTGGTTTGGGAATGGGTTTGAGTAAAAAGGGTGAATTCGTCTGTGGTAGAGTATAAGTGGGAACTATGGATCTCCAGTGTGTCAGTTGATGTTTCGAGAGTGGCTTGAGTGTTCAACTTATATGAAGTTTCATGATTATAGTACAAAAAGATTCAGTTCAGAATAAAAGAGTTTTACAGATTAGCGGGTTCATGAGTAAGAATTTTTGGGTGATGGCTTTCTGGTAAACCTGGTTGTGGTTTCAAAGATTCGAGTTATGTGTGTTGATTGCCTTGCTTCTCTGGTTTTGTTGTTGTGTCGGTGCTTTCGGTTGGGATTCTTGAAGTTCAGTTTGGGTCGGCAGATCTTTGAAGTTTTGGAGTTGAGTTTGGGATCTAGCTTGGCTTGTAATGAGTTTTAGGCTTGGTTGTGTTCGTTGGTTCTATTGGGTGCTGTCCGGTCGAGAAGGCTACTCGGGTTGTTCGAGAGAGTAGTGCGGGCTTTGTATCCACTGTTCTTTTAGTCTCTAGTCTTTCCTTCTATCCTGACTTTCAGGGATGAAAGTCTTTTTAGTAGTGGATGATATAATGATCCTTCCGGTCATTTACGCGTGTTCGTATTTCTTGCACTGTTAGAGCTTGCCTATATCGACCCTAAGTCATTTATGTATTACAGGGACCGGTAGTTCGGTGCCCACACCGTTGGTTTGGTCTTTTTGGCCGTTCCTTGTTTTAGAGCTTAAAGCTTTTGAAATCATTGACTTCAGTCAATATTCTTGGTGAATATGCTCGGAATCAAATTCCGATAGTTCTGTTAGCTCCGCAGCATAAACTTTGGTCTAGTTGGACCTTTGGTCAGGATACAGAAGCTTTTCAGCTTGGAATTCTCTCTCGTTCTGTGTTTTCAGGCCAATTGGGCTTATTATGTTGACTTTGGTCAAAATTCGTAGAACATGGCCTCAGATGGAAATTTCATCAGAGCCTAGCTCTGGAATGCCGAGTTTGTGTTAGGTAGTTGGTTGGTTTGGGTCCCAGGTGATCCGGGATCATTTTGGATGTTTGGTTCGTGTTAGCTAGTGTTGACTTGGGTCAACATTCTTCGTAAATAACCTCGTATGGAAGTTTCGTAGATTCCATTGAGTCCGGATCGCGATCCTCGTCCCTCGCAACCACGATAAATCACCTAGTGCCATGTTCTTTGCCATCGCATGATCGCCTGTCGCGATCGTGATGAAGCGCCTGGTTCATTGCTCTTCCCGATCGCAATGTCCCTTGTTATGACCGCGATGAAGCTTTCTCCCTGTTGTGCTTCACGACCACGTGGCTAGTCCTCTTGATCACAATGGTCTAGCAAGCGTGGTCCTCGCGACCGCCAGAGGTCCCTTTGCAATCGCAATGAAGGACCCCTGGGTAGTATATAAGTCCCCAATTTAGTCTTCTTCACTCTAAAAACTGATGTCTTCATTGATAATGGCTTCAAGCTCGTCTAAGCACTTTTTTGGCTCAATTCTTGGTGTTGGGGTGCAAATTTCTTGGCCTTGATCGTTCTTCCATCATTATTGGTGAGTTTTATCCGCTTAAATCCGTTAAGTTCATCCCTTTTGATTCTTAATTTGTTCTTGAAGTGGTTGGCTATTTTGAGCCATTTCCCCTGGTTAAATTTCTTCTTACTCTGAGCATGCACACTTAGGAGTGTGGTGATCATGGTGTGCTCTTCCATTTTGAATTTCAGGTTGCGGGGCCCATAAGCCTGTCAGTGACTCAGATTTTGATCCAACTATCTCTATAGCATTATGGGTACCATTAGTCTCGTATTAATGTGTAGATCATTGTGTTGATAGTAGTTTCATGAATTGGAGCTTCCCGGAGCAGTTTGAGCCTGGACAACATCGTCCTCGCAGCTATTCGTCGGATGACAGGTAGGTTATGGCTTTTCCTACCTAGACTCTGCGTATATAGGCTATAACTGCATTAATTAGTATCCTTGGGTGGATTGTTTTAGGTTGGTACCCCAGACCGTGCCCGTCTTTTCTGTCTGTTTATTTCATACGTTGATTATAATATTCGTATCAGTATTGTATATTACCCTTGTGGTCCTGTGTGGCCTTGTATTGACTCTGGAACATAGATGGTTGGTTATTTTGGAATGTCCGTGAGTCTCGAACATAGAGCTTTGAGTTTAGGCTGGTTATGACTGCCGTAGAAATGTTGATCCTGTGCAGGGCCAATAGGAAATGTTTGTGGGCCATTTTAGGTTACTCTATTGTTTGCGAGCATATCATACATGAAAAGGTTTTCCCTGTATGTTTTATAATGAGTTTAGCTTCGAGCCTACTATAATTGATTTTCTAAACTTTGCATGGCCCCGAGGGCATGTTTTTGGTACATGACTTTGAAAGGGCTTTTGAACTGAATTTTATGAACCCTCTCAGAGTAGAGGAAAGATTATGATGATTTGATTACTGGTTTTCATCCTGTTACTAGGCTCGGCTGGACCATAGCGCTAGAAATTATTTTCTACGAATTTAGACCCGGATACGAGTCGGACACCCTGTTTAGGGATTTTGATACTTGATTTCTATTTTAGACCTGGATACGCTCCGGGCATCCTCGATGAGGGTTATTGAGACATGACTACTGCTTTAGACCCAAATACGCTCTGGGCACTCTTGATAAGGGTTATTGATACATGTCTACTAATTTAGACTCAGATCAAATCCGAGCACGTACTGCGAGATCCTGATTGTTGAGATATTTGAGTTTCATGTTTGTATATGGTCTACAAGTAGAACTCCATGGACAAAACTATTCCGAACCAAGTGCTATAGGCTAACGGTGACCAGAGGGAGGGGTGTACGATGGAGTAGAGGTACTCGGGAGAATTCTTTCCATGGATCACCCTTTTATTAGACCTTTGGGGAACCGAAGGGGGTAACATACAACACTGCAATCACACTTGGTTACAGATTCCTATCATATCATCATGCATATTTCACTCGGATTCCACCCTTGTTTGCTGTGTGTTCAGTGTATACTCCGGTTGTATAGGCGGTCGGAGGGTTTGTTTTCACTTGATTGCATTCCTCAGTTGTATGGGCGGCCATTGGGACTATAGGTAGATTATATTACTCCTGTCATTTCATAGCCCTAGTTGTGGTCCTTGGTTCTTGTGGATTGGTAAGTTTTAGCCTGTTGAGGCTCCGAGTTTTGGGCTTGAGTATTGAGGGGCTAGTGAGTCCTATATCTTTGAGGATCCGTTGGGTATCCTCCTGAGCGGTTGTGATTTATCGGACGATGTTCGTTATCTTGATTTTGAGTAGAACTCTGGGTTCTAGTGGTTTAGTTATTCCATTCTAGATTGCAAATTGTAAGATGGATCCCGATTCATGCTTATCTTGAGAGTTGGTGTTTTTAGTATGTTTTCGTTACTTTTATGGCTTTTAGTTGATTATGTTGGGTTGCTTTCCTCCTTTCCTCCTTTCCTTTCTTACTTGATGTTACCGGTATACCGCCATGTTCCTGATTCTCTCTCTCTTTATTTATACTATTGTTTCAAGGATCCCAGGTGCGTCCCTTTTTTTTTACACCTGTGTTATGTGTATATTTATTTTCTGTGCTAGCATTGTTTGTTATTGTTTGTTTATTACTCTTGGTTGTCTTTTCTTTATGCTAGTTCCTTGTGCTTCCTCTATTGTTTTTTGTGACCATTTTCTTGCAAACTGCTATATTACTATTTTTATATCTTATATGCGCTCAGTCAGCCTATAATGCCTACTGAGTACCCGTTATCTTGGTGCTCATACTACACTTCTGCATCTTTCTAGTGCAGATATTAGTTGAGCTTTTGCCGTTGACCGCGTTGGAGACTCGTGCAGTTTTTGGATCTTCGAGACTAGGTTGAGCGCCTGGCGATCGGGGCTTGACCACATCTCCTCTTTTGTACTGTTACTCCTTGTACTTTTGGAGACAAATTTATATTGTATTTTGTTACTTCTAGCTTTTGTACTCTATTAGAAGCTTTTGTACTATCGATTCCAAGTCTTGGGGTTGGTGTAGTATCATTTGTATATATATTTTGGGTTATTGCTTCCGCGTTGTCTTATCTTTATATTCTGCTTTCTCTTATTTCTGTTCATTGTGCGTATTGGTTAGGTAGTAGCCCATTACTAACTGTTCCGAGCTACGGGAATTAGTTCGCCTACTGGGGGTTGTAGGTGCCATCATGACCTGAGAAATTAGGTCGTGACATAAAAATCTGCGGAAAAAAGCGACAGAAAAAGTGACACTTTCCGTCACTTTTGCAAAAAAGTAAATATAATTTTTTTAAAAAAAGAGAAAAGCGATGGACAACGCCATTTTTGTCGTCTCTTTCCTTGAGCGACGCTGTACGTCGCTTTTCTGTCCCTCTCTTTTTGAGCTTTTTTTAGTAATGAGTTAAACCACCAATAAATATACTTGTCAAATTCCATTGTAGACATACTTGTTCCTGTTATGTCTGAATATAAAGTTGGAAATATCATCATGCTCTAACTTAATAATTGGGATTGTTTTTTTCCTAACAACAAGTTTTTCATGAAAATAAAAATGAGTAACACTTCTCTTGTTTATAAAATCTGTAAATTTGTATTTTAATACAAAAATGCCATATTTTTTCACTAATCCATTTAGTATTCTTCAGGTAAATTTGTGTAATGACCCTTCCGGTCATTCTCGCATTTTTGCTTTCTTTGTACTACTACAACTTGCTTGTAGTGGTCCCAAGTCATTTATGGCTTACTGGGATCACTGGTTCGATGCTCGGGCCGTTTGTTAGTTTGTTATAGTCATTTTCTTATTTTAGAGCTTTAACTTGGGAAATCGTTGACTTTAGTCAACATTCTTAGCAAACGTGCTCGGAATCAGATTCTGATAGTTCTGTTAGCTCTGAAGTATGGACTTTGGTCTAGTTAGACCTTTAGTCGGGGTCTAGGAGCTTTCAGTATAGTTCTCCCTGTTTGTGATTTTAGGCTAATTGGGCTTGAAAGTTTGACTTTGGTCAATATTTGGAGAAGACAGCCTCAGATAGGATTTCTGTCAGTACTGTGGGCTCCAGAATGTTGTCTTTGGACTAGGGGACCTTTGGTTCAGGTCTCAAGGCTTATGGACTTATTTTAGGGTGTTGGGTTTCATTTTGGTTAAAGTTGGCTAGTTGGGTGTGGGGCCCACTTTTCTCTGAAATGATCTCCGTAGGGAGTTTCATCGATTTAGTTGAGTCTAGAATATCATTTCTAGTAGGGTAGCACTTTTGGTTTGTGTCCATGAGGTTCAGAATATTCCCAAGTGTGCGATCGGATTAGGTTTGAGTTGAGTTTGTAGCTAGTTGCTACTGTTTCTGATACAGGCTTGGTGGTGGTGCCTTGGCTGCACTTGCGCAGCCGTACCTGCACCCTTGGTGCCATGCCTATAGTTCCCGGAGGCTTTAGCAGGGGGCTTCTACTCTCCCTCACCCACGGTGGCAAGGTCGCCCCTGCAGCTTATAAGGGACTTTTTCTTCATTATTCTTAAGTCCCTAAAAATATTTCCTCCATTTTCTCTCTAGAGATTTAGCTCAAATTATCTGTGGGATCATCATTTAGTATTGGGGTGGCATTATCCATGCTCGTGATTATTTTATCGCCGTCAATTGTAAGTTCTAATCCCTTAATTTCCGTCAGTATCTTCCTTTAATTCCTAAATTGTTCTTGGGTGTAGGGGATGTTCTAGGCCCTTCTGTTACCTAAATTCCCCTCAATGTTTGAGCATGCGTTACTGGTAATGATAGAAACCTCGTGGTAGCTTTTATTTTTGGCTTTGGGTTGCGGGGTTCACGAGCCCATTTTTGACCCAGATTTTGACCCGACTAAATTATTAGCATTATGGGTATCGTTAGCTTTGTATTAACAAGTAAATTTTTTTTTTGATAGTTTGATTGCTATTCGATACTTCTCGTAGCAGTTCAAGCTAGGGCGATGGCTTTCCAGTGCTTTTCATCGGACGCCAGGTATGTTACGGCTTACCCACCTTAGATTCACATATACAGAATATAATTATACTATTTAGCATCCTTGGGTTGGGTTTACTAGGTTGGCACCCCAGACCTTGCCCTCTTTCTTTCTGTCCATCCTTATTTACTCCGTTGGCTTTAGTATTTGAGATAGTTTGATAATATTACTCTTGCGGCCCTGTGTGGCCTTTGCTTATGCCTTTGGACCATAGATGGTGGGGTATCTGGGGAATGTTCATGAGTCCCGGACATTGATTTGCAATTATGAGCTAGTTATCTATGTTGTAAAGCGGATTAAGCTTGTACAAGTTTGGTAGGTTGATTGTGAGTCATTGGGCTATTGGTTGTATTCGAGCATTTCATCATTATCATGCAAAGAGTTTTCTGCATTGATTTATTACTACGATGTTTGTGGGTCTATCTATCACCAGTTTTCTAAACCGTGCATGGCCTCGAGGGCTCGTTTTCAGTTATAAATGGTTTTAAAATGGATTTAAATTTATTTTATGGATCTTCTTGGAGTAAAAGAGATTTGTAATGTTTTTTCACACTAATTCTAGACTCGGCTGGTCCAGAGTGCTAGACCTATTTTCTACTGATTTGATACGATACTAGGCTTCGCTGGGCAAAAGCACTAGACATGCCCTTTTTACTAATTTTAGATCCAGATAAATTCTGGGCACACATATTGAGATATTAAGAGTTTATATATGGTCTCTAAGACCTATATAAACCTTGCCAATCTGGACTATGGGCTACAGGCTGAGAGCACCGGAGGAGGGGTATACGAGGGAGTAGAGGTATACAAGAAAAGCCGTCCGTGGGTCCTACCTGCTAGGCCTACGGGCACCAAAGAAGCTTCATACAAAACCACTGGCATGAGATATCATATCATACATTGTTTGCATGGTTCCACCCTTGTTTTCTATTTCTTGAGTGTATGCCCTGGTAGTATGGGATGCCAGGGAATTTGTTTTCACTTATATGTGTTCTCGAGTGTATGGACGGCAGTTGGGACTGTAGGTAGATTAGTTTACTCACTCCTATTAAAATACTTGTTACTTATTGTTCGACCATCCTTACCTTGTGAGTTGCATTGTTAGCTTGTTTATGTTTAGTTGTTTTTCCTTCTTTCCCATTACTTGAGGTTACCGGTATACCTCCATGTTTATTAAACTTTATGTATATATTATTATTGCAAGGATCCGGGTGCGTTCTCTACTCTTTCACTTGTGCTCTGTGATATATCTTCTGTGGCTAGCATAATATACTTGTACTCTCCTTGCCTTCTATTTGTTGGTAGCTTCCGTGTATTCTCCTCTGTTTGCTTTTGTGATGACTTCCTTCTTATCTTCTATTTACTGATTTTATATCTCATATATGCTCAGTTGGCCTATGATGCCTACTGGGTACCCATTGCTTTGTAATTAATGCTCATACTACACTTCTGCATTTTTCTAGTGCAGATTCGTGTGTGAGCTATCACCGTTGATGCACATAGACTTGTGCATCACTTTTGAATATTCGATACATAGGGTGAGATCCTGAATTGGCGCTTGGATTTTATCCTCTTTTTTGGCTCTATGTACTCTTTTGCTATTCCAAGACAATTGTATATTCTTTTTTGTACCCTCTTGTACTCTGTATATTTAGTAGTGGCTTCTATACTCTAATACCAGGTCATGGTATGGTTTAGATTCTGTATATATATATATATTTCATATTGTCTCCTCTTTTATGTCTTCGTTACATTCTTCCGCTTATTACTCTTTCCAGTACGTGCTTTGCTTTAGTAGTGGCCCATTACTAACCGTTCAGGGCCGCGGGGATTGGTACACCTACAGGGGGCATTATAAGTGCCATCATGACCTGAGAAATTAGGTCGTGATAGCTTGGTAGCAGAGCCTAGGTTCACCGGTGTTATCAGTATAAAAGCTAATTTCTAGTAGAGTCCTGCGGATCGGGGCAGAGACGCCCATAGCCTATCTTCGTGTCACACCCCGAGCCTACACCCTAGATGCAACATGGTGCTCAGAGTCACAAGTGACCCTAAGCTAACCCATGGCCTGGCATACTTCTAAGATATAGACTGAAAGATAATACGGAAGTTAAAATGTGCTGAGCTCATTAAAATATTATAACAAAATAAACTTTCATAAACGGAGATACAAAAGCATTTGAAAACAGATATAACTGACTGATTGACTGTCTGTCTAACTGTCTATGAAGCCTCTATTAATACTGACTATAGTTATCCGGGACATGACCCTCAACTATCTCTAATCGCTATATCAAACTGAAAATAAACTTCTTATGACTACTTCTGACTGGAGTTCCCGAATAAGGAAAACTCAACCTCAATTGTTGACTGGAAGCTGCAATCTGTCTGACCATGATCCTGAGAGCTAGCACTTAAAACCTATATCATAAAACAATGCAGCACAAGGAATGTATGCGGTCAGTACTTTGAATGTACTGAGCATGTGAGATAATGCACTAACTTTGAAATCATGAGAAAACATGTATACTAAAAGCATAACTGAAAACTGGACTAAGTATAACATCTAAAGTGCATAAGTCAAAACTGTAGAACATAAACTCTTTTACTGAAGAGAATGTAAATCATGTTGCTGGACTGTAACTATGAGATCATGATGTTTAAAGATAAGTAAAATTGTTACTTAGGATTCCATGGATTAAAAGATAAAGTATGTCTGTAAATCATAAAATAGTTCAACTGAGCTGAAAGTCATGAGTCATGCTAAAAGTCATGTTTAAAGTAAATCCTTATGAGAATTTCTCCTACTAAGCATGCTGAAAATACTGATATAGTGTACTGAATGCAAGCTGAAAGGTATAAGTTGATGCAATGACCAAGTATATAAACATGCAATTGTATAATACTGAACTGAACTGAATAACTGAATACAAGGTCAAGGAATAATGAATATGGACTATAGGAGCTACTGTTAACCGACATACCCCAAGATGAGCTAATTGTGGGGCCAACCTGTAACCTTGACTGAGAGGGTGTTCATACCTTGCCAAGGGTACAAACAAATATGACGTGGATCAACTAAACTTATGTCCACAAGGGACAAGGGTGTCAAGCCTAATCAAATGGGTGACCCCTTTAGAAACTACGGTGGCGCCGTAGTTGTGGGACTTAGGGACTGCTACTAAAGGTCTCAGCCCAAACTGACGGGTGAGCCTTCATCCTTTTGTCTTCTCGGTGCTAAGTATACTCCCAACTGAATATAAAGCTGTGAATGCAACTGAAATACTGGATAGCTCAAAATACTGATATAAACTGAGAATGCCAACTATTGCTGAGAATAAAGCATTCTAATCATTTAATCATGACTGACTGAGTACCTGACAAATAATGCATGAGAATGATTTGTATCATGTGACATATCTGAATGTCAAAACTGTTCATATTTAAAACATAGTTTGTAGATCATACTGAAAGTAGGTCGAAGCCTGCTAAATCATGCATAGTTCTTTGTACTTAAAACAACTGGACTGAATGATTGGGAATCATGAATACTTGTCTGGAAGCAAAACCCATAGTTAACATCATCATGAGGAAACTTAAACTTGTTTAGACTGAATGCTGACAAGCTGAACTAAATTCTAAAAGGAGAGCTAAATTCTGAGAAAATATAGTAAAATTAGGCTAAAACATGCTTCTACCAAATATCTTGGATTTTGAAATCTATTTGCAGGAATTCATGTAAAAATCATTCTAACAAGGCTATTAGTTATGTAGAATCATCAAGAAATTGAATTCATAGTGAAACACATGTTTGGGTAAGAACCATAGAATACTCTTCTGAGGTATCTCTTAGCTTCCTCTTTCCCGAAAAGGCTATAATTGAAGATGCTTCCTCTTCTAACACTTAGCAATCTGATCTTTGCTTATTCGTCTACTAACATCACATATCTAAGCTTACATCCACCAAAGTCAACTAAATTCAAACTACACTATGGGACTCAACATCCTCTATCTATAATATCTTGAATTCATTGCAACAACATACTACTTTGGATACATATCTACCTTTCTATCATTCAAGGATCTTCTTCACATAGTTCAAATATGCTCTAAGTAATCTTAACCAACCATTCTTTCTCTTATAGCTACTATACTTCTGAATTCGTACATCCAGTTCTGGGGTCATTCTGCTACTTATGGCCTATAAAATCTCAATCCACACTAATTGCTGAGTAACTATACTACCCAAGCACTTACACAACCATACCCTTTGGCTAAGGTTCCATTCGTAGTAAAGTTTTTGGAAGAGGGTCTGAGAGCACATTCTACTGTAGGCTCAACTGCACGAGTGGAAAAGGATACATGTTTTTGAATCAGTAGACTTTAATGCACTAGTGGGCTCCTCTCAAGCCCTTGTGCAGTCTCTTAACATTTTTGATGAATCTATCTGAGAGCATCTTATTGATAGGAATCTGAACAATATTGTCTCTACTACCTCAAAGATGAGGCTTAATTGGAGGAATTGGATCAATGCATAAATCTGCATAAGTTTATGAAGGAACAATTCTACTGTATGATTTGGAGTATGAAAGAAGGGAAACATTTCCTAAATGCTCTGTAGCCTCCTGATTATAAGTGTGGTGCACAACACACCCATAAGCAAGACTCTACTAGACATGGCTTCACATACACCCTAGGACACTTGAAATCTGTGCTCTGATACCAAGTTTGTCATGCCTCGAGCCTACACCCTGGATGCGACATAGTGCTTAGAGTCATAAGTGACCCCAAGCTAACCCATGGCCTGACATATTGCTAAGAATAGACTGAAAGATAATGCGGAAGCTGAAATTTGCTGAGCTCCTTAAAAATATTATAACAAAATGAACTTTCATAAACTAAGATACAAAAGCATTTGAAAACATATACAACTGACTGACTGACTATCTGTCTAACTGTCTATGAAGCCTCTATTAACACTAACTATAGTTATCCGGGACACGACCCCTAACTATCTCTAATCGATACATCAAACTGAAAATAAATTGCTTATTACTACTTCTGACTAGAGTTCTTCAATAAGGAGAACTCATCCTCAATTGCTGACTGAAAGCTGCAATCTGTCTGACCATGATCCTAGGAGCTAGCACTGAAACCTACATCATAAAATGATATAGCATAAGGAATGTATACCGTCAATACTTTGAATGTACTGAGCATATGATATAATGCACTAACTTTGAAATCATGAGAAAATATGTATACTGAAAGCATAGCTGAAAACTAGACTAAGTATAACATCTGAAGTGCATAAGTCAAAATTGTAGAACATAAACTCTTTTACTGAAGAGAATGTAAATCATGTTGATGGACTGTACCTATGAGATCATGATATTTAAAGATAAGTAAAACTGTTACTTAGGATTCCATGGATTAAAAGATAAAGTATGTCTGTAAATCATAAAATAGTTCCACTGAGCTGAAAGTCATGAGTCATGCTAAAAGTCATGTTTAAAGTAAATCCTTAGGGGTGTTTCTCTTACTGAGCATGCTAAAAATACTGATATAGTGTACTAAATGCAAGATGAAAGGTATAAGTTGATGCAATGACCAAGTATATAAACATGCAACTTTATAATACTGAACTGAACTGAATAACTGAATACAAGGTCATGGAATAATGAATATGAACTATGGGAGCTACTATTAACTAACATACCCCAAGCTGAACTAATTATGGGGCCAACCTGTAATCCTGACTAGGAGGGTGTTCATACCTTGCCAAGAGTACAAATAAATCTGACATAGATCCACTAACTTGATGTCCACAAGGGACAAGGGTGTCAAGCCTAATATGATGGGTGACCCCTTTAGAACCTACGGTAGTGCCATAGTTCTGGGACTTAGGGACTGCTACTAAAGGTCTCAGCGTAAACTGATGGGTGAGCCTTTATCCCTTTGTCCGCTCGGTGCTAAGTCTACTCCCAACTGAATATAAAGCTATGAATGCAACTGAAATACTGATATAATCTAAGAATGCCAACTATTGTTGAGAATGAAGCATTCTAATCATTTAATCTTGACTGACTTAGTACTAACAAATAATGCATGAGAAATGGTTTGTATCATGTGACATATCTTAATGTCAAAACTGTTCATATTTAAAACATATTTTATAGATCATACTGAAGGTAGGCCGAAGCCTGCTAAATTATGCAAAGTTCTTTTGTATGTAAAATGACTGGACTGAAGTGATTGGGAATCATGAATACTTGTCTAGAATTAAAACCCATAGTTAACATCATCATGAGAAAAATTAAACTTGTTTAGACTGAATGCTGATAAGATGAACTGAATTCTGAAAGGAGAGCTAAATTCTAAGAAAATATAGTAAAATCAGGAAACATCCTTCTCCCAAATATCTTGGGTTTTGAAATCTATTTGTAGAAATTCATGTAAAAATCATTCTAACAAGGCTAGTAGTTATGTAGAATCATCAAAAAATTGAATTCATAGTGAAAAACATGTTTGGGTAAGAACCCTAGAATCATAACTTGTAAATTCATACTGAAATCTAAAACTTTGGGCATGAGGGTGAAAGAAAACCCTCATTGGAATCCCACATACCTGGTTGATGATATTCCTTGAAGAGAACCTGAATTTTGAAGCTTGATGGACAAATCTCTATGTCTAAAATTTGGAGAAGATCGCTCTTTTCTCCTTTGAAACTGACTTGCGAGATTGAACGAGGAAAACTGATATGTTGGGAGGTATTTTACTTAATAAAATATGCCTAAAACTATTTATAGTCGAAGCTAAAATAAGAAGTAATGGTCTGAAAATACCCCTGAAATACTAAATTAAAAGTTGCTGAAAAAACTCATTGCTAGGTTCCACGAGCATGAACCACGACCTGTAGAATGGATCACGGTTCGTGGATCATTCCATGACCCGTGGAACCTCTTCATAATTTTCAGGTGAAAAATAAATTGCAGGAATGATTTTCACGAGTTCAATCCACGGTCCGTGGTTTGATCCATGAGCCGTGGATTCCTCTCGTGGTTTCTGTCTGCCAGTTTGACAGACAGTTACATTTTAGTAAGACACTCATAACTTTTTACATCGGACTAGTATTATTGTGCAATTGGTGGCGTTAGAAAGAAGACTCAAAGACCCTTAATTTGGTAAGTACTAGGACACCTAACTTTTTATATTCTAAAAGTTATGATCGTTTGAAGTTGACCCTAGTTTAGTCTTACATGAAAACTTTTTTGGTTGGGGTGCTTTCAACTTAACTTGCTTCTAGGAGTTTTTTATGAACATGATTCGCATCCAAAACACTTCCCACACTAGGGAATTTATCATTCCGCTCATGGAAATAGTTCAGGTCTTAGCTTAAAATTTTTGGAGTGTTACACTTCGGGAGGCTATAGTGGTATTTTAGGAGACATGACTCTTCTTTTACTTCTATATTGTGCGCTTTATCCTAGATGGTTTCCTGGAATCTCATTTGTTCCATTCACTGTTCTGCAGATGGCTCGTATGAGATCTTCAGTAGCAAATGAGGGCGAGCCTTTGGCACCAACACACCCGACTCCAGCCAGGGGCCGAGGTGGTCATAGATATAGAGGTTAAGGATGTGCCCGAGCAGTGGCACTAGTTAGAGATCCTGAGGCCGAGTTTGAGCCCGAGTTAGTACTAGATCAGCAGCCCGTGGACCAGGGAGTAGCCCAGGTTCCACCAGGGCTAGTACCAACATCCATGTCAGCACCAGCCATAGCTCTTTCATCATATATCCAAGGTTTGCTTCTCCAGTTACTGGGTATGGTTGGGGGTCAATCTTCAGATATAGCACGGGATATCTGCTTAGGGGGAAACCCTAGGTGCTTAGAGTTCAAGAGCGTAGCCGACTACTGTGACTCCCCGTGCAGAGGTTCTATTAGTGCCAACAGTCGCTCAGCCTCTTGCTCCTTGCCTAGTTATGACAGAGTTGGAGCAGAAGGCTTTGGGCTGATTCCTGAGATTCTCCCTGTCGAGGTTCTCTGGTGCACCTGGTCAGGATGCTTATGACTTTATTTCCACTTGTGAGTACATGCTTCATCATCTTAGTTTATTAGATACTCACGAAGTCGGTTATACCACCTATCCGCTGAAGGGCCCAACTAAGCTTTGGTGGAGAGCCTTTGTAGCTTGCAGACCATCTCAGTCTCCTTAGTTTACTTGGAGAGAGTTTTAGGAGGCTTTTATGGCCAAGTTCTTTCCACAGAGTGATCGTGAGCGCCGTAGGGAGCAGTTCACCCAATTAATGCAGGAATCTATGTCAGTGGCTGAGTATGAGACCCATTTCTACCATTTGGCTCCATTTGGGTTTATGATCATTCCTACAAAGCCAGACAGGGTTCATTGATTTATTTGGAGGTTGAGGACCGATCTTTGACAGACTTTAGAGATACTAGTTACTAGTGGGTGACCATTTTACGCTATAGAGGACCATTCCCGCACTATAGAGGATTTGCATCATCAAGATCCGAAGGCTAAAGATAAGAGGCCATACTATCAGGGCGGTTATAGTGGTTCCCATTTTAGCGGTAGAGGTTCAGGTCAGTGGGGCCGAGGTTATCAGCCACAATAGCATCAGGGTCAGTCTAGTTGGACAGTTCAGGCATCACTTCAGACTTCAGTTAGGCATCATTTTAATTTGAGTCATTGCGGTCAGCATAGATATAGTGGTCAGCCATCGAGGGGTACAATATCTGAGGCATCAGGCCATGGTGGCCATACCAGTTCAGCCAGTTTATCTCGATAGAGCAGGCCATTAGGGCCGTGCTATGAGTGTTGTATTATTGGTCATTTTGTCAGAGAGTGCCTCCAGTAGGGTATAGTTCAGCTAACCGCTCAGCTGGCTCAGCCTTTAAGATCAGTACATCCATTGATTAGGGAAGGTGGTCTCCCAAGTAGAGGTGGTGCCCAGCATGGTAGGTCAGGTGGTCGAGATGGCGGTCAGTCAGGTAGTTGTCAGTGTCAGTTCTATGCGTTCCCTAGTAGACTAGAGGTAGAGGCCTTAGATGCGGTGATCACATGTATGATTTTTGTCTGCCATCAGCCAGCTTTAGCATTATTTAATCCCAAATCTTCATATTCATATGTATCTGCCTACTTTGTTCCTTATTCGGGGTTGGCTAGTGAGCCATTATCTGTTCTTGTATCTCCTGCTTCCCCGATAGATGATTCTTAAGTAGTGGATCGGGTTGTTAGATCCTGCTTCATAGTTGTTGGTGATCTTGAGACTTGGGCTGACTTGATGATTTTATATATGCTAGATTTTGATGTGATTCTAGGCATGGACTGGTTATCCCTTCACCGAGCAGTTTTGGATTGTTATGTCAAGACCGTTACCATAGCCGTGCCTAGTGTATCCCCGATTATGTGGAAGGATTCTGTTAGCCGCGCACCATCAGGGATCATTTCTTGTCTTCAAGCTAGGTAGTTGATTTTGCATGGGTGTTTGGTTTATCTAGCATATCTCCTAGATGTTAGCACCGACACTTCTTCTCTCGAGTCGGTCCCTATGGTTAGGGAGTTCTTAGATGTGTTTCTGACTGATCTGCCAGGACTTCCACTTGAGCATGATATAGACTTTGCTATTGAGTTAGAGCCGAGTACCAGGCCCATTTCTATTACTCTATATCATATAGTTCTAGCTGAGTTGAGAAAGCTTAAGGCTTAACTTTAGGACTTGTTATCTAAGGGTTTCATTATGCCGAGTTTGTCACCTTTGGGTGCTCCAGTCCTGTTTGTGAAGAAGAAAGATGGTTCAATTGGGATATGTATTGATTATCAACAGTTGAATAAGCTGACTATAAAGAACAGGTATCTGATGTCGTGTATAGATAAATTATTTGATCAGCTCCAGGGTTCAGCAGTGTTCTCTATGATAGATTTGAGGTAAGACTACCACTAGTTGAGGATTAGGTTGGAGGACATCCCTAAGACAACATTTAGGACACGTTATGTCCATTATGAGTTCTTGGTGATGTCTTTTGGGTTGACTAATACCCCCGCAGCTTTCATGGACTTGATGCACATGGTGCTTAAGCCGTACTTGGATTTTCTTGTGATAGTATTCATTGATGACATATTGATATACTTGTGGAATGAAGAGGAGCATGAGCAGCACTTGAGGATCGTACTCCAGAATTTAAGAGATCATTAGCTTTATGCCAAGTTCTCAAAGTGCAAGTTTTGGCTTTGGTCAATAGCATTTCTAGGACACGTAGTGTCTAAGGATAGGATTAGATCAATGGACCCAAGGAAGATTGCAGATATTCATGATTGGCCGAGACCTACTACTCCTATCGAGGTTTGCAGTTTTATTGTGTTTGTAGGATACTATAGGAAGTTTATTGAGGTATTTTCTTCCATAAAAGTACCTTTGACTAGGCTGACTAGGAAGGATGTCCCATTTCAGTGGTCTGATCAGTGCGAGGACAGTTTCCAGAGGCTTAAGGCCTTATTGACTTCTGCTCCTGTGTTGACATTGCCACTTGAGGGTCAGGGCTTCTTAGTTATTATGATGCCTCATCTCTTAGTCTTGGTTGTGTGTTGATGCAACAAGGTCAAGTGATAGCATATGCATCAAGGTAGCTCAAAGATCACGGGTGCAATTACCCCACTCATGACTTAGAGTTGGCAGTTGTAGTCTTCGTGCTTAAGATCTGGAGGCACTATTTTTATGGAGTTTACTATTAGATTTACACCGACCACCATAGTCTTTAGTATATTACGAGTCAATAAGTGCTAAACTCTAAGCAGCGGAGATGGGTTGAGTTACTAAATGACTTCGACTTTACTATTCTGTACCATTCAGGTAAGGCAAATGTGATAGCAGATGCCTTGAGCCAGAAGGTAGTGAGTATGGGCATCTTGGCTTCTATTTCAGTTTTGAAGTGACCGTTGGCCTTGGAAATCCAGTACTTGGCTAACCATTTGGTTATACTTGACTTGTCAGATCCTAGTAGAGTTCTTGCTAGTATTGAGATTTGTTCTAGTCTGGGTGATTAGATTCAACAGCATCAATTTGAGGATCAACGATTGTGTGATATTCATGATGAAGTTGTACAGGGTGAGGCAAGCAGGGATACTTTAGATTCTTATGGTACTTTTAGATTTCATGGCTGCCTTTATGTTCTGAGAGTTGGGGATTTGATTCAGTTAGTTCTCTGTAAGGCTCATTATTGTAGATATTCCATCCGTTCGGGTGTAACTAAGATGTATAGAGATTTGAGGTAGCTTTACTAGTAGAGTGGTATAAAGCAAGACATAGTGGAGTGTGTATCTCGGTGCTTGAACTGTCAGCAGGTTAAGTTTGAGCACATGAGACCTGATGGATTGATATAGAGACTTCCCCTTCCTGGGTGGAAGTGGGAAGAGATCACTATGGACTTCATAGCATGGTTGCCACGTACTTCTCAAGGGTTTGAATCTATTTGGGTTTTTGTTGATTGGCTGACTAAGTTTGCACACTTTTTGCCAGTTCATTCTTCCTATAGTGCAAAGAGGTTGGCTCAATTTTATCTCCGTGAGGTGGTTCATTTGCATGGGGTTTTAACTTTTATTATTTCAGACTGTGGCACCCAGTTTACCTCTCCGTTTTGGAGGACTATTCAGCGAGAGATGGGTACAGAGATTCAGATCAGCATTGCATTCCACCCTCAGACAGATGGTCAGTCCGAGAGGACTATCTAGCTCTTGGAGGACATGTTATGGACCTGTATTCTTGACTTTGGAGGTTCATAGGATCAACATATGCCTTTGGCAGATTTTCTTATAATAATAGTTATCACTTGAACATTGGTATGGCATATTTTGAGGTATTGTATGGTAGGTGTTGCAGATCGCCAGTGAGTTGGTTTAGTAGTTTGGAGTCCAGGCCACAAAGTATAGACTTGCTTCGTGATTCCTTAGACAGAGTACATGTGATTCAGGTTAGACTCCAGGCAGCTCAGAGTAGGCAAAAGAGCTACACAAATCATAGACTCTATGCCTTAGAGTTCAATGTTGGTGATCAAGTATCTCTTTGAGTATCACCCATGAAGGGTGTGATGAGGTTTGACAGGCGGGGAAAGCTTAGCCCCAGGTATATTGGGCCATTTGAGATTCTTCAAAGGATTGGTAATATTGCTTATCTGTTATCTTTACCTTTTATGTTATCAGTTATGCACCTAATTCTCCACGTATCTATGTTGAGGCTTATGTTCTGGATGAGTCACATGTGCTATAGGGGGATTCAGTGCGGTTAGATGAGAGTTTGGCTTTTGTTGAGGAGCCGGTAGCCATTCTAGCAAGAGATGTCAGGAGATTGAGGTCTAGAGAGATTCCTGTGGTTAGGGTTCAGTGGAGGCACCATCTGGTCAAGGAGTCTACTTGGGAGACCTAGAGAGAGATGTATGCTCAGTATCTGCAGTTGTCTGAGCCTCCAGGTACTCCCTTTTCTTAACTTTTGAGGATGAAAGTATTTTTAGTAGTGGATGATGTAATGACCCTTTTGGTCATTCACGCATTTTTGCTTTCTTTGTACTGTTAGAGCTTGCCTGCAGCGGCTCTAAGTCAGTTATGGCTTGTTGGGACCACTGGTTAAGTGCCCGGGCTGTTCATTAGGTTGTTATGGATATTTTTCTATTTTAGAGCTTTAACTTAGGAAATCATTGATTTTAGTCAACATTCTTAGCAAACATTCTCAAAATCAGATTCAGACAATTTTGTTAGCTCCAAAGCAAGGACTTCGGTCTAGTTGGACCTTTAGTCGGGGCCTGGGAGCTTTTGGTATGGTTTTACCTCCCTTTCTGTGATTTCAGGCCAGTTGGGCTTGGAAGTTTTACTTTGGTCAACATTAATAGAAGACGGCCTCAGATGGGATTTTTGTTGGTGTTGTTGGCTCTAGAATGTCGATTTTGGGCTAGGGGGACCTTTGGTTCAGGTGTCAAGATTTCTAGACTTGTTTTGGGGTATTGGGTTTCATTTTGGTTACAGTTGGCTAGTTAGGTGTGGGGCCCAGTTTTCTTCGAAACAATCTCTGTTGCGAGTTTGGTCAATTCTATTGAGTTTGGAATGTCATTTATGGTAGGGTAGCACCTTTGGTTTGTGTCCATGAGGTTCGAAATATTCCCCGAGTGTGCGATCTGATTGGTTTTGAGTTGAGTTTACAGCTGGTTGCTACTGTTTCTGATACAGGCGCGGCATCGGTGCCTTGGCCACACCTGCGCAGCCACACCTGCACCCTAGGGTTCTGAGTCTGCAGTGCCTGGTGGCTTCAGCAGGGGCGCACCTGCGCTCCCTCACCCGCCGCGGCGAGGTCGCCCCTGCGGCGCCTGCACCTAGCGCTAGCAGCTTATAGGGGCCTTCTTCTTCATTATTCTTAAAGTCCCTAAAATATTTGCTCCATTTTCTCTCTAGATCTTGAGCTCAAATTCTATGTGGGTTCATCATTTAGTGTTGGGGTGGTATGGTTCATGCCCGTGATCGTTTCCTCATTGTCAATTGTAAGTTCTAATGCCTTAATTGTCGTCAATTTCTTCCTTTAATTCCTAAATATTCTTGGGTGTAGGGGCTGTTCTAGTCCCTTTATTTACCTAAATTTTGCTCAATTTTTTAGCATGCATTACTAGTAATGATGGGAACCATGTGGTGGCTTTTGTTTTTGGCTTTGGGTTGCGGGGCCTATGGGTCTGCTTTTGACTCGGATTTTGACTCAGCTAAATTATTAGCATTATGGATGTCGTTAACTTCGTATTAATGTGTAGATTTTATTTTTGATAGTTTGACTGCTATTCGGGGCTTCTCGGAGCAGTTCGGGCTCGAGAGATGACTTTCCATCAGCTTTTCGTCGGATGCCAGGTAGGTTATGGCTTACCCACCTTAGACTCTGTGTATATAGAATATAATTGTACTATTTAGGATCCTTGGGTCGGGTTTACTAGGTTGGCACTCCAGACCTTGCCCCTTTCCTTCTATCCGTCCTTTTTTACTCGATTGGCTTTAGTATTTGAGATAGTTTGATAATATTACCCTTGAGGCCCTCTGTGGCCTTTGCTTATGCCTTTGGACTATAGATGGTGGGGTATCTAGGGAATGTCCATGAGTCCCGGATATCAATTTGCAATTATGAGCTAGTTATCTGTGTTGTAGAGCGGATTGAGCATGTACAGGGCCGGTAGGTTGATTGTGAGCTGTTGGGCTATTGGTTGTATTCGAGCATATCATCATTATCATGCAAAGAGTTTTCTGCATTGATTTATTATTACTGTGGTTGCGGGGCTATCTATCACCAGTTTTCTAAACCTTGCATGGCCTCGAGGGCCCATTTTCAGTTATAAATGGTTTTAAAATGGATTTAAACTGGTTTTATGGATCTTCTTGGAGTAAAAAGAGTTTTGTAATGGTTTTTCACACTGATTCTAGACTCGACTGGACTGCAGTACTAGACCTGTTTTATACTGATTTGATACGATACTAGGCTCGGCTAGGCCAGAGCGCTAGATATGCCATTTTTATTGATTTTAGACCCGGATAGATTCTGGGCATGCATATTCATATATTGAGAGTTTGTATGTGGTCTCGAAGACTTCTATGGACCTTGACGATCTAGACTAGCGGCTACAGACCGAGAGTGCCAGAGGAGGGGTATACGAGAGGAGTAGAGGTATACGTGAGAAGCCTTTCATGGGTCCTACCTGTTGTGCCTATGGGCGCCGGAGGAGGTGCATATGGCACCACTGACACGTCATATCATATTATACATTGTTTGTACGGTTCCACCCTTGTTTGCTGTTTGTTGAGTGTACGCCCCGGTAGTATAGGATGCCAGAGGGTTTATTTCACTTGTATGTGTTCCTCAGGTGTATGGGCGCTCATTGGGACTATAGGTAGATTAGTTTACTCGCTTCTATTATAGTACTTGTTACTTATTGTTCGACCATCCTTACCTTGTGAGTTGCATTGTTATCTTGTTTATGTTTAGTTGCTTTTCCTTCTTTCCCGTTACTTGAGGTTACCGGTATACCGCCATGTTCATTAAATTTTATGTATATATTGTTATTGCAAGGATCCGGGTGCGTTCTCTACTCTTTCAACTGTGCTATGTGATATATCTTCTGTGGCTAGCATAGTATACTTGTACTCTCCTTGCCTTTTATTTGTTGTTAGCTTCCGTGTGTTCTCCTCTATTTGCTTTTGTGACAACTTCCTTCTTATATACTATTTACTGCTTCTATATCTTATATATGCTTAGTCGGCCTATGATGCCTACTGGATACCATTGTTTTGCAATTAGTGCTCATACTACACTTCTGCATCTTCCTAGTGCAGATTCTAGTATGAGCTATCGTTGTTGATGCGTGGAGACTCGTGCAACACTTTTGGACATCTGAGACATAGGGTGAGCTACTGATGACAGGGGCTTGGCTTTCATTCTCTTCTTTGGCTCTATGTACTCTTTTGCTATTCAGAGAAAGTTGTATATTCTTATTTTGTACCCTCTTGTACTCTATATATTTAGTAGTGACTTTTATACTGTGATATTTCAGGTTGTCTCCTCTTTTACATCTTCTTTACATTCTTCTGCTTATTACTCTTTCTTGTACATGCTTTGCTTCATTAGCGGCCCATTACTAACCGTTATGATCCGTGGTGATTGATACACCTACAGGGGGATTGTAGCTGCCATCATGACCTGAGAAATTGGGTCATTACAATTTACTTTACTAGGAACAAAAGATCCCCCCTTACAAAATAGTGTAAATAATCATAAGTCCAAACATAGAAAGAATTTTAACTCAAATGTTTGGCCCATTTCAAAATGTCTTCCAAAAGAATATAAATATAAGGCAAAAAATTACATGGAGTGTCCCCCAAAAGTGAGTGGCCCCATAAAGAAAAATCTTTAAATACTAGTCTTCCTTTCTTTTTATATATAGCAAAAATATATTTTTGCCCTTCTACACCACAACTCTCCATGTTCATTTGTCTCTCAACTTTTTTTTATTTCATTTTTTTCTTTTATTTTTTGTTTTTTTCTTTTTTCTTTTTTCGTTTTTTCTCAAACTTTATTTTTTTTCTCTTTTTTTTTATTCTTTTTGTTTTTGTTTTTTTATCTCTTTTTTTTCTCAACCTTTATTTTTTTCTTCTCTTTTTTTCTCTTTTCCATATGTTTATTAGTTTTCTTTTTCTCCTTTTTTTTTCTTAACTTTTATTATTTTTTGCTAATGAATAGAAAGTTGGATAATCCACAAAGAGGATCTTCTTTATTTGACATCGAAGTAAACTTAAGGGCGTGCTTTGTTATTTGAAAGTCCTTTTGAACAAGTCTTGCCTCTAAGGAAAGAGTTATAGAACATCTCATAAATCAAGGCACAATGAGGTAGTGTCAAGTCTTGCTCGTGGGGCATAACTTATTTTTTGGAAATTCTTGAGCTAAGCCTTGCCTCTAAGGCAAGAGTTATAGAGTATCTCATAAATTAAGACACAATAAAGTAGTGTTAACTCTTGCCCATGGGGCACAACTTATTTTTTGGGAGACCCTTGGGCTAAGTTTTGCCTCTAAGGAAAACATTATAGAGCATCTCATAAATCAAGATACAATTGTAAACTCTTGCTCATGAGGCATAATTTGTTGTTTGAAAGTCCTTGAGCTAAGTCTTGTCTCTGAGGCAAGAGTTATAGAACATCTCATAAATCAAGACACAATGTGGTAGTGTCAACTCTTGCCTATGTGGCGTAACTTGTTGTTCGAAAGTCCTTGGGATAAGTCTTGCCTCTAAGGCAAGAGTTATAGAACATCTCATAATTCAAGACACAATGTGGTAGTGTCAACTCTTGCCCATGGGGAATAACTTGTTATTTGGAAGTTTTGGGCTAAGTTTTTCCTCTCAGGCAAGCGTTATAGAGCATATTATAAATCAAGACACAATGTTGTAGTGTCAACTCTTGCCCATGGGGCGTAACTTGTTGTTTGAAAGTCCTTGGGCTATGTTTTTCTTTTAAGACAAGAGTTGTAGAATATCTCAGAAATCAAGACACAATGTGGTAGTGTCAACTCTTGCCTATGGGGCATAACTTGTTACTTAAAAATTCTTGAGTTAAGTGCCTCTAAGACAAGAGTTATAGTAGTATCTCATAAATTAAAACACAATGAAGTAGTGTTAACTCTTGCCTATGGGGCGTAACTTATTTTTTTGGGACTAAATCTTATCTCTAAGGCAAGCGTTATTGAGCATCTCATAAATAAAGACACAATGTGCTAGTGCCAAGTCTTGCTCATGGGGCGTAATTTGTTATTTGGAATTCTTTGAGCTAAGTCATGCCTCTAAAGCAAGATATATAGAACATCTCATAAAAAAATAAAAAAGATAAGAGTTCAGAATGACCCAAAAAAAGAAAAAAGAAAAATTAACATTCAAAGAAAATAAAAAAGTAGAAGTTGAGAGGACAAAATGAAAAAAAAAGAAAAATAAAGATTGAGAAAAAATGGAAAAAAAGAAGAAAAAATTTTAATTTTTTTTAAAAAAAAAAGGATAAAAGAAAAAATAAAAAAGAGAAAAAAAATAGAATTGAGAGGAGAAAAGAAAAAAAAAGGTTGATAAAAAAAACGTAGAAGAAAAAAACAAAGGTTGGAAAATAAATAAATTAAAATCAATGAAAAATAAAAAAGAGAAAAATAAATAAAAATAAAAGTCGAGAGACAAATGAGCATGGAGAGTTGTTTAAAAATATTTGAGGTATACAGGGGCAAAAAGGTAGTTCTTCTATATATAAAAAGGAAGAAAGACTAGTTTTGTAAGATTTTTCTTATGGGGGACAAAATAGTAAGACCAGCTTCTATGAGGACCATTTATGTAATTCACCCAATATGAGGTATATATTATTATATTATTATATTTATTTATTTTATCATGCATATATACTAATATTGTACATCTATATACATACTTATTTTACATACATACACATACTAACATACATGCATATTCTAGACCTCCACTACTCAACATACATGTATATATCATTTTACTACTTATACTATCTTACATATGACATACTTATAAGTTATTTTACATACACATACATTATACTCTACTACACATTTTATATATTCTATACACTCCATATAGTACTAACTTTTACCTATTATATACTCACTCCGTTTCAATTTGTTTGACCTATTTTGACTTGGCATGGAATTTAAGAAAGTAATGAAGACTTTTAAATCTTGTGGTTAAAAATGAAAGATATGCTAAATGTACCAAAATTTTCTTTAATCTTGTGATCTTAAACATGCCATGTAGAAAGTCAAAATTGAAGAGTTACTAAAAAGGGAAAAAGACATTCTTTCTGAAACATACTAAAAAGGAAAGTAGGCCAAATAAATTGAAACAGAAGGAGTATATAATTTACAATTACATTACATCTAATAAGTTTAAGGACTATCTTTGGATAGGCTTTGAGAGATGTCTTACACCTTTCCCTCGAAGTAAATAAGATCCTTACCCAAAATTTCACCGATTTTCACGATTAAACCGAATATACATTTACAAAAAAATAATTTTTTTAATGTTTTTTTAAAAATTAGGTTGCGATTCTAAACCCTTTTCAAAACTAGGTAGAAGAGTCAGATGTTGCAAACATATTTTGGTCAATTCAAAATAGAGCGCAACAAAGGGAAAAGAGACAACTCATAAAAAAACCATGAGGGTCGTTACATATCACTCTGCCCTTAACAATATCAACTCCACCAAAATGATCATTCCAAATGTTAAAAACAGTCATGTAAGTAAGATTACCATAGATAGTATTCACTTGTATATTAAATTTGTGAGAAAATAATAATTTTAGTCCCCGAGTTATTGCTATATTGTGATTTTCATTCTTGTGTTATTCGACCAAGCACATTTAATCTTTAATTAAATTAAATATGCTAAATTAGTCCCTGAATCTAACTGCCTGTTAAGCCATGCATTTCTGCATTTCATTTTAGACCTTCACTTTTTTATTTTTGAGTATGAAAATTTTAAAAAATGAAAAATAAAGAGAAGTTCATGAATATATAGCCACCAATGATGTCTTAACCAGTTTATGTACTTTCCTTCCTGGAACCTTCAAGAAAATGGTAAAAAGGGTTTGACTCCCAAGTTACTCCTTCAAACAAAGATTTAATTAATATACATGAAAATATAGTAGATGAACACTCCACCATATTCCTTGATCTACTAATTATTCACCCGGAGCAATAACTTGTAATGACCGGATTTGTTGTTATGGGTAGACTTTTCGTGCCAAGTTTCAAGTTAGAAAACTTCAAAATTTGGGAGTTGAAAATTTTGGGCTAGGCTAGTCTCGATCGATTTTGGAGCAAGGTATGGTCTAGGACAATCCGGGTAAATATTGGGTAACGTGTCCTATTTTGAGCTAGTTTTCCGTTTAGCTAAGACATAAAAGAGTTCGGGGGACTTTTCAAAATCGAATTCGGGTAAGTAGAACTCCCAGTATCTAGGTTGATGTGAAGGGGTTGTTCTGGAATGTAAAGAAAATGAGTGTGTTATAAAATAGACCAATTTGGGGGACTTTATGACTTTCTGTCCTGTGTCAACCGCTACAGCGGTTGACACACCGCCATAGCAACCTCCATCGTAGCGGAGAAAATACCACAACACCGGAAGTCAACGTCGATCAGCCTTCGCCATAGCGGTGGATTCTGCTACGGCGGTACCGCTATAGCAGAGCGGACCACTATAGAAGTGCATGACGGGATTTAATGCAGAAACTTTTCCAAAAATAGTTAGTTTTCTTCAACACGTTTTGGGAGAAGGGCAAGGCGATTTTGGGAGATTTTCATCAGTTTTCCACTAATTTTCATCTTAAAGGTAAGAATTCCACTCCCCAAACTCCTTACTATCTTTCCTACGCTATAGAATTGCTAGGGCTGGTCTTGAGAAATGGTTTGGAATGACCTAGGATGGTAGAATCCGGGGAAATAGAGGATTCTAAGGTGTAGAAGTTCTTGGGTGTTGATGATTTCATTACATTATGATCATGTGACCTTAGTTCCCTAAATGTATCCATAAAAATGGTAGGAATAGGTGAGTTAATAGTGGAAAAGCTAGGGAAAAGGGCGGGATGATCATGGTTGGCCTGGGGTTTGGGATTTTTGCATAATCCGGGTAAATTATAGGCCATAAAGATTGATTTTAGTTATTGTGTGTTGTTTTAGACCAAGAACCGGCAAGAACTTTGGGAAAATGAGAAATCTCCGGTTGAGTAAATGTTGGAATATTTCGAGGTAGGTGATGATTGTTGATTTCTAATATGCATTATGTGTTCACGTACTATTTCGTAGTAGTGTATGAGTTGCATGTTTAGAGAATATTGTGAATGTCTAGTTGTCCAGTAATCAGTATTGTGAAATGAACTTTTCATAGTAGTGTATGAGTTGCATATTTAGAGAATATTGTGAATGTCTAGTTGTCCAGTAATCAGTCTTGTGAAATGAACTTTTTTTATTTGCTTGTTGATTTTACAAGTATGTTTGTTCATTGGGTGTGATTGATTTGGACTTGTTATGACATTTGATTGGCTCGGGTATCACGCCTGGTATGGGTATACTAACGGTTGGCTCGGGTACCACGCCTGGTACGAGTTTACTAACGGTTGGCTCGGGTACCATGCCTTGTATGGAAAATCCTAATGATTGACTCAGGTACCACGCCTGGTATGGTTTGCTTAAAATTGCATTGTTGTTTTCTTTTGATGGTTCTATGAGTGGATCGGGTTGTATTCTTAAACTGTGATATTTGCATAAGGTTCATGAGAAGCCGGGTGATTTTATTTAAATGTGAGTTTGGTCTTAGGGTAGACCGAGATTGCATGTCTAACACTTAGGTGAGGTTAAGGGGATCCTTGGTGGATCCGAGTTATGTGGGAAAAGGGTATATGTTGTTGTTTTGGGTGTGGCCAATAGTTGTTATTTGATTCATGTGTTAATATGCTAAGAGAGGAAATTAATATCTGGCTAATTATTGACTTACTATATGTTTATGTACCTTACTATGTTATGGTTTAATGTTCATATTATGTTTATTGGAGTTGAACGATGATCCTACCAGTACACGGTATTTGTGTACTGACTTTATACTTGCTTTCCTTTTTGTGAGTACAGAAAATCTTCCGGTGGCTGACACGCGACCTCACCGGTAGTCCCAATGTTTTTAGACATTAAGGGTGAGCTGTTCAATCAAGCTACCTTGGTCTCTTTCATTTCATTTATAGCCCACTTATTTTGGGCTTAGACTCTTATTTATTTTAGGGTTGCATCCCCGCATTTTAGACTTTTGGTAGTGTTTTGGTATGATGACTTTCAGGTTCTAGGGAGAAATTTTTCGCAGGTTATTTATAGTAGTATTGAGATTGTTATTGAATTGCTAGTTTATTTTCTTGCACACTGATTTTGAGCTGCTAGAACGATTAAGTTTGGGGTCGTTGACGGTTCGCTAACCCGGGGGTTGGGTGAGTGCCACTCATAGCGGTCTGGGTCGTGACATAACTATGTTTCCAAGAGGACAGAGGATGTAGTAGAATCAACTCGATTAGTTCAATTGATAGATTTCATAATAATAGTCAGATTATAAATTTTTCCAAGGATGATGGCTAAAGAATTGCCGATCAGCAATTTGATTTTGGATGGGGAGGCTGTCGAAAATGGGGTTCTTAGGGTTGTCTTGAATAATGGGTTCATCTTTTTCGTGACTTTTCTTCTTCCCAGTTTTGTTTTTTCAAGAGAAATATTAATAGTAGAGTTTGTATCACAAGAAAATGCAGAAATATATGGCAGACAGAAAAGTTAACAGACAATTAAATTCAAGGACTAATTTAGCACACTTAATTTAATTATAGGTTAAATGTGTTTGATCGAATAACACAGAAATACAAATTACAATATAGCAATAACTCAGGGACTAAAATTATTATTTTTCCTTAATTTGTTGAAGTTATTTTATAACATAAAAATAGTACTCCTACTATCAAAACCAAAATAAAGATACTATACAATTTACTAAAAGATTATAGAAGCAAAGAAATAAATATACATGTATATATATGTACCGTGTTATCTTTTGTTTATAAGTTCAAGTGCGCTGGGGTGATTCTATTCTTGAAGGGTGGGGAGACTATATATTAAAAAAATATCACACATAAAATGTAAAACAAATATATTTGACATATCCAATTAAAGAAGAAAAGAAAAAATAGTTTGGTTCTATTACCAGTTCAGGTCCCATTGAGGTCTTTGTTCTTATGGGGGTGGGTAATTCCCGTTTTCTGTATTTACAGGCCACGTTTTGATTTCTTAGTTAAGTTTTACAAATTATTTGAGAACAATTGTTAGTTCATTTATCATCATTGTCAACTTTTCAAAAATTCCCCCTGGTTTTGCCTACGACACTTGTATCCCTTTTATTATTATTGATTTTTGAGAGACACTTTCAGGATAACTTCTTTAATTTTTGTACCATTGCTAGCCTCAAATTCAGAGGTCTTTAGGCATGGGAGTGTTCAATATCCACTACACTATCTGTTACCACATTAATTTGTGAGCATGTTCTTTTCTCGCTATGTGTTCGACCTATTTCTTAATAAAAATAAGGGTTGAATTCTTAACCAGTATTACTTCATCACATTTATTCATAGACACAAAGGTTGAAGGCATATTCCTCTCCTTAAAAATATCGACCTTAACCCTTTTATCGAGATTTCTCTCAAAAGCACGACTAGCTATTTTAAGAAACATAAATTTTTTAAAAAGAGATGAAAACTTATTTGATGTTTTCGCAAAAATAGCAATTCAATGAAAAAATCAAGTTACAGCTACAAGCCCTAATATCAGATTATTGACAAATTGTGGGTTTTGAAAAACACATCCAAATCAAAAAATATTAGTAAAAAGTTTAAGCTACAATGTATACTTAGCTTAGTGGAAGAACAAAAAAAATGAAAAAATAATGGTGGGCACAATCTCTTGATATCTGCAATAAATAATGAAGATGGCAGAAGAATGAGTAAACTTTTTAAAAAAGATTGGCCCGAGCCACATTCGAAAAAATTAGGTCTCATTGTATATATGACTATTGTTTTATCCCTTTTCAGAATTTATTATTTATTTTCACAAAATAAGGAAATAAAATGATTTTCAACATTTTAAAATTATTTCAAAACTTAAAGAAAATTTCAAAACAATTCTAAAACAAATAGAGTCGCCACTTAATTTTTTTAAAGAAATTAAGAAAACTTAAAACAATTTCAATGACTTAAAAACAGAAATAATTCTTTAAAATAAGGAAAAATAGGTAAGGGTTCAAGTAACATATTAAGAAGGTGTTTAAGGCACTTAAGAACGTCCGTTTGAAAAATGGTTGACCAAAGAACGATTTTGACTAACTTAAGGTAAAGATGACTAATTTTTGAAAGAGTTGAGATAAATAAAATATTTGATATTTATGAAGAAAAATGATTCACGAAAAATGCGATCACCCAATTCAAGGCAAAAAATGGTTCATTTAGCTAAAGAAAATTTATTTTTTGAAAAGATTCAAATTCGAGAAATTTTATTTAAAGCAATTATAATTTAAGGGAAAAGAATTGAGTTGTGATGGAAGTAAGTTATTTAAAAGAAGAGAAAACTTTATCAAATGCGATTGAGAAAAATTCTAATTTTTAGCTAAAAACCCCTCAAAGGAACACAATCGAATAAGTAGAAGAAATTGAAGAGATATTTTAAACCAAGTTATTAGAAAACCTAACATTAACATATTTCACATATTGAAAGATTCTTTTGGGCCTAAATAAGATTAATAAGCACATGAATGGGGTAAGAAAGCATCTTTATACAGAAATTCTTGTCATCGAAGCTCATTCTTTATTCTATTTTTTTAACCAATCTAAATAAGATATGAAATTTGGACAAAATGAATTACAAGAAAATAAATAAAGATAAAAATAAAATAATAACACTTTAGGGGATCTATTTAGATTAAATATTAGCTAATACAAATAATTCAAATATATACATGAAAAATAAAGAAGAGTTTGAGATTTGAGCCCCTGTTCTAGCCCATTCAAATTTGTCCAAGACTTTTGGACTGGACTTTCGTGGACTTTTAAGTCCACTTTTTTTAACTGTATATCAGTTGTGTATACTGTTGTATACCAGCTATATACTTTGTATCTTTGCTTCCCAAAACCTGTATATTAGCTTCCTGTTACTTCATATCACTGTATATCATTGTATACCAATGTATACTGGCTTGTATTTTTGCATATTTAGTCCATTGTTTGGACTTGGCACAAGTTCGACTTGAGATTGGGCTTTTCCCATCAGAAATGCAGGTGTGAGGAGTCCGTTAGACTCGAATGGAGTTCATGCAAAGAAAACATGGAAGATAAAGATCAGACACCTAATAATATCATTAAAAAATAGTTATAGAACATAATTTAAAACTAGCTCAACAAACATACTAGTTGCAAACAATGCCACAATGACCATGGAACTACTTAAGATAATTGGTCATTCACAAGCCTATGCATGATAATGGAATTTTTTAAGCCTAAAAAAAAGTGACAAGGGGAAGAGGTCAAGTAACAGACTGACATATGCTAGAGTAGAAACTAATTAATTGTAGTCAACTAACTAAGCCATTCTCATCAGTAAGTCCAAACACCAAAGTATTAGAGAATGACAAGGAGGAGATTACATCTTAGGGAAAGAAATCAAGTTTATCTACCCAAGGTAATGAAAATAACAGATTGTAACCTTCATGGTGCACCAGAAGGAAACAGGGGAAGAGAAGAGAGAAAATCTTAACCAAAAGGGCATAAATTACCTGTAATCTTCTAGTAACCTATAACAAAGTGGCAGAGAGGATCTTTAAATAGACCTTTGATATGAAGCTGTCATACAGAACTCTTATACGTGAAGCTAACCTAAATAAGTCAATCCAACAGTGATCTCAGGCCTAGTCTTCATAGAAAATGCATCACAACCAGCAATTCATTAAGTGAAACAGCAAATAAGTGAGCAAACATAAGTAGAGAACAGAGGGGCTTCAAGAAAAGCAAACAGGAGAGAAAAGTTTTAAACTTTGAGCTTTGTCTTAGGATATCTGGACTATCTAGCAATTGATCATTTCAACAAGACAAGCTAACCATGATCTCTCACAAGAAAGGTTCTTAATCGTGGAGACCTTTCTTTTAAGACATTCTATGATTCTCACACCATATATATCATAAACACTAGCTACTCAAGTGATTAGAGGGGATTAGAGGAGTTTCAGGTCTTTAGGATCTTTTGGGATGAGCCAAACCAATAAGTTCAAAGCTCATCCCAAGCTCGACTATTTTCCAAAAACTCAACACATCACTTCTCTCAATCACGCAGATTGATACCAACTAGACAAACAGAAAACAATGCTAAACAGTAGACAGATTATAAATAGGATTTCACATCACGGCAAACCAATAGTAAATAACTCTACAAACAAGGGAATAGAGCAAGGGATGGAGTTTCATCCTCCATTTCTCATCACAGTAAACAAACAAGACCAGCCTAGAAACAGTGGTTTAAATAACAAATTGCAATGAATATCAATTCACATGAATGATATACAACAAAACAATACGGGAATAAAGATGAGAAGGAGTAGAAATAAGTGGTGATTATTACTTTTTTCCGGGCAGCAAAGCTGAGACAATACGAGTTGAGTTCTTCGATGATTTTTCTGACGAACTTAGAGCTTGAGTCCTCTCTAGTTCTCACAACAATCCAGAAAATAAACCAAGACCCTTAAGAAACTTAAAAGAATGGTGTGATTTTCTTCGAATTTGCCCTGATTTTTCAAGTTTTCCCAAAATCAGAGAAAAAGACTCTCTAAGATTTTGCAACTCAAAAAACCTCCCTCTTATCAGTAACCAAAGGGTTTATATAGGAGATTTCTAGGGTTTCAATGGATGGAAATTGGGGGGGGGGGGTAAACGAGTGGAAATTTAGGATAAGGGTTGAGGAAAATTGAATTTCAAAAACCAAAATCTCCTGATTGAGACACGCTTGTACCTTATTGGTACGAAATCGATCAAGAGTCGATGATTTGGAAGGATTCCACCGCGATTTTAAGGTGAGGGACATTGAGGTGCCATCTGTCAATTTCTAGAAGCTTTGAGAATCTTCTGGGTATTGCCAGCTCAAGAACAAGATGGCGTCTAGGATTTGGATGTATTTTGTGAATGTTGGACATCATCTTAGAGCTGTTAAGGCAGTCATTTGGTGGGGTTTTGACGGAGGAGTGGTACTGGGTTCAATAAGGGTTCGTTTGGTTTTGTTGTATATTGATAGAGAAAGAAAGAGTATAGAGAGTGGTGTTGGGCCGGGTATAGGGACAAAAAGGTGGGCTAGGGGTGAGTTGTTTTGGGTAGGATACAAGCTAAAACAAAGATGGGAATGGGAGGGTAATTTGATTTAAAAGTGGCCACTTTGCTTTGCAAAAGTTGCAAGATTTGGTTGAAATAATAACCGAATTTGATTTAAATTTTAGCCAAATCAGACCTAATTGAATCAATTCGAAAGGAATTAAGCCATGATTGAAATAGAGATGAACTAAATACGATTAACTTAACCTAGATTTATTATTTTAAAATAACTAAAATAATTAATTTGTTATCATATCTAATCATATGTTATAAAACACCAATTTCACAATTTAATTCTAGTTAAATTATTTTGACCAAGATCGACAGTATTAAACATTTTAAAATAATTTAAAAAAAAATCCTTTGAATATCTACTAAAATTTCAAAAATAATATACATCTATATATATTACGAATATACGTAGACGTATATTTATTCATGAAAATTATAGAATATTCTCTAGGATAGATTTTAGGAAATTCTTTTAAATTACAAGATTAATCATTAAAATTGTTCAAAATTTAAAAGGCTCGATAATTAATCGAATAGTGGAGGATAAAAATTGGGTGTCAACAACATCCCCTCCCTTTGGGTAGGGTGAGTGTAATGAACTCTGGGTAAAAGGGAATTGACGATCCCAATTTTTTCCAACCACTAATTCATCTCTTGAAAGCGGTTGGTTTTAGCATGAATTTTCAAGGAGTCATGGCCGAACTCTGGTATCGAGTTTCCTACCTATCTCAGGTTACATGAGAATTCAGGCCACTTGTAATTCAAAATGCTTGATTTTATGCACGGTTTTCAAAGAAATTCAAGAGCTATCCTGACCTCCAATTAAGGCGAGACCGGAAAGCTGGGGAGTAAGAGGATTGGAGAGAGTTTGGAATACAGCCAAGTTTTCAACACAGAGCCCGCCTACATATCCCAAGACTCAGGGAATCAGGCTGCTTGTAGTTTGACTCAATTGGTAGAAAAGGTAATCTTTATGTTAAGACAACATTTGGATCAGTATGAGTGACAAATGATTGAGCTTATAGAAAAGGGGCTTGTATCCTCTCAACTATGAATATGGCGCGCTTCACACCCATAAATAAGATTTTACTTGGAAATAATTTCCAAAGCTCGAGGTGTATTGTCACTCGAATTTGAAAAGAAAGAATATTGCTTCCAGCGTGAGTTTAGAAAATACCCTGGATGCGAAACTAAGACCAAATGACAGGAAATACCCACAGGCTTTCTGACAGGGGTGTGGTTTGATTGAAGCGGAAGTCTACCCTCAACTCGCATCCATAAAGTTTGACACTCCTTTCCAGACTATGCCCAGTTTACTGCTAAGAAAAAGTTCCACGTTGTGATGCATCCTTTTTGGCGTAGTCCACACCTGTGGTTTAATTTTAAGAATTTCATCCTCCTCGGATGCTCTCGACAACATCTCAAAACAAATTTGTTAGTGGTAAAGTAATTCCATTTAGAGAGATAGTTTCTTTACCATACCTCATCCTTGAGTTACGTTCGAATCCTGTGTCGTCACGTCTCTTGACATATTTCATACCTGTCATTCTCATTTTTCTGCGTCTGTTGTTTCTTGAACAAGATGTTGTCCTTTCTTGTCTCTTTCTTAGGAAATAACAACTTTCGTGACAAATAGACATGATAGCCGTTTGTATCTAACATATAGGATTGCCTTCATGGGGTTGGACATGGTGATCTTTGAGTTTGATGACCCTCATGGCCGTTTGACGTGACGGTCCTCGTGAGCATTTTTGGCGTTCTCTTAAATGTGATAGCCTTCACGGCTATTGGTATTAGTCTTTGCGTATTCCTTTGAGGTAAGTCTCGCGCATCATCCGTATTGACGTGACTAACAAATATTCCCCGAATTATCAGGCTTTGGGTAATCTAGCACATCATTCAACTTTGGATAGAGGCGGCTTAGAGATGTCCTTTAATTTGTCAGCGTTTGAGTAATCTTGCACATCATCTGACTTTGGACATAGGGGGCTTATAGATATCCTTCGAATTGCCAGTTTTTTGGGTAATCCTGCACTTCTATCCGATCTGGGATGTATCACGACTTACAAATTTCCCTTGAATTACTAATCTTTGGGTTTTTCTGCACAATATCAACGTGAATATGTCGTTGCTTATAGATAACCCTTAGACTATCAATTTTTTGGTAGTCTTGCACTTTTATCCAATTTCAGATATTATTGCGACTTACGCATTACCCTTGAACTGTCAATCTTTGGGTGATCTTGCACACTATCCAGTTTCAGATATCACTTCATCTTACAGATAACTCTTAGTCTGTCAAGTTTTGGGCAATCTTGCACACTATTTGGTTTCAGACATCGCTGTTTCTTATAGATGACCTTTGGCCTTCCAATTTGGGGAGATATGGTTTATCATCTAATTTGGATGGCGTCTTACAGACAGACTTCAAACTATATGACTTCGACCTTGACATCAAATATTTTTTGATCATCGAGGATAATAAGGCCTTTGTCACACGATCCAAATATAGTTGCATCTTTCGGCGATTGATGCTCTTGAATGTATAAACATCCTTCAATGTGAGACTTTGTTGTCTCTATAAGATAATACATAAGGGTACACAAATATCCTCTACGTCAGACTCTGTTGTCTCACGCGATATCATATATAAATATTTTGAACGCCAGGCTCCATCGTATCGGCATAATAATAATAAGGAAGCAAAGATATCCTCAACATCAGACTTTGTTGTCTTACACGATCTCGAATATAAATATGCTCTTGGGTCGATCCTGTGCACTATGTGCGACTTACGAATGCCTCTGAATATCATTCTCTTTGAAACCGACTGGTAGAGGAGAATAATCTTCACAACAAATATGTGTCTGAGGTATTTTAATGATGATGGTCCTTGCGACATGGTCCTTGTAACATAGTCCTTGCAACATGGTACTTGCGACATGGTCCTCGTGACATGGTCCTCATGACATGGTCCTCGTGACATGGTCCTCACGATATGGTCCTTGTGACATAGTACTTGTGACATGGTCCTTATGACATGCAAATATGATAATGACGTGGGTGATCGTGCAATGATATACAACAGTTGCAGAAAACATCACCTTTGGTCTTTATGTTATTGTGTTGACTCCTTTGTGTGTACCTGCACTTAAGGAAAATGATTAGTAGACACAACATCGCTCTTACTAGCAACCACAGTCAAATTTTGAAAAATTTAAAAGACAACGTTTATGAAGCAAATCAAAATAACTTTCATTTCAAATGTGAATGAAATGGTTGTGCCCATTTCTGGGGACAGCCGCAAATACCATTTTCGAACATCATCTATTCGTGGTGATTTCTAACTTGCTGGGGATTGGTGGAGAACATCGCCGATCTTTCATTTAGTGTTCTAATTTTTGAAGTTGACCAAAATGTCCTAAGAAAATTTTTGGGGAGCCGAGGATGTCGTCGATCTCTCTTTATCTAGTAGTTTCTGCGAACCACAAGAAAATTTGTCCATTCCAAGGCCTTTGCCTCTTTTGGGTTCTTCCCACTGTTTCGGCTTTCCTCACCACATTCAGGGCATTCTACCTCATTGTGTGTTGGGTAATGAGGGATTTTTCGCTGATTTCTAACATACCTTTTAGGACAACCTGCATCCACAAAAAAATTGTTAGTTTTTTGGCAAAACTGATCTGTATTGACCTCCTTCGATCCTCTGCTCCTTGCTATGCCTTTCTGGATGCTTCCTATTCTTGGGCACTCATCATTCTCGACTCCCCGGGTCACGGTAGACATAAGACAAAACCAAATTATAAAGGAGTAAAATAATCTTTTGGTAATGATTTTTCAAACAAATTCTTTTGAAAACAAAGATTTGAAAAAGGATATTTTTGGAAAGGTCCCTGCCCATCATGTCATGCACTAGTCAATGAACGTCCTTTACTCGAGGCTTCTACATCTCTGACACACTGATAGTATACTCTGGAGATCGTTAATTATCCTAGCTAAAGAATTTGAGAATAATCTCTCGAAAAATCTATTAAAGCTGGGGATTAGTCCATCTCGGACTTGTTACAACTAGGAACTTTTGAATTAGACTCTGATATCATGGTGCTGGGGAATTCTTCAGAGTTTGTTTCTGGAATCTTGAATGAAGTTTAGTGAAATTTTGAGACTCTTTCTCGAGATTCACTTTAGTTTCTCCTCAGCACATTCTGTATTTGGAGAATGATCTTCGCCTTCTGAATTTTTGAGACTTCTTTCTCAAAAATTCTACCCCAGTTTGCTTTTCCTAGGTAATATGACCGAGCCATTTTGGCGCTTATGTATCCCGTTGAGGCAAGAATCAGGTCATACATAATTCCCACACTCACAGTACGGATAATATTTGAAATAAATAAAGGGGTGACCGAATTCGACAAAGGCCGCCTACGTATCTCATTCTTGAGAATTCAGGTCAAACGTAGTTCAAGATAGGAAGAAAAAAAATAGATTTTCCTAAGGGGTTGACCAAAGCCAACATAGGCCACCTACGTATCTTATTCTTGAGAATTCAGGTCAGTCATAGTTTGTACAAAAAGGATAGGAAAATTTTAAGCTTTTACTAAGTGCAAAACGATTACAATCAGAAAATGCAATTACAGCGAAAGAACTAGAAGGAACATAAATCATTTTCAGGCGTAGTATCTCTTCGCGGCATCGGAGTTGCTATAAGCTTGTTCCATACTTGATCATCCATCTCAAACAAAATCAAAGCTCCTCCAGATAGCCCTTTTTTGATGATGTACAGTCCTTGCCAATTTGGCGTAAACTTTCCTTTGTCTCATGGGAGAGAAAGATTAACTGTCCATTCCCTGGATTGAATTATGGATTGACCAATAAATTTTGGGAGGTGATGTTTGTGCTCATTCTCATCCTATTATTGTAGGACTAGTCAAAGATGTCGACGTACGACTTGAGCAGACTGATAAGTTTTTTCTTTTGCGCTTTTGACAAATGAATACCGACGTTGATTTTTTTCAATTTGACCATTGTCTCCCAGATTGACCACCTTAAACTCTTTTAGGTGGGGCCTTCTATGGTCATCAAAGTTTTTAGACTTGTTGGTTGTTCATTCCAGGACCATGATTTCTTTAATATACCCTTCGGCCCCAATATCGTATCCTCTGACTTATTCATTCAACTCTTGGCATAACATGACATTAGCAGGTTTTAAGTTATTATTACAAAAACCATAAAAAAACAAGTTATACTGTACCAAGTTAAATAAAATAAACAACAAAGGTTTTCAGAATACGGGAGGCTTTCATTAAAATCTGGAAATATTTACAAACTATGGCTCTAACCCGCATGAATGCGGGTCCATGCCTTTTGGAAAGCATTAAAGCAGTATGACGAAATTGAAAACATAAAGGGTGGGTCACGGAGCCTCATCCAGACCATCACCGATTTTTCATAAATTGAGTCTTTGTCTACCTAGACAAGTGAAGAGTCATGAGGGGATTTGCGACCCAATTCTGCAACTGTTCGCTAGGCCTGGCATCCCTGATCATGGATGCTTCGGGGATTTCTTCTGTTATAGCATTGCATTCCTCGAATAGATCTCTTATTCCATCATTTAATCCGCCGCTTGGCAGACTAATACGTACCGAGAATGACCGATATAAGTGAAGGAGTGGTTTTGGCAGTCCTGACTGCTTCTCCTCTTTGACTTTTGCCTTATCTTCTCGGGCTACGTACCCTAAGCCATACCTGGTCAATTGTTTGAGAATGCTTATGGGTTCATTCATACCATTAGAATTCTTTCCCAGCCCAAAGCCTGGTTCATATCCACTCCTCAGCATCGTAGTCGCGAGCATTTTATAGATAGGTGGGATGGGGATTTGAGGAGCAAGATCCTTTCCCATGGCATTGAAGATTTCTACGATGTAGAAATCACTTCCTCTAGGGACTTCTTCAATCACAGGGACATAGTCGCTAGGGCGACTTAGGTGACTCCCTTCACCGTGGATCACCACCTCATGTTCCTTCCAGATGAACTTTACCATTTGATGCAAAGTTGAGGGCACGGCTCCAGCAGTGTGGATCCATGGTCTCCCCAAAAGCAAGTTGTAGCTGATAGTAATATCCATGACTTGGAATTCCACTTGGAACTCGGCGGGTCCCATTCGTATGTGCAAATTGATCTTTTTGATAGTGTCCCTTTGACCCCTATCAAAGGCTCTCACGTCGATCTTGCTCTGGTTAACTTTTCCCAAATCATAGTCTAGTTGAGTGAGTGTGGATAACGGGCAAATATTCAGACCTGAACCATCATCAATCAAAACTCCATTTATTATTTTCTCTTGATATGTGACAGGGACGTGCAAAGCCTTGTTTCTCATTAACCCTTCAAAGGGTAGTTCAGCAACACTCAAAGTAGCTATAGCTTTTTTCAGCATTTCTTGCTTTTTAGGGCTAACCGACACTATTGACTTGCTCATAACCCATTCTTCGTCGACCTCTATCATGTTAACAGTGACTCCTCCGTGATTCGGGAGCGGGTTGTTATTAACATTCATCGGCGCTGTTTATAGTGTGACCACTCTTTGATCAATCAAATCCTGAATTTTATGCCTCAAGTTAATGCAATCTTCGGTATCATGTCCGAGTCCTCCAGAATGATAAGAACAATTTCGATCCGCCCTGAAGAAACGAGAGTCAGGATTTCCTAGTTTAGGTTGTATGGGCTGAATAAATCCAGCAGCCTTCAATCTCTCATATAACTGAATTCTGGTTTCAGCTAACTGGGTGAAAGTTCGAGCAGCTTTCTTTTCCAAATTTGGACGAGGGAGATTTGCATTGGCGGGAGGGGGAACCTGGCGATTACTCTGGTTCTCGGGAGCCTTTTTGATATATTTGGAAGTTTTGGGGAGGAGCTTGGTAAATGGGTTACATATTTGGTTGTGGATCTTGGTAAATGGGTCGAGTACAGAAAACAGGTTGAGGATTTTGTGGATCTAGGGGAGGGGTCGTTGGAACAAGTGATTTTTTATAGTTGGCTCCAAAGGGCTTCTTCAGTTTTGCGCTAGGACTGGAGTATACTTAAGATACCTCTTCCTTCTTTTTCTTGGGAAATCTTATTGATCCTGAGGATGCCGAGGCTTTGGTAATCTTGTCGCTACGCAGACCTTCTTTGACAATTTCACCGATCTTGACTAGGTTGGTGAATTTTGCTTTAACTGCTGATATCACTTTGTCGTAGAACTTTAACTCTTGAGAGTGCATAAACACTGCGCTTATCTCCTCTTCGGTCATAGGAGGTCAAACTCTCGCCGCCTACTTTCTCCACCGATAGGCATAGTCTTGAAAGTCCTCATTTGATTTTTGCCTGATACGACCTAGAGAGTATTGATCCGGGACTACTTCCACATTATATGCAAATCTTTGAGCAAAGTCTCAGGCCAGATCACTCCATCTAGACCACTTCTTCAATTCCTGAGAGGTGAACCATTCTAAAGCCTCTCGCTCAAACTTAGGCTGAATAGCCTCATCAGCAAGGCATCGTTCTTCCGGGCACCGACCATTTGGTCACAATAGCTTCTCAAATGAGCCTCGGGATTTCCAACACTGTTGAAGGTCTTGAACTTGGGAATCTTGAATCCATCTAGCAGGTCCATCTCCGGATAGATACAGAGGTCATCATAGTCATAGCCCTTTTCATAAGACGAGCCTCGAAACTCCTTGATCCTGGCTATCTCCTCTTTCATCTGCGCTATGTCATAATCATGCTTCTTCTTCGTAGCCCTCAACTTTTTTTCCTTTTCCTCATAGTGGTCCAACTTGGTACTTTCTAGGAGAGTGGTATATGGTTCTACCATAGCATGGAAAGCAGGAGGTGGCATATTCTAGACAGGCAGATGCTGGACATGTGGAATGGCATTTGGGTATGTGGGGGTATAGTTATGTGGGTTAGTGATATTGGGATGGTTATTCTGGGAGTTGTAGGTGTTTGGTGGTGTATTTTGATAGTTTGTAGGGAGGTTTTGTAGAAGGTAGGCACTTAGGTTGTTGCTCTGGTTAGTGTGTTGGATCGGAGGAGTATGGATTTGGTACGAGGATCCGATATGGGAGGGTTATTGGTGAGAGGTTTGTTGGAAGGTCTAGGTGCTGAGGCAGAAGGGATATACTTTGGTCAGCTTTCGGTTAGCGGGGAATTGAGCGGAGGGATTTCGAGGGGGATTTGGGAGTTTCCCAGAGTTGGGGTATTAGCGGCGATAGCCAAACTTGCCATATCCTTGTCTTTCTGCACCTTTTCTTGCATCTTCTCTAGCTTTCTTGACAGTTCGGCAATCATTTCACTCTGTTCAGTAATAACATTGTCTCTCACAGCCAAATCGTTCTCTTTTTCACTATCAATCATTTTGTCCTTTAGAAAAGCGAGGGTTAGAGGAGGAATCTATGTGTACCTTTGAGCGGGTGAAGTAGGGATCTTCAGCCAGTTTTGTCAACACAGATCAACTTTTATTACTTGTTGAAGTAAAATAACTCAAAGGCCAATATGTTAGATCCTGTTAGTGATAGACAATACAAGATATTCCACAGGATATAAACACATAAGAATTTCTTTAAACACATAAAAGTCACTTTTCATCAAGGCAAATTGATCCACGGGTAGTTTTGACTCAAAGTCTCGATGGACAGGATTTTGCCTATTGATTTTGGATAAGTAGATTTTTTCAAGAAGGTTGACTTGTTGAGTCTTTGTCTTCTGACACTTATCTAGTAGTGCTTGTCGTATCTTCTAAATTCTTTGGAATCTTTGTCAAAGTGGGAAAATGAAAATTTCTTAAAGGTAGGGGTCGGGACTTGAAAGGCTGCCTACGTATCTCACGAAGGAGAATTCAGGCCCTACATAGTTCGAATGGGTAAAAAGAATATATTTTCATTTCATTTCATTCATCCACTATCTTTTATTACAAGAGGAAAGTAAAATGACATAAAGGAAAAAAAACTAAAATAAACTCTGCTACTTTTAAAGCTTCATTTGGATAGTGGAGGGTCTTCTAGACTCTTCTCGATCTTCTCCTTTAAGGATGATATAGTGGAAACTCAATCTGGATCCTTCCTGCGTCTATGAGATCTTTGAGGTCAATCCTAAAAGTGCGACAATTTTCTATGTCATACCCCCTGCTCCAGCATGGTAGAGGCATATTTCCTTGTAACTACGCCAAGCTCGGGACATTTTTCCTGCCTTCCTTTCAATTGGCTCAATGATACCGATGTGGACTAGCTTGAAGTAGATGTCAAGGTATGTGTCACAAAACATGGTGAAGTCATACTGGAAAATTAGTGTATTCTGCGTAATTGGCATTCCCGGCCCTACCCTATCACATATCATCAAAGTGCGAGGACCCCACATGTGACTGACTTGTCCACTGTTAATCATCTCAGGAATCTTAACTCTTAGTATGGTGCATTCATTGGTGGTATGCCCCCTTTGGTATGGGTGGTAAGCGCACCTCTTTTGTTCATCTCTGGGGTTATACCAAAAACCCGGGGTCTGATCAGGCTGTAGGATTCCTTCATCTGTAGAGCTAGGAAGATGACTGAGTACATGATGGTTTTGGGCCTTTGGACATTCTCCCGTGCATGAGCTTTGAGAATGATCTTTCCCTTTCCTGGCTTGAACCTAATTCGCCAAACAAGATCATTCCTAATGTTAGCCCAGTAATCTGAGATTCGGTTAAAAGGCTGGATCTGTTCATTATTTTCTCCCACAGACTCTTCATCATTCCCTATGACTGATGCTGACCTCTTAAGTGCCAATTGGTACTTTCGATCCATTTGGTTGATAATTTCTTCTGTCTGGGTTATCCTTGCATCAACGTTGGCTATTTTTTCTTCCATAAGAGCTATCTCTTTATCAACTTCCGCGGACCTGGCTATCAACTTTCCTCCCACTTGCTTAGCTTCACCTGATTTGTTCTTTTATTCTGTTGATTTTCTAGTCAATCTATTCCATTCTCTTGCGCATCGCTCTTTCGTGTCCATGGAAAGTCAACCTTCCTGAGAGATAGGAGAGAAGCTCTTAGGCTTGTTTGAGGAGATTTTGGATTTTTCTGGGAAACTTGAGAAACTCGAGGAGTAATTTTGGTCAGACTTTGTGCTTGTGGGTTTATTTTCTGCTTATGGTGTTCTAAAAATTAAAATAGGAGTAGATCAATTTATCCTTGACGTAGGCAATATACGTAGCACGTAAAACAAATACACTCACGAAATAGCATAACAATTATATAGAGATATCGCGTCCTAGCTTTGGGTGACCCTTCTGTGCCAAGGGTAGGCCTAGCAAATTTGAAGGACATGTATGTTGTTTGTAAGACATTCCATTGCCCCAAAAATATATTATATACAAGATTTATGAATAACATCAAATGGGGGTACAAAATAAGGGAAAGGGAAGTACAAATGAATATCAGTCCCATGCAGGGGTACATTCCTAAACTAGGTCGTCATAGATTCTTCATTCTCAAACTTCTTGAAATTTCTGAACGCCTTTCGGATGGATATATTCTTATGATTGCGATAAGAGAAACTACCTAAGTATTCCCAACCCCGAGGGACAATGGTTCGTACAATCCAACATTACGTCCTTCAATCAAACACATAAGGGATGATCGTCTTTTATTGACTCGTGGCTAATAGACGCAAGGTGGTCTTTCTAATGGGCCCCATACACCTTAGGTATTAGGTCATCCTAGGACAATACCTAAAAATGGGTTATGGTTTCGCTCTTCGCTAGGTATCTAGAGTGTGTTTTGAAATAGTAGACCGAAAATCCGAGTGGACAGCTCGGGGTGAGGCAATGACGATTATCGGATCGGCCAGCGATCCAACTACCCGTCAGGGTTCCTCGAGAATTGTTTGGTTTTTTAGGTGATAGCAACGGTTGCGACCCACATAACCATCCTTTTTGAGATCCAAAAATAAACTGTCGTTTGGCGGGAGCATGCCATGAAATGCAATGACTGTATATTTTGCGATAAATAAACACATAAGCAAATAACAATTGAAATTTACTAGCTATTATAATATTTCGAATAGTTAGTCACACAAAGTTAGTCAAAACAGTCCAAATTTTGGTTAGAACCTAAATAAATCCCCAGCAGAGTCGCCATTTCTGTTTTATCCCTTTTCAGAATTTATTATTTGTTTTCACAAAATAAGGAAATAAAATGGTTTTCAACATTTTAAAATCATTTCAAAAGTTAAAGAAAATTTCAAAACAATTCTAAAACAAATAGAGTCGCCACTTAATTTTTATAAAGAAATTAAGAAAACTTAAAACAATTTCAAAGACTTAAAAACAAAAATAAATCTTTAAATAAGGAAAAATGGGTAAGGGTTCAAGTAACGTCTTAAGAAGGTGTTTAAGACACTTAAGAACGTCCATTTGAAAAATAGTTGACCAAAGAACGATTTTGACTAACTTAAGGTAAAAATGACTAATTTTTGAAAGAGTTGAGATAAATAAAATTTTTGATATTTATGAAGAAAAATGATTCACGAAAAATGCTATCAGCCAATTCAAGGCAACAAATGGTTCATTTAGCTAAAGAAAATTCATTTTTTGAAAAGATTCAAATTCGAATTTTTTTATTTAAAGCAATTCTAATTAAAGGGAAAAGAATTGAGTTTTGATGGAAGTAAGTTATTTAAAAGAAGAGAAAACTTTATCAAATGCGGTTGTGAAAAATTCTAATTTTTAGCTAAAAGCCCCTCAAAGGAACGCAATCGAATAAGTAGAAGAAATTGAAGAGATATTTTAAACCAAGTTATGAGAAAACCTAACATATTTCGCATATTGAAAGATTCTTTTGGGCCGAAATAAGATTAATAAGCACATGAATGGGGTAAGAAATCATCTTTATACGGAAATTATTGTCATCGAAGCTCATTCTTTATTCTAATTTTTAACCAAGCTAAATAAGTTATGAAATTTGGAAAAAACGAATTACAAGAAAATAAATAAAGATAAAGATAAAATAACAACACTTTAGGAGATCTATTTAGATTAAATGTTAGTTAATACAAAAAATTCAAATAAATACATGGAAAATAAAGAAGAGTTTGAGATTTGGGCCCCTATTCTGGCCCGTTCAAATCTGTCCAAGACTTTTGGACTGGACTTCCGTGGACTTTTGAGTCCATTTTTTTGAATAGTATATCATCTGTGTATACTATTGTATACCAGCTATATACTTCGTATTTTGTCTTCCCAAAACCAATATATTAGCTTTCCGTTAATTCATATCACTGTATATCATTGTATACCAATGTATACCGTCTTGTTTTCTTGCATATTTAGTCCATTGTTTGGACTTGGCACAAGTTCGACTCGAGATTGGGCATTGCCCATCAGAAATGCAGGTGTGAGGAGTCCATTGGACTCGAATGGAGTTCATGCAAAGAAAACATGGAAGATAAAGATCAGACACCTAATAATATCATTAAAAAATAATTATAGAACATAATTTAAAACTAGCTCTACAAACATACTAGTTGCAAACAATGCCACAATGACCATGGAACTACTTTAAGATAATTAGTCATTCACAAGACTATGCATGATGAAGGGATTTTTAAGCCTAAACAAAAGTGACAAGGGGAAGAGGTCAAGTAACAGACTGATAAATGCTAGAGTAGAAACTAATTAATTGTAGTCAACTAACTAATCCATTCTCATCAGTAAGTCCAAACACCAAAGTATTAGAGAATGACAAGGAGGAGATTATATCTTAGGGAAATAAATCAAGTTTATCTACCCAAAGTAATGAAAAGAACAGGTTGTAACCTTCATGGTGCACCAGAGGGAAACAGGGGAAGAGAAGAGAGAAAATCTTAACTAAAAGGGCATAAATTATCCCTAATCTTCTAGTAACCTATAACAAAGTGGCAAAGAGGATGTTTAAATAGACCTTTGATATGAAACACTCATACAAAACTCTTATACTTGAAGCTAACCTAAATAAGTCAAGCAAACAGTGAGCTCATGCCTAGCCTTCATAGCAAATGCATCACAACCAACAATTCATTAAGTGAAATAACAATAAGAGAGCAAACATGAATAGAGAACAATTGGGTTTCAAGAAAAGCAAACATGAGGGAAAAGTTTTAAACTTTGAGCTTTGTCTTAGGATATCTGGACTATCCAGCAATTGATCTTTTCAACAAGACAAGCTAACCATGATCTCTCACAAGAAAATTTCTTGATCCTGGAGACCTTGCTTTTAAGAAATTCTATGATTCTCACACCATATATATCATAAACACTAGCTACTCAAGTGATTAGAGGGTATTAGGGGAGTTTCAGGTCTTTAAGAACTTTTGGAATGAGCCAACCCAATAAGTTCAAACCTCATCCCAAGCTCGACTATTTCCCAAAAGCTCACCCCATCACTTCTCTCAATCACGTAGATTGATACAAACTAGACAAACAACAAACAGTGCTAAACAATAGACAAATTATAATTAGGATTTCACATCAGGCCGAGCCAACAGTAAATCATTCTACGAACAATGAAATAGAGCAAGGGATGGAGTTTCATCCTCCATACCTCATCATAGTAAACAAACAAGACCAGCCTAGAAACAGTGGTTCAAATAACAAATTGCAATGAATATCAATTCACATGAATGATATACAACAAAACAACATGGTAATAAAGATGATATGGAGTAGAAACAAGTGGCGATTATTACCTTTTTCCGGGCAGCAAAGCTGAGACAATACGAGTTGAGTTCTTTGACCATTTTTTTGATGAACTTAGAGCTTGAGTCGTCTATAGTTCTCACAACAATACAGAAAATAGACCAAGACCCTTAAGAAACTTAAAAGAACGGTGTGATTTTCTTCGAATTTGCCCTGAATTTTCAAGTTTCCCCAAAATCAGAAAAAAGACTCTCCAAGATTTTGCTGCTAAAAAAACCTCCCTCTTATCAGTAAACAAAGAGGTTTATATAGGAGATTTCTAGGGTTCCAACGTATGGAAATGGGTGGGGGGGGGGGGGGGGAACGAGTGGAAATTTAGGATAAGGGTTGAGGGAAATTGAACTTCAAAAACCAAAATGTCCTGATTGAGACACGTTTGTACCTTGTTGGTACGAAATTGATCAAGAGCCAATGATTTGGAAGGATTCCACTGGGATTTTAGGGTGAGGGACGTTGAGCTGCCATCTATCGATTTCTAGAAGCTTCCAGCAGCTTCTGGGAATTGCCGCTCGAGAACAAAATGATGTCTAGGATTTGGATGGATTTTGTGAACGTTGGGCGTCGTTTTGGAGCTATCAAGGCAGTTGTTTGGTGGGGTTTTGACGGAGGAGTGGTACTGGGTTCATTGTTGTTGTTGTCTATTTGTGAGAGACGAAGAGAGAGAGAGAGAGAGAGAGAGGGGATAAGGGTTTGTTTGGTTTTGTTGTATATTGATGGAGAAAGAAAGAGTATAGATGTGATGATCACCCTTTCGGTCATCTTCGCATTTTCGCATTTATTGCACTGTTAGAGCCTTACTGTAGCGGCCCTAAGTCATTTATGGCTTACTGGGACCGGTAGTTCGGTGCCTGTTGCGTCCTTTCACACACGCAAGTGTACGCAGTCGTACAAGTAATATAGGATTTTAAGTCCAGATATCATACCCACATAGACTTTTCGATTAACTTTTTACTAAACTAAATTAATTCTAATTATTTATTCAAGCAGAAAAATCCAAATTATATTATAATTTAACTAAACTAAAAAGAAAATAAACTTACTAATAAACAGTTAACCAAACGAAGAGTATATTTTCACGTAATCTATGAGATGAAATCGATCTAGGGCTATGAATTTGCTAGCAATTATGTTGAGTAATCACTTGAACTGATTCTGATTTTCTATCGGGTTACTAGTTGCGGGTTGATTTTAACCATGTTGTGCGTTTTGCCAACAACTCTAGGTCTCCTCGACTATTCCTAACACCTATATTCCTATGGTCGTCGGTCGACAATGAAGGGCATGTGATTTCTCTTCCGTATCAACTAAGAAAGGCTAACGGGTATATTCCTATCCTCGTTAGCAAATCATTCCCCTTTCCCTATAAGGTTCACAACCAAGCTCTACTTTTTCTTATTACACATCCAAATTCTCTATTCCTAGTCCAATTTACGTGCCACAAATAGTATTTGTGTGGTGATCAAGAAAACAAATAATTAAGCCCAAGAAAAGTAAGTAACTACACGAGCCGTAGCACGACGATAAATATCTTAACAAATCAATTAAAGTTTATACACCGACAATCATGAAGCTACCATAACCCTAGATGAGAAGTTTAACTCCACATAGACATGGAGAAGTTATAACAAATCATCCAAAGAAAAACGTAAAAATTAATAAATAATAGAGAAGAAAAGATAGAATCAATTTTCTCCGACCTCCACGGCGACTCCTAGCTTTTCCTAAGTCAAAAGCTATGTTAAAAATTATGCTTTAGATGTATTTATAGAGTATGAGAAAGATCTGAATTTTTTAAAAATCAAATCCTAATCACTGGGAGAAAATCCATCAAGCTCGCACCACGCTTGCAAAGCAAGGGGCTTCTTCAGAATCAGAGAACATCGATATTTGGCGCCATCCTCGCGCCATCAGCAACTACTTTTCCTATGATCTTCAATTCAGGCCACGTACAGGTAGTACTTTCTGAATTCAACTTCAATTCAATTCCCTGCACTTTGCTTAACATATATATAAATAATAATATTATATTAACTTCAATTCATTAAGCTGCCTGTTTGATTTCCTTATATAATTTTTCGTATTTAATTCATTTTTGCTCCAAATCTTCTCATCTTCACACCGTTTTAATCCTACACATCAAAAACATAATATTAACCATAAAGTAATATAATCAATACTCAAAAGAAAGCTAATAACATCACCTATCTATCAAATTTAAGCTCGCTCACCTACTCTTGTCAAAGAAAGCTAATAACATCACCTATCTATCATGAAACAAGTGCCCTCACAAGAATAACTAGTCTATACACTCAAATCAAGGAATCGAATATAAATTATAGACTTAGCATTCAAGAACAACTCTCGCACACACAAAAGAATTCACATGTATGCACAAAGAACCATAGGCTTGCCCATTATGTACATCTCCACTAATTAAGCATGCTCGAATAGAATCAAGTAGGACTTTAACGGGTTGTAATGTTGTCTAAGGGACGGGTAGGAAAACTATATAATAGTGACTTACACTTCCCTAAGCACTTTGCACTTTTTTGACTTCATCACCCACTATTTTCTTCTTCTTTATTTTTTTTCAGCCCTATCTTCAATTTATTTTGACTAGTATTCTCATCCTATCAAGAACGCTTCAATCATCTTTTTTTCTCAAGCAATTTTTCTTTCCTTTTTCTTTTTCATGTCACATTCTTTCAAAGAGGGTCTTTTCATCACAAGTAACTTTCAATGGTCACCTTTTACACTTGATCTTTCATTTTCTTCAGATCTAACAATTTTATCAAAGTCTATGCTACAGTGCTCAAAAAGCAGGGTGCAAAAACAAGGGATTCAACAAAAAGATCAAGGCAAAAATACGGCTACCAAATGAAAGACTAACAGCTCAAAGGGCTAACTAGTGGTAACATTATCTGAAAAGGCTAAAATTTACAAGACAAATCAAAGAAAGCCTATTATCATCTTCTAAACAGAACAATACTTTTTATTTCGCTTCAATAACATGTAGGGCAAGTTCTAGACTAAGATACAAAATATGAAATATTCAAGAAATCCTCACTTCTCATGGCACAAGTCTCAATCACGACGGATCGATTCCACTTCTAAGATAGACAGGGTCATAACGAACTTCAAAATAAGAATAAGCTATATACAGAGTCACTACCCTGAGACTAGGTGTCAATAGATCTGCTCTATTAACACTCAAGCACTCACAGAAAAGTACTATTCAAATTCAGGCCCCAATTGCTAGTATCAAACAAGTCAAAAGGTCTATTCTTTTCTCTCCAAAAAAATTAAAAAAACTACTCCTAAAAACAAAAAAACTACTCGGTTCAAAAGGCTCCCCCTCGAAAAAGAACCGAAAAGAAAAACCAAGGGGTGGGTGAAGTATGCCTCTACTAATTAAAGAATAAAAAAACTATCCTAACTAAAGAATAAAAGAAAAATCTTTTTGTATTTTTGATTTTTTTTCATTTTTTCATCTAACTAAAAAAACTCAACAACCTATGACATACATCATCCATAACAAATATCAAAAGATATCCCACCCCACACTTAAAGTCATGCTTTGTCCCCAAAGCAATAAATAAGACAAAAATTGATTAAGAAATACTTTCTGAGGCCCTCTAGGGCCTAGTTAGAGGCATGTTTCTTCACAATGAATGAGAGGGGCGAATGACCCCACACTTAAGCTTAAACCATGCTCCTTAGCTTTCAAATTCGGGTACTCAGACTTCCCCAAACCTGTAAAACAAAAACAAAACAAAACATGACACTATAAAAAATAAAAAATAAAAAGCTAAACTATTACAAAATTTGGTTGCCTCCCAATAAGCGCTTGATTTAACATCGCGGCACGACGCCATCAAGTTCATCACTTTTCCTTCCACTTTGAACTTATAAATTGCACCCCTAACTTTGCATCAATTTTTTTGCTTCACTCAAGGGGCGGTGGTATAAAAATAAAAGAACCAAGCAATAAATATCGCATCTTGCATTTCTTGGCCCTTAAGTGAGGAATGTCATTTTATCTTTTTAGCATGATAAATTTTAAAATATAAGGGCCTTGTTCCTCATCCGCACACTTCTCCATTAGTTTAGAAGGCTCAATTTTCATGTCACCAACCAAACACAATGTCAAAAAGTGCTTTGAATGAGGTCCAACACGCCTCAACTCCAAAACTTCATTGTGTGCGTCATTCTCATTTTTGCACACCTCCTCAACATTGACATCAATTAAAAGAGAATGGTTGACAGGTCGGAATTCCTCTTTTTGCTCCCCAAGTTGGCCAATATCATTACAAATTCCATATGCAACCTTTATTTCTGTAAGTTCGGCCTTAAACCTTTCCAGGTATGTCATGCTTTCTTCAGTCTGCTTTCGCGTCAGTGCGGTGTGCTCTTGTATTTGTCTTATCAAATCACTCGTTTGAGCATGCCGTTCTACATCCTCCACTTCATTACCCCTATCAACATGATAAACAACAGAAGAATCATAATAGGGGTTCGAGGATGGGGAATAAGAGTAAGGACACTCATACCAATGACCATTTAGACGACCACATGTATCACACAAATTTCCTGCAAAAGATTGGGTAGGTGTGCACAACCCTCTCCCGGAAAAATTATGACACAATAGATTAAAGTGGGGTCCTCCACAATAAATATAAGAATTATCGATAAATAAATACTCATCACTGTACCAATTTTTATTCCAAGATGTCATGTTAAGAAGGGTAGCACAATATTATTTTTTTTCTTTTAAAATAATTTTAAAAAAAGATATGAAAAAAATAAAAAATAAAACTTAAATAGATAAAAAGAAAAAATTTAATCTAGATAAACATTTAATTTCCAAGTCCCCGGCAACGACGCCAAAAACTTATTGCGTCATTTCGCACTCGCAAGTGTACGCGATCGTACAAGTAATATATGATTTTAAGTTCAGATATCGTACCCACAGGGACTTGTCGATTAATTATTAACTAAATTAAATTAATTTTAATTATTTATTCAAGCAGAAAAATCTAAATTATATTATGAATTAACTAAATTAAATAGAAAAATAAGCTAACTAATTAATGAACAATTAACCAGACGAAGAGCAGATTTTTACGTAATCAATGAGATAAAATCGGTCTAGGGCTATGGATTTGCTAGAAATTATGTTGAGTAATCACTTGAACTGATTCTGATTTTCTATTGGGTTACTAGTTGCGGGTTGATTTTAACCATGTTGAGCGTTTTGCCAACAACTCTAGGTCTCCTCGACTATTCCTAACGCCTATATTCCTATGGTCGTCGGTTGACAGTGAAGGGCATGTGATTTCTCTTCCGTATCAACTAAGCAAGGCTAACGGGTATATTCCTATCCACGTTAGCGAATCGTTCCCTTTTCCCTATAAGGTTCACAACCAAAAAATACTTTTTCTTATTACGCACGCAAATTCTCTATTCCTAGTCCAATTTACGTGCCACAAATAGTATTTGGTGGTGATCAAACAAACAAATAATTAAGCCCAAGAAAAAGTAAGTAACCACACGAGCCATAGCATGACGATAAATATCTTAACAAATCAATTAAAGTTTATACACCAACAATCATGAAGCTACCATAACCCTAGATGAGAAGTTTAACTCCACATAGACATGGAGAAGTTATAACAAATCATTCAAAGAAAAATGTAAAAATTAATAAATAGTAGAGAAGAAAAGATAGAACCAATTTTCTCCGACCTCCACGAAGGCTCCTAGCTCTCCCTAGGTCAAAAGTTATGTTAAAAATTGTGCTTTAAATATATTTATAGAGTACGAGAAAGATCTGAATTTTTTAAAAACCAAATCCTAATCAAACTGGGAGAAAATCCATCAAGCTCGCACCACGTTTGCAAAGCAAGGCAGTGGTGCGAGCAGCTTCTTCAGAATCAGAGAACATCGATATTTGGTGCCATCCTCGCGCCATCAGCAACTACTTTTCCTATGATCTTCTATTCAGTCCACGCACAGGTAGTACTTTCTGAATTCAACTTCAATTCAATTCCCTGCACTTTGCTTAACATATATATAAATAATAATATTATATTAACTTCAATCCATTAAGCTGCCTGCTTGATTTCCTTATATAATTTCTCGTATTTAATTCATTTTTGCTCCAAATCTTCTCATCTTCACACCGTTTTAATCCTACACATCAAAAATATAATATTAAGCACAAAGTAATATAATCAATACTCAAAAGACAATTAAAAGTACTAAAATGTAAGACAAATAATGATTAAATATATGTGTTTTTGGCCTCACATCAGTGCCCTGGTCGTTCGTTTGGTCGTTTTAGCCGTTCGCCTGTTTTAGAGCTTTAAACTTAGAATATCATTGACTTTAATAAACATTTTTAGCTAACGTACTCAGAATTGAACTCTGAAAGTTCCGTTAGCTCTAGAGCGATGATATTGGTCTAGTTGGATCTTTAGTTGAGGCCTGAGAACTTCCGGTGTGGGTTTTGTGTGATTTTCTCCGTTTTCAGGCCATTTGGAGTTGAAAGTGTAACTTCGGGTGACTTTCGATGATCGGAGTGTCGGTTTAAAATCCGATGATTCCATCAGCTCTGGAATGTTGAGTTTGGGTTAGGTAAATGGTTGGTTTGGGTTCCAGGTGAGTCAGACTCATTTTGAGCCTTTGAGTTCCTTTTCGTTAGTGTTGACTTGGGTCAACATTTCTACGAAATGACATCGTATGGAAGTTTCATAGATTTCGTTGAGTCCGGAACGTCGTTTCCACTCTATTAGCACTATTGGTTTTTGAATATCGGTTTTTGATAGTGCCCGAAATACCCCGTCGAGATTTCTAAAAAGTGCAGAAAATCAGTTGCGGACAACAGCTATTTATTGCTGTCATTTCATTTTTTCCAGCCCTTCTCCTCACTTTTCTCACTCTAAAATTCAAAATTCTCTCCACCATTTTGCTCCAATTCAGTTCTAAACCTTGGAAAATTATTTGTTCGTCGATTATCTGTAGTTCTTCGCCTCTTGGTAAGTCATCTTCCCCAACTTGCCTTCTTCGTTTTTTCTCTTAATTCCTTTATTGATGCTCATCCAAAGCTTGAATTTTGTGATATATTCTGCCCCCTAAGTTTGTGAATGTTCGTGGGTGTAAAGTTTTATCCGTCTTGGGCTGATTTTCCATCATTTTGGTAAGTAATTCTTGCCCAATTTCCATTTTTATTTTTGAAATTTCCATTCTTTAATCCCCAACTTGGGCGAGCTATTTTGGTGCCCTTCCCTTGTCCAATTGTGCTCAAATTAGAGCATGCCTTCTTGGCATCGTTTGGTCATCGTGGTTCTTTTTATTTTTGGTTTTGAGGCGGGGCCCGCTTTTGACCCAGATATCGACTCGGCTATAATTGTAGCAATATGGATATCATTAGACTCGTCTTAACATTTTATTCATGAATTTGATAGTTTGATTCTTGTTCGGAGCTTTTCGGAGTAGCTCAGCCTCGGATATCGTCGTTCCTGCAGCTTGTCGTCGAACGACAGGTAGGTTACGGCTTAACTTCCTAGACTTCGCATATATCAGGTAAAATTGTACTAGTTGGCATCCTTGGGTTGGGTTATTAGGTTGGTACCACAGACCTTGATCTCTTTCCCATGATTCGTCCTATTTCTTTCCTCCGTTGTGTGTAGTATTCCTATTAGTTAATATATATTTATTACCCTTGTGACCCCGTGAGGTCTTGTTGACTCTGGAACATAGAAGGTGGGATTATTGGGAATGTCTGCGAGTCTCGGACATAGAAATATCCTTTTAGGCTGTTTATGCTTGCTGAGTAGCTTCAGTTCTTGTGCAGGGCCGTTAGGTTGATTGTGAGTTGCCAGGCAGCTATTTGGGTTGATCATATCATTTCCATGCATATAAAGAGGTTTTCCATGTTTTATTATGATTTTTGGCTTCGAGCCTATGAAAACTGATTTTCTAAACCTCGCATGGCCCCGGGTGTCCATTTTTGATGAAATTGGATTCAGAAATGATTTGATTTGATACATTGATCTTCTTGGGGTAAAAGAAGATTAAAGATATGGATTTATCATAATTTACTACTATTGCTAGACTCAACCAGGTCGGAGTGCTAGCTGAGTTTCCTTACTGATTTGAAATGATATCAGGCTCGACCGGGTCGAGCATCTGAGATGTTTTTAATACTATTTTAGACCCAGTTGTGCCCGGGCACCCTTGGAAGGGTCTTTGAGACATCTTTTTCACTTTTTAAGTCCTAGACGGGATCTAGGCATGCATATTTGAGACTTAGCCACTGGCTTGAACCTGGACTCAATTTCGGAGGACACATTTTGATTCTGAGTTTTAGTATGGGGTTCGGGACCTCCATGGACCTTGCCGTTCCGAGCCTAAGGCTTTGGGCTACGTGTGTCGGGGGGAAGGGTATATGGTGGAGTAGAGGTATACGGGCTGTGTCCTTCCATTGAACCTGCCTGCTGGGCCCGATCGGCACCGGAGGACGTACATACAGAGGTTCTATTTCCCCAGAGGTTTTCTTGCATCATATCATTCATTGTTTTAGATATCAATCTTGTTTGCTGTGTGTTGATTCTACGCTCCGGTAGTATGGGATGCCAGAGGGTTTGTTTTCACTTGATTGTGTTCCTCGGTTGTATGGGCGGCCGAGGAACTATAGGTAGACTCTTGTCACTTTATTATGATGTCGTTCCCTGTTACGGTTGAGTATGAGTGTGATTACTAAGGTTGTGAGTTCCTGGATTGAGTTTGTATGACTAGATTGGGTATTAAATCCTGTATGTCAAGTATGTCTACCTTTATTCTTCTCTCCTTTTTCCTTATACTTGAGGTTACCGGTATACCGCCCATTGTTAGAACTTATTTACATATATACTATTTTTTGAGGATCCTAGGTACGTCATCGTTACTTTAACCTGTTCTTGTTGTGTGTATATATTCTATTTTCTAGCCTTGTATGTTTCCTTCTGTTGTCTTCCCTCTGGGCTAGATCTTGTGTATGTTTTCGTTGATTTCTGTGACAGATTGTTTCTACCCTGTCTGCTATTGCTCTTTTACTTTATATGTGCCCAGTCAGCCTATGATACCTACTGGGTACCTTATGCTCAGCATTTGGTGCTCACCCTACCCTCTACATCTTCTAGTGCAGATCCTAGATTGAGCCATCACCGATAGAGCATTGGAGACTCGTGCGGGGTGCTATTTTTGGACCATCTAGACTGAGGGTGAGCTCTTGGCGTTCATAGCTTGACTTAGTTTATCTTTTTTATATTCTGTACTCTGTCATTACTCGAAGACAACTTGTGTATATGTATATTTCTTTTGGACCCTTGTACTCCTTATGTAGTTCAGGCTTCTATACGCTATGACACCAGGTCTTAGGGTTGGTTTAGTTTCCGCTTTTCATATATGTTATCCTTGTTATCTAATTTCTTTATCTTGTTCCCTTGCTTCCGCTATTTTACCTGCTCTTCCATTTAAACTATTAGAAGGTAGCCCATTACTAACCGTTCTAGGCTACGGGGATTGGTTCGCCTACTGGGGGGTTGTAGGTGACATCATGACTGAGAAATCAGGTCGTGACTGCTTGGTATCATAGCTCTAGGTTCACCAGTGTCATCGGTATAGGATCCAATGTCTAGTAGAGTCTTGCGGATCGGGGAAGAGACGTCTGTGCTCAATCATCGGGAGGCTATAATGACATCTTAGGAAACTGGACTTTTCTTGTCTCTCTCTCGTGCATAGTATCCTTGAAAGTTTCTGGAAATCTCACTTATTCTGGTTCACTCTTCCACAGATGGTTCATACGAGATCTTCAGCTTCTGGTGGAGGACAGCCTCCTGTCCCTGCACCTCCACCTCCTGTTAGGGGTCAGAGTGGTCGCCGGGGTAGAAGTAGGGGTCGAGGGCACCCCAGAGTAGCGGCACCTGCTAGAGCTGCTAGAGTAGATATAGAGCCTGAGTATGACTATGAGCCAGAGTTAGCTCCAGAGCAGCGGTATGTCGGCCCGGGGATAGCCCAGGCACCACCAGCTCCAATACCAGTTCCAGCATCAGTTTCTGTGCTAGCTTCAGCCCCAGCTCAGTCTTATATTCGGGGTTTGTTACTTTAGCTATTGGGTATGATTGGGGAGCTTCCTTCTACAACAACCCAAACATTTGCTCAGGGAGCAGCCCTGGGTGTTCAGAGTTCAGGAGCGCAACCTGCTACTGTGGCTCTCTGTGCTAAGGTTGTTCCAGTTCCATCAGTTGCCCAGCCTCTTGCTCCTCGCCGTACTATGACAGAGATGGAGCAGAAGGCCTTGGGTAGGTTTTTGAGATTGGCATTGCCGAGATTCGCTGGTAAATCGGGTCAGGACCCACATGACTTTATCACTACCGGCGAGGAGATGTTGCACCATTTGGGCTTATTGGAGACTCACAGGGTTGGCTACACTTCATATCAGTTGGAGGGTCCAGTGAAGTTATGGTGGAGCGCATAGGTTGCTTGCAGGCCTTCTACATCACCTCCCTTGACCTGGTCTGAGTTTTATGAGGCCTTTATGGCCAAGTTCTTTCCACAGAGCGATCGAGAGCATCAGAGGGAGGAGTTCACTAGACTTTCTCAGGATACCATGATCGTCTCAGAGTATGAGACCCAGTTCCATCAGCTTGCTCCGTTTGGAGCCATGATTATGCCTACTGAGGTCGACAGAGTCCGTAGAGAGTTAAGCCTGGTTACTAGCGGTCAGTCATTCCAGGCCATTGCAGACTATGCCCGCACAATTGAGGATTCACATAGTCATGACATCGAGGCCAGAGATAAGAGGCCTTGACATCAGAGTGGTTACAGTAGTTCTAGGCATAATGGTAAAGGTTCAGGCCAGTGGGGCCGTGGTTATAAGCCGCAGCAGCATCAGGGTCTGTCTAGACGATCGATACATGCATCACTTCAGGCTTCTAGTTCTCAGTTTGAGCAGGGCCAGGGTAGTCAGCGAGGTCACAATGGTCAGTCATCGAGAGGTACAAATTCTGGGGCATCAGGCCATGGTGGCCATTCAGGTTTTGCTGGTTGATCCCGACTGAATAGGTCATTAGGGGCTTGCTATACTTGTGGTGTAGTTGGTCACTTTGCTAGAGATTGCCTCCAATAGTGTACAGTTCAGCCAGCCGAGCCGTTGTGAGAAGTTCAGCCTTCGGCTAGAGGGGGTGGTGGTTAGGTTAGGGGTGGTACCCTGCATGGTAGAGCAGGTGGTAGGGATGGTGGTCGGGTAGGTGTAGGTCATCATCAATTCTATGCAATCCCTAGTAGATCGGAGGCAGAGGCCTCGGATGCCATGATCATATGTACGATTTCTGTGTTCCTTCAACCAGCTTATGCCTTGTTTGATCCTGGATCCACTTGTTCATATGTATCTTCCTATTTTCTGCCTTGTTTGGGGTTGGCTAGTGAGCCATTGTCTGTGCCTGTTTCTGTTTTGACCCCAGCAGGAGATTCTTTAATAGTGGATCGGATTGTGAGATCCTGTGTGATATTTGTTGGTGATTTGGATACTTAGGCTGACCTGATGATACTTGATATGTTGGATTTTGATGTGATACTGGGCATGGACTGGTTGTCCCCTCACAGTGTGGTTTTGGATTGCTTTTCCAAGACCATTACCATAGCCGTGTCCGGTGTATCCCCAGTTGTGTGGCAGGGTTCTGTTAGCCATGCACCATCTGGGATCATTTCTTTTCTTTGAGATAGAAAGATGATATCCCATGGGTGTTTAGCTTATCTACAATATGTATGAGATGCTAGTGCTGACCCTACGTCTCCTGAGTCTGTTCCTGTGGTTAGAGAATTCCTAGATGTGTTCCTGTGGTGAGAGAGATATGCATTTTGTCATTGAGTTAGAGCCAGGCACCAGGCCTATTTATATTCCTCCCTACCATATGGCTCCTGCTGAGTTGAGAGAGCTTAAGGAGCAACTCCAGGATTTGTTAGCTAAGGGGTTTATTAGACTGAGTATGTCTTCTTGGGGTGCTCTTATTCTCTTTATGAAGAGGAAGGATGGGTCGATGCGGATGTGTATTGATTATCGACAGTTGAATAAGGTGACAATGAAGAATAAGTATCTGATGCCTAGGATTGATTACTTATTTGATCAGCTTCAAGGTTCCACCATGTTTTATAAGATTACTTTGAGGTCCGAATACCATCAGTTGAGGATTAGGGCGGAGGACATCCCTAAGACAGCATTCAGGACACTTTACAGCCACTATGAGTTCCTGGTGATGTCTTTTGGGTAGACTAATTCCCCTGTAACTTTCATGGACTTGATGCACAAGGTGGTTAGCATGTACTTGGATATGTTCATGATAGTCTTCATTGATGACATCCTAGTATACTCGAGGAGTAGAGATGAGCATGAGCAGCACTTGAGGACTGTACTTCAGACTTTGAGAGATCATCGGCTTTATGCCAAGTTCTCAAAGTGTGAGTTTTGGTTAGAGACAGTTGCATTCCTAGGGCACGTGGTGTCTAAGGATGGGATTAGAGTTGATCCGGGTAAGATTTCTGCAGTTCATGATTGGTCTAGACTTACTACTCCTACCGAGGTTCGCAGCTTTATTGGGTTAGCCAGGTATTACAGACAGTTCATTGAGGGATTTTCTTCCATAGCAGCATCCTTGACTATACTGACTAGGAAGGATGTTCCATTTCAGTGGTCTGATCAGTGCGAGGATAGCTTCTAGAGGCTTAAGGCCTTATTAACTTTAGCTCCAGTTTTGACTTTTCCAGTTGAGGGCCAGAGTTTCTCCGTGTATTGTGATGCTTTAGGGGTCGGTCTTGGTTGTGTGTTGATGCAGCAAGGTCGAGTGATAGCGTATGTGTTGAGGTAGCTGAAAGTTCATGAGCGCAACTACCCCACTCATGACTTAGAGTTGGCGGTGGTAGTCTTCGCACTCAAGATCTAGAGGCACTATCTATATGGAGTTCATTGTGAGATATTCACCGACCATCGTAGTCTTCAGTATATTATGAGTCAGCGCGAGCTGAACTCGAGACAGAGGAGATGGATTGAGTTGCTGAAGGACTATGATTTCAGTATTTTATACCATCCGGGCAAGGCAAACATGGTAGCGGATACCTTGAGTCAGAAGGCGGTAAGTAAGGGCAGCCTAGCTTCACTTTCAGCTTCTGAGCGACCATTGGCCTTGGACATCCAGTCCTTGGCTAACCGTTTAGTTAGGCTTGACTTATCGTATCCCAGTAGAGTTCTTGCTAGTGTTGAGGTTCGTTCTACTCTAGTTGATCAGATTCAGAGCCGACAGTTTGAGGATCAGAGTTTGTGTGACCTTCGTGATCAGGTGGTTTGGGGTGAGGCCAGCCGGGCAACCTTGGGTTCTGATGGGATTCTAAGGTTTGAGGGTCAACTTTGTGTTCCTAGAGTTGGTGATTTGATACAGTTGATACTCCATGAGGCACATTGTTCCAGATACTCCATCCATCCTGGCGCAACGAAGATGTATAGAGACTTGAGACAACTTTACTGGTGGAGTGGTATGAAGCAGGATGTGGTAGAGTTTGTATCTCGGTGCTTGAACTGTCAACAGGTGAAGTTCGAGCACATCAGACTGGGTGGTTTGATGCAGCGACTTCCCATTCCTGAGTGGAAGTGGGAAGGTATTACTATAGACTTTGTTGTTGGTTTTCCTCGTACTACTCGGGGGTTTGACTCCATTTAGGTGATCATTGATAGGATGACTAAGTCAGCACATTTATTGCTGGTTCAGACTTCCTACGGGGCATATAGGTTAGCTTAGATCTACATTCATGAGATTGTACGGTTGCCCGGGGTTCCAGCTTCTATCATTTCAGATCGCGACACTAAGTTCACATTTCAGTTCTGGAGAGCTATACAGAGGGATTTGGGTACTGAGGTTCAGCTTAGTACTTCTTTCCACCCTCAGACAGATGGCCAGTTCGAGAGGACTATTCAGGTCTTGGAGGACATGTTTCGGGCTTGTGTTCTTGACTTTGGAGGTTAATGGGATCAGTTTATGCCATTGGCTGAGTTTGCGTATAATAATAGCTTTCATGGCATGGCACCTTTCAAGGCTTTGTATGGTAGGCATTGCATATTGCCCATTGGTTTGTTTAATGGGTTAGAGTCCAGACCGCAGGGTGCAGATTTACTTAGAGATTCCTTGGACCGAGTCCGTTTGATCCAGGACAGACTTAGAGCATCCTAGAGTAGGCAGAAGAGCTACGCTGATCGTAGACTTTGTGCCTTGGAGTTCAGTGTTGGTGATCTGGTTTTCCTCTGAGTATCGCCCGTGAAGGGCGTGATGAGATTTGGTTGGCAGGAAAGCTTAGCCCCAGGTTTATTGGGCCGTTTGAGATTCTACGGAGGGTTGGTAGTGTTGTCTACATATTAGCCTTGCCTCCGATGTTTTCAGCTGTTCACCCAGTTTTCCATGTTTCGATGTTGCGCCGGTATGTTCCTGATGAGTCTCATGTGTTGCATTGGGATTCATTTTAGTTGGATGAGAGTTTATCATTTGTTGAGGAGCCGATAACTATTCTAGCCAGAGATATCAGGAGGTTGAGATCTAAGGGGATTCCGGTTGTGAAAGTGCAGTGGAGGCATCGTCTGGTCGAGGAGGCTACTTGGGAGACCGAGAGTGAGTTGCGTGCTCAGTATCGACAGTTGTTCGAGCCTTCAAGTACTCCCTTCTTCTTGATTTTCGAGGACGAAAGTCTTTTTAGTAGTGGATGTTGTGATGACCCTTCCGGTCATCTTCACATTTTCACATATTTTGCACTGTTAGAGCCTTCCTGTAGCGGCCCCAAGCCATTTTTGGCTTGCTGGGACCAGTAGTTCGGTGCCCAAGTTGTTCTTTTGATTGTTTTAGCCGTTCACCTATTTTAGAGCTTTAAACATAGAATATCATTTACTTTAGTCAACATTCTTAGCTAACATGCTCAAAATTGAATTCTGACAGTTCCGTTACCTCTGGAGCGGTGAGTTTGGTCTAGTTGGACCTTTAGTTGAGGCCTGAGAACTTCCGGTGTGGGTTTTGTGTGGTTTTCTCTATTTTCAGGCCATTTGGAGTTGAAATCGTAACTTCGGGTGACTTTTGATGATCGGAGTATCGGATTGGAAATTTGACGATTCCATCAGCTACATAATGTTGAGTTTGGGCTAGGAATATGGTTGGTTCGGGTTCCGGGTGAGTCAGACTCATTTCGAGCCTTTGAGTTCCTTTTTGTTAGTGTTGACTTGGGTCAACATTTCTCCAAAACGACCACGTATGGAAGTTTCGTCGATCTGTTGAGTCCGGAATGTCGTTTCCACTCTATTAGCACTATTGGTTTTTGAATATCAATTTTCGATTGTGCTCGGACTGCCCCGTCGAGTTTTCTGAAAAGTGCAGAAAATCAGCTGCGGGCAGCAACTATTTATTGCTGTCATTTCATTTTTTCCAGCTCTTCTCCTCACTTTTCTCACTCTAATATTCAAAATTCTCTCCACCATTTTGGTCTAATTCAGTTCTAAACCTTGGGGAATTATTTGTTCGTCGATTATTTGTAGTTTTTCTCCTCGTGGTAAGTCATCTTCCCCAACTTGCCTTCTTCAGTTTTTCTTTTAATTCCTCCATTGATGCTCATCCAAAGCTTGAATTTTGTGATAGATTATGCCCCCTAAGCTTGTGCATGTTCGTGGGTGTGAAGTTGTATCCGTCGTGGGCTAATTTTTCATCATTTTGGGAAGTAATTCTTGCCCAATTTACATTTTTATTTTCAAAATTTCCATTCTTTAATCCCCAACTTGGGCAGGTTGTTTTGGTGCCCTTCCCTTGTCCAATTTTGCTCAAATTTGGAGCATGCCTTCTTAGTATCGTTGGGGTCATCGTGGTTCTTTTCGTTTTTGGTTTCAGGTTGCGAGCCCCGCGAGCCTGCTTTTGACCCGGATATCGACCCAGCTACAATTGTAGAAATATGGGTATCGTTAGACTCGTCTTATCATTTTATTCATAAATTTGATAGTTTGATTCTCGTTCGGAGCTTCTTGGAGCAGCTCGGCCTCGGATATCATCGTTCCCGCAGCTTGTCATCGAACGAAAGGTAGATTATGGCTTAACTCCCTAGACTTCACATATATCGGGTAAAATGGTACTAGTTGGCATCCTTGGGTTAGGTTATTAGGTTGGTACCATAGACCTTGACCGCTTTCTCATGATTTATCCTATTTCATTCTTCCATTGTGTGTAGTATTCTTATTAGTTGATATATTTATTACCCTTGTGACCCCGTGAGGTTTTGTTGACTCCGGAATATAGAAGGTGGGATTATTGGGAATGTCCACGAGTCCCAGATATAGAAATATACTTCTAGACTAGTTATGCTTGCTGAGTAGCTTCAGAGCCTGTGCAGGGCTGTTAGGTTGATTGTGAGCTATCGGGCAGCTATTTGGGTTGATCAGATTATTTCCATGCATATAAAGAGGTTTTTCCACGTTTTATTATGGTTTTTGGCTTTGGGCCTACGAAAATGGATTTTCTAACCTTGCATGGCCTTGGGGGCTCGTTTTTGATGAAATTGGATTTGGAAATGACTTGACTAGATACGTGGATCTTCTTGGGGTAAAAGAAGGTTAAAGATATGGTTTCATCATAATTTACTACTATTGCTAGACTCAACCAGGTCGGAGTGCTAGCTGAGTTACCTTACTGATTTGAAATGATATCAGGCTCGGCCGGGTCGAGCATCTGAGATGTTTTTAATACTATTTTAGACCTGGTTATGCCCGGGCATCCTTGGAAGGGTCTTTGAGACATATTTTTCACTGTTTTAGTCCTAGACAGAGTCTAGGCATGCATATTTGAGACATAGCTATTGGCTTGAACCAGGACTTGATTTTGGAGGACACATTTTGATTCTGAGTTTTAGTATGGGGTTCGGGACCTCCATGGACCTTGCCATTCTGAGCCTGAGGCTTTGGGCTATGTGTGCCAGGGGGGAAGGGTATACGGTGGAGTAGAGGTATACAAGTTGTGTCCTTCCATAGAACCTTCCTACTATCCCCGATTGGCACCGGATGAGGTACATACAGAGGTTTTATTTCACCCTGGGGTTTTCATGAATCATATCATTCTTTGTTTGAGATACCACCCTTGTTTGCTGTTTGTTGATTGTACGCTCTGGTAGTATGGGATTCCGGAGGGTTTGTTTTCACTTGATTGCGTTCCTCAGTTGTATGGGCGGCCGAGGTACTGTAGGTAGACTCTTGTCACTTTATTCCGATATCGTTCCCTGTTATGGTCGAGTATGAGTGTGATTACTAAGGTTGTGAGTTCCTGGATTGAGTTTGTATGACTAGATTGGGTATTAACTCCTGTATGTCGAGCATGTCTACCTTTATTCTTCTCTCCCTTTTCCTTATACTTGAGGTTACCGGTATACTACCCATTGTTAGAACTTATTTACATATATACTATTTTGCAAGGTTCCCAGGTGCATCGTCCTTACTTTCACATGTGCCTGTTGTATGTATATATTCAATTTGCTAGCCTTGTATGTTGCCTTCTATTGTGTTCCCTCTAGGATAGATCCTGTGTACGTTTTCGTTGATTTCTGTGACTGATTATTTCTATCCTGTCTGCTATTGCTCTTTTACTTTATATGTTCCCAGTCGGCCTATGATACCTACTGGGTACCTTATGCTTCGCATTTGGTGCTCACCCTACCCTCTGCATCTTCTGGTGTAGATCCTAGTGTGGGCCATTGCCAATAGAGCACCAGAGACTCGTGCGGGGTGCTGTTTTTAGACAATCCAGGCTGAGGGTGATCTCTTGGCGTTCAGAGCTTGACTTAGTTTATCTTTTGTATATTCTGTACTCTGTCATTACTCGGAGATAACTTGTGTATATGTATATTTCTTTTGGACCCTTGTACTCCTTATGTAGTTCGGGCTTCTATACGCTATGACACCAGGTCTTGCGGTTGGTTTAGTTTCCGCTTTTCATATATGTTATCCTTGTTATCTAATTTCTTTATCTTGTTCACTTGCTTCCGCTATTTTACCTCCTCTTTCGTTTAAACTGTTAGAAGGTAGTCCATTACTAACCATTCCGGGCTACGGGGATTTGTTCGCCTACTGGAGGATTGTAGGTGCCTTCATGACCGAGAAATCGGGCCGTGACAATAGAGAGTGGTGTTGGGCCGGGTATAGGGACCAAATGGTGGGCTAGGGGTGAGTTGTTTTGGGTCGGATACAAGCTGAAACAAAGAATGGAATGGGAGGGTAATTTGATATAAAAGATGGCCACTTTGCTTTGCCAAAGTGGCCAGATTTGGTTGAAATAATAACCGAATTGGAGTTAAATTTTAGCCAAACCATTAAGATTGTAGCCAAATCAGACCTAATTGAATCAATTCGAAAGGAATTAGGCCATGATTGAAATAGAGACGAACTAAATACGATTAACTTAACCGAGCTTTATTATTTTAAAACAACTAAATAATTAATTTGCTATCTAATCATATGTTATAAAACACCAATTTCACAATTTAATTCCAGTTAAATTATTTTGACCAAGATTGACAGTTTTAAACATTTTGAAAAAAAAATCCTTTGAATATCTACTAAAATTCTCAAAATAATATACATCTATATATATTAAAAATATACATAGACGTATGTTTATTCATGAAAATTATAGAATATTCTCTAGGATAGATTTTAGGAAATTCTTTTAAATTACAAGATTAATCATTAAAATTGTTCAAAATTTAAAAGGCTCGATAATTTACCGAATAGTGGAGGGTAAAAATTGGGTGTCAACAACTATGTGAAAGTTAATGGTTGAATAGTACTTCAAATAAAAGCTGATTTTTTTTCTTCACTTCCACATGCCTAAAAGAGAATGTATCCACGTTTTTTTGTCATGTTTGCGTCTAAATGTAAAAATTATCAAATGGGCAAATTCGGAAGGGTGATAAGGACTATAAATAGTTTAGGTATGGAATGAAAAAATAGTGTCATATTTTTAAAAATAACGAGGCATTCTGCTTTTTAATTACAATTAAACTGATAAATTTATATTAAAATATGACTAAATATTTATTAAAAAATAATATTTTACTAATTAAATAGGTAATCTAAAAGATATAAATAAATATTTAAAAAGTCATGGTTTATTGATGTCGCGACCCGAAATCGAGCCATGATGGCGTCTACAAAACCCCCTAGTAGACAAGCCTAACCCAAACATGCCGAAAGCAGTAAATAATATTTCAACTAAAGAGAAGCGGAAGATATAAATAAGGGATAGGGCCAAAAGTATATATACATACCAGCGTACAAAATATATAGAAGATGACCCCAAAGTGACCGAAAGACAAAACGACTCGAACACCAATCCGGACCTGGTGTCACTAGTACAAGAGCGACTAAAGCAAGTAGTAGCTATAAAACAACCTCTGTCTATCCAAAATACAAAATATAGACAAGATATACAAGATGGAAAGCAAGTAAAGTCTCAAAAAGGATCGGGAGCTCACCGCGATCCGAACAACAACGGGCCTCGAACGACAGGAGATCAGCGAGGATGGCTCGTACTAGGTTCTGCATCAGAAAAAGAGATGCAGAGTGTAGTATGAGTACCAAAATAACGGGTACTCAGTAGACATCATAGGTCGACCGAGCGCAGAAAGATAATATATAAATATAGATTACATGAAAACAGCTAACTGCCGCTACCATATAGTATTCATCTCTACCTGGCCGAGGAACTGAGGGACCTTCTCGAGCACATGATAGGTAATTGAGAGATAGAGCTAGCCTATTCGTTACGGGAAATCAATGCTCCGGGCCAAATAGAGCTAAGAAAGAGAGATCTAAGGCAGCATGTAAGCAAACTGTGCACGCTAAGAGAAGAGGAGAGATGTTCGCAATTACTACCACAAGAAAGCCGCCCCCTATCTTCTAAAGGGGCCCGTCACTTCGTTCGTACCTTCTTGGCTTAGGCTTCCAACTGAACAACATGGCCTTGCCGCCCCGCCACTAGCAGAAGCTAAGCGCTTATTTTGCAAAAATGGAAACTTAGGTAATTTCTAAACATATGTATAAAAAGAACATATTTCATTTAATTTAGACCAAGCATGTTGCCGCCAGAAGCAAAACCCCGTATAGAATCTCCTAATTGTTCCAGAGCTACTAGAAAGGGATTCTTTAACCAGGGAGGTCATTCAGAACCCGCTGGCTCCAGAACGGGAGGGCGGCTCCAGAGGCGCTGCCGCAGGCGCCAGCACCTACATAAATTGCGCACCTGTTATAGCTAATTTTATGATATAGGGATCCTCCTAAGTCTAGTTATAAAGCCAGAAACATGCCAATAAATAAAAAGATAGAGAGAAACAACATCAAGCCAAACCAGAGTCCATCCATATGCCCAAGCAAATGAAATGTGATGCACGATGATGCGTATATGAATGCAATATAATATAAACCCAGAATACCACATTGGGCACCCGGAATACCTCATCGGACTATGCATATATATGTATGAAATAATAGAATACCCGGAATAACGCATCGGGGGGTCCGGAATATCGCATCGAACTAATATGTATATAAAGAGAAAGTAAAATATCCGAGATAATGCATCAGGAGTCCGGAATATCGTATCGGACAATAAATTTATATACATAAAATAGTAGTTCTTCTTTCCCTCTCAAAACCAAGGTGATACTCAAAATAGCTCGATTTAGTCCAAAATCCATCACAGTAGTAGAAAAACCTCTTTTCAAATCTAAAAGCCTTTGAAAAATCATTTTTCGTACTGTACCAATGATATGCCATGCGATATGAGTATGAATGTTCACAAGTAGAGGGATAATCACACCATCAGATCAAACAAGGCAAAAGTACCCTTCAAAAGAAGAGAACTGACATGGAATCCATCCAAATCCTAGCCATGGCCTCGGGCCCACAATTACATACAATGATAGAATAAGGCGGTAAGACAGAAAATAAAAAATGGAAAACAACGGGCAAGCTATATTATACATCTAAAGCCTCCTAAAAGCATGCTAAGGGTCTTGGACTAGTCACACAGAAGAAACAAGCTCCTATGCTAAGGATAACATACAGTCCTAGCGCTAAAAATGCGAAATGGCCAATTAACATGATAAACAAGATTTAAGCCTAAAGTCTGTCTAAAATCCAACCTAGTGTTCCAGTAACATAAAAATATATATAATCCAACTAAACTCAGTCTAGAAGGTAAACCGTAACCTACCTCGAGGCCGAACTGCAAGCACGAATCATCACTCGTGTGCCTTCCCCTTCTGAACTGCCTTAGAAAGCTGCTACGCTATTAATAACATAACCCAGGTTTCAAGACAAGAAGAATGACACCCATATTGATATACGGAAAATCGGGCGAAAAATCAGGTCAGAAAATGACCCTCGGGGCCCCCGCAAAATAATAGAAAAAGAAATTGACAATTATGTTTGCGATGGATTAAGGAACCCGTACACAAAATTTGGACGCGAACGGAGCTCATTATGGGGCCCAAAACAGCCCTAAGTGTTACTAATTTACGGGATCAAACGGGGAAACTTAGATTTTTAAAGGCAAAAACCAACCTCGATAAGAGAAACACGTCACGGAGATGTGTTGCACGGGTTCAAGAACATGCAGTCCTTAAAGATCAGATTTCCACCAATCTCACCCCAAATCTAAGAATTTAGACCACAAAGAAATTTACTAGAGGAAATACAGAAATTTACACGGAACGAGGAGAGGGGTGACGAGGGAACTTACCGGATGAAGAATGCTGAAGCAAGAAAGCTAGGAAATGAAGTTTTGGAGCTTAACAATGGAGATCTTCAGTTTTGTAGAGAAGAAAACAAAGTTGGGACTTAATATAACTGCCAGGGGGTCCTTCATCGCGATTGCGACAGGACCCCTGCATTCGCGGAGAAGAGCCGGCCCAACCATCGCGATCGCAATGGCCCAGGCCACGTTCGAGAAGAAGAAGCCAAGCGGCTACATCGCGAACGTGATGGACCCATGGCGAACGCGATGGTTAGGAAACCATACCATCGCGAATGCGATGAGATCCTTGCAATCGCGAAGAGCAACAGAGGTCTGCAACTCAGTGCAGCAACCAGCAAATTCCAAGTCTAAAAATCTTCCGGCGGACCCTCGAAATTCATACGGAACCCATTAAACACAAACCAACAATGCTACCCTACCAGAAACGGCACTCTGAACTCAATGGAATTGAAGAAACTCCCAACGGGGATCATTTAAATAAAAAGTGGTCCCCACATCCAAAACTAACTCGAAACTCAAAACCCAAAAGGAGCCCAGAAGCCTCGGACCCGAACCAAATGCCCCTTAGCCCAAAGTCAGTATTCCAGAGCTAACAGTGCTGACGAAATTCCCATCTGAGGCCGTCTTCCCCGAATGTTGACCGAAATCAACCCTACCAGCCAAACTGCCTTCAAAATACACAAAGCCACACAAAACCAAATCGAAAGCACCCAGACCTAAACCAATGGTCCCAATAGACCAAAATACCCATTCCGGAGCCAACAGATTTGTCAGAATTCTATTCTGAGTGCGTTAACCAAGAAAGTTGACTGAAGTCAAGGATTTTCCAACTTTAAGTTCTAAAATAGAGAAAGGGTCATAACGACCAAACGAATGGCCCGGGAACCAAACCGTCAATCCCAACAAGTCATAAATGACTTGTAGCCGCTAAGAGAATGCTCGAAACGTAGAAAAAGCATGAAAAATGGAAAATGACCTGGAGGGTCATTACAACATCCACTGCTAAAAGAACTTTCATCTGCAAAAGTTAGAGTAAGGATAGTACTTGAAGATTCGAAAAGACGAGGATAACGGGTCCGCATGTCGGTCTCGATCTCCCAAGTAGCCTCCTCGATAGGATGATGCTGCCACTAAACCTTAACTGACAAAATCTCCTTGGACCTCAACTTCCTAACCTGCCGGTCAAAAATAGCAACAGGCTCCTCCTCAAAGGCTAAGGACTCATCCAACTGAACCGACTCCCACTGAAGCACGTGTGACTCATCCGGAATATACCGCCGCAACATAGAATCATGAAAAACCATATGAAAACTAGAAAGAGCAGGAGGCAAGGCTAACTCATAAGCAACCTCTCCAATCCAGCGAAGGATCTCAAATGGACCAATGGACCTCGTACTGAGCTTACCCTTCCTCCCGAACCTCATCACACCCTTCATGGGCGATACCCGAAGGAACACACTGTCACCAACCATAAACTCGAGATCTCAAACTCTCCGGTCGACATAACTCTTTTGCCTACTCTGGGCAGTATGAAGCCTCTCCTGAATAACCCAAATCTATCCATAGAATTACGAAGCAAATCAGTACTCCACGGCCTAACCTCGAAAGCATCAAACAAACCCACCGGAGATCTGCACTGCCTACCACACAAAGCCTCGAACAGAGCCATCTGGATGCTGGAATAGTAACTATTAATATATGCAAACTCTGCCAAGGCCAAACACTAGTCCCACTGACCCTCGAAATTAATAACACAAGCTCGCAACATATCTTTAGGAACCTGAATGGTACGCTCTGACTGGCCGTATGCCTGCGGATGAAAGGCAGTGATAAGCTCAACTCTAGTACCCAACTCTCTCTGAATAGAATGCCAAAAGTGCAAAGTGAACTGAGTACCTAGGTCGAAAATGATAGAAACTGGCACCCCATGCAAATGGACAATCTCTCGAATATAGATCTGGGCCAACCTCTCGAAATTGTAGAAAGTCTGAACTGGCAAAAAGTGAGCATACTTCGTGAACATGTCCACGATAACCCAAATAGCATCAAACCTCCACAAGGTACGTGGCAATCTGACTACAAAGTCCATGGATATACACTCCCACTTCCACTCCGGAATGGGTAGCCGCTGTGATAAACCACCTGGCCTCTGGTGCTCGAACTTCACCTGCTGACAATTCAAGCACCTGGATACGAAAGCCGAAATATCCCTCTTCATCCCACAGACCAGTAGTGCTGCCTCAAGTCATGATACATCTTAGATTCCCCAGGATGAATGGAATATCTAGAGCAATGAGCCTCCTTCAATATCAATCTGACCAAGTCACCAACTCTAAGAATGCAAATGCAACCCTCGATCGTCAGTACACCCTATGAATCTAAAGCCGCCTTCCTAGCCTCACCACTCAACATCTTGTCATGAATGATCCTCAATCTTGCATCATCAAACTGGTGTACTTGAATCTTCTCCAATAAGGAAGACCTAGCCTCAACACAAGCAAGAATACGGCCTGACTCAGAAATGTCAAGTCGAACCAACCTATTAGCCAAGGACTAAATGTCCCAAGCTAAAGGTCACTCCTCCGTAGCTAAGAAAGCCAAACTGCCCATACTTACTGCCTTCCGGCTCAAGGCATCCGCTACCATGTTTACCTTGGCCGGATGATAGAGGATAGAAATGTCATAGTCCTTCAGTAACTCCAACCACCTCTGCTTTCTCAAATTTAGATCCTTCTGGCTGAAAATTTACTGAAGACGAACGTTCCTTTATTATAGAAGAAGATCTCAAAGAACAATTTCTCGGGCTAAACATAATCTATTTGGATCTCATTAGTAATGGCACTGATAGTAGCTACTTTGTTTACATTCTGGATATGTATGGCCATATTGATGGTCAGTAAATATCTCACAATGCACGCCATAAAGATAATGCCTCCACATCTTCAACGCGAAGACTATCGCTGCTAACTCCAAGTCATGTGTGGGGTAGTTCCTCTCATGAACCTTCAACTGTCTGGAAGGATATGCAATAACTTAGACCTGCTATATCAACACACAACCCAAACCAATACCTGATGCATCACAATATACGGTGAAACCCTGACCCTCGACCAGAAGTGTAAGAATCAGAGCTGAAGTCAACAAGTCCTTGAGCTTCAGAAAACTCGCCTCACACTCATCTGACCACTGGAAGGTAACATTCTTCTCAGTCAATCTAGTCAAAGAAGCTTCTATCGAAGAATATCCCTCCACAAATTGTTTGTAATAACCTGCTAACCCAATGAAACTGCGAACCTCGATAGGAGAAGTAGGCCTAGCCCAATCACGAACTGCTGCAATCTTCGCCAGATCTACCATAATACCATCCTTGGACACCACGTGCCCCAAGAATGCTACAGACTCAAGCCAAAACTCACACTTAGTGAATTTGGCATACAACTGATGGTCTCTCAATTTTTGAAGTACCAATCTAAGATGCTGCTCATGCTCCTCTCTACTCCTCGAATAAATCAGAATGTCATCGATGAACACAATCACGAACGAATCCAAGTAGGCACTGAACACATGGTTCATCAACTTCATAAATGCTGCTGGGGCATTAGTCAACCCAAAAGACATGACTAGGAACTCATAATGGCCGTATCGAGTCCTAAATGCAGTCTTAGGGATGTCCTCAGCCCTAATCCTCAACTGGTGATAACCGAACCTCAAATCTATCTTAGAAAACACTGCTTCACCCTGTAGCTGGTCGAACAAGTCATCAATATGCAGCATCGGATATCTGTTCTTAAATGTCACCTTATTCAATTGCCTGTAGTCGATACACATACTCATAGACCCATCCTTCTTCTTCACAAATAGAATCAGAGCGCCCCACGAAGACACACTAGGCAAGATAAACCCTCTACTCAACATATCCTGAAGCTGATTAAGCTCTCTCAACTCAGCAGGTTCCATCTGATATGCTGGAATAAAAATGGGCTTGATACCCGGCTCGACATCGATACCAAAATCAATGTCACGATCAGGAGGAAGTCCCAAAAGATCAGAAGAAAAAACATCCAAATACTTGCAAACCACAGGAACTGACTCAAGAGGAGGTGTGGTGGCACTAGTATCACGAACGTAGGCAAGATAAGCTAAGCACCCCTTCCCAACTAACCACTGGGCACTCAGGAAAGATATAACTCCCCTCGGCATGTGGCTATCAGCTCCTTTCCATATGATAGGAGGGATACCAGGCAGCCGAAGAGTAATAGTCTTGGAGAAGCAATCCAAGACCGCATGATAAGGAGACAACTAATCCATGCCCAAGATCACATAAAAATCGAACATCTCAAGAAAAACCAAGTCAACCCAGGTGTCATACCCCAAGATGGTCACCATACACGCCCGATACACCTGATCCACTACTAAAGAATTACCTATGGGAGTAGATACATGCAAAGGCATACGCAAGGACTCACAAGCAGACCCCAGACGAGTAGCATAATAAGCAGATGCATATGAGAATGTAGACCCCAGATCAAACAAAGTAGAAGCAGACTGATGACAAACAGAGATCGTACCTGTGATCACAACATCTTAAGCCTCGGCCTCTGTCCTGCCTGAAACAACATACATATGGCCCTGACCACCACAAAACCTGACCTACCGGACTAAGGGCCACCTCTAGTGCCCTGGGGACCACCCCTACTACCCTGAGATCCGCCTCTAGCTGGAGGTGTTGGAGCCCTGGGGGCCTAGACCGATGGATCCTGTCGCCTAGGATGCTCTACTGACAAGCACTCTCTAGCAAAGTGGCCTATCTCACTACACTCATAGCAACCACGACCATGTGAACTCCTCTATGAAGACCCAGCCAAATCAGAATGACCACCACGACCTGTAGACCCTGAATGACCACTTCGGGGAGCAGGAATGAGACTTTGGCTACTCTGATCCTCAGTAGTCTTTAATGCCGCATGAACAGGCCGACTCGACTGAAAAAGCTACCGGTGCTGACCTCTACCGAAGTAGCCCCCTACCATGGCCCTGTGAATCGCTGAAACTGCCCTGATGGCGGGGCCTCTTATCACTGACCCCTTGGGCTTCACGAACTATACCCTCAATAGTACGGGCATGATCAACCACCTCCAGAAAGGACTGACCCGATGCTACCATACCCTCCGTAGCTACGCGAAGATGCAGAGTCAAACCTCAAACAAACCAGCGTACTCTCTCGTGCTCAGTGGGCAGAATCATAGTGGAATGTCTGGACAGCTGGTGGAAACGAACCTCATACTCAAACACAGTTATGAAGCCCTACTCCAACCCAGCAAACTGATTCATCAGACGCTCCCTCATGCTACGTGGTATATACTTCTCAAAAATGTCGTGGCAAACTAATCCCAAGTAAGCGAAGGCGACCCTACCAGCAATATATGACCGCCACTACTATTTCGCTGAACCATCCAACTGAAACGCGGTGTAATATGCTCCGTGATACTCGACTAACCCCAAATTATGTAACATCTCCTGGCAGCTAGTCAGAAATTCGTGTGTATCCTCCCTAGAAGCACCCAAAAACCTCAGAGGACCTAGTCTCAAGAACCTACCCAGCATCTTCTGCTCCTCAGAAGAGATAACTGGCACGGCTGGAAGAGGGGTAGTACCTCAAATCTGGGAGCTGCAGCAATAGGCCGCGCTCCTGAACCCTGTGCTGCTGCCCGAGCTGAAGTTTGAGCCTCACCTCGAACCTAAGAACCAATTGGAGTGCTCAAAAAATGGCTGGCGGAGTCATACCCTCAAGAAACCCCAATAACCGGACCAAAGTGTCCTACAATATTGGAGTAGCTATAAAATTTGTCGGATGCTGGGCTGGCCCCATATGCTCCGGTTCATACTGAACCTCATCCGCTCTAACATCAGGCTCTGGTGATGGTGATCTAGCCCGGGCACGAGTCGGTGCCACAACCCATGCCCTGCCTTGACCTCTGTGTCGACCTCTACCCCATCCCCTGGCTGGGGCTCTAACTGAAGGGGAAGGGGCCTCGTCCTCACCCGCTGAAGATCTCATCCGAACCATCTGAGAAGGAGTGAAACAAATATACTTAGGAGTTGATCAAATCAAGTAAGCACGATAAAAAATCAAACAAAACGAAGCCTTTCCTTAGGAATGCCCTATAGCCCCTCAAAGATAGGATACGAATGTCATTGTACCTTATCCACAAGGCTCTACTAGACACTTTCTCTAGTACCGGTGAGACTGGTGAACCTAAAACTCTGATACCACTCTATCACAACTCGAAATCGGGCCAGGATGGCGTCTACAACTCCTTAGTAGACAAGCCTAATTCAAACATGCAAAAAGCAGTAAATAATAATTTAACTAAAGAGAAGCGGAAGATATAAACAAGGGGTAGGGCCAAAAGTATACATACATACCAGCGAACAAAATATACAGAAGATGGCCCTAAATGTCAAAGCCTTATAAGAGTAGAACCATTAGTTATGATTACCCTTTTCAATTTTCAAATAAGCTGAAACTTTTATCAGTTAATATAACTAGAATACCCAATTAAGAGTATATTTGGTGTGATTTTTTTCTTTCGTACATGGTATTGGAACTGAAGTATATAGAACTCTTGCTCCTCAATGAACTTCTAGCTTGTACCTTTGAGAGTGCTTTAATTAGTTTTGGGTTGAAAACTTTCCAATATCATATTCATTTCTTCTAATGGTAAAGAGTTATGCTGGTATATAAATTAATTTAAAACAGGAGGTTGAAAAAATAATTTTATCGCTTAACTGTATTAATTTAAAAAAAGTTTTGTGTTGGGTTGGGTCATGGATAGGTTATAGGTGTGGGTGTTCGATATTTGGTTGTGTATTTTCAAAATTTAATTTTGATAATTTGGTAATTGAAGTAGATACCAAATATCGAACTTTTACAGTTTGGTTTGGTATGGTAAATCAAAGTTTGGTACGGTAATTCAATAATTACTTATTGAAAAAAATACTACTCCGTATATATTTTTGACAAGATATTTTTATAATTTGTCCAACATTTGACATGTTAGCTTTTAGAGATATCACATATAGAGGTTAGATGTCATGACCCGAAACTGAGTTATGATGGCGTCTACATAACCCCCCAGTAGACAAGCCTATCCCAAACACGCGGAAAATAGTAAATAATAATTTAACTAAAGAGAAGCGGAAGATATAACAAAGATAGGCCCAAAGCATATATATACATACCAACGTACACAATATACAAAAGATGTCCCTAAAGTGACCGAAAAGACAAAACAACCTGAACACCAACCCGGACTTGGTGTAGCTATACAACAACCTCTGTCTATCCAAAATACAAAATATAGACAAAATATACGAGATGGAAAGAAAGTAAAGTCTCCAAAAGTGTCGGGAGCTCACCGCGATTCGAACAACAATGGGCCTCGAACGACAGGAGATTAGCAAGGGTGGCTCGTACTAGGTGCTGCATCAGAAAAAAAGATGCAGAGTGTAGTATGATTACCAAAACAACGGGTACTCAGTAGGCATCATAGGCCGACCCAGCGCAGAAAGTTAATATATAAATATAGATTACAGGAAAACAACTAACTATACAGGGAACAACTAACTATACAGGGATCCTCCTAAGTCTAGTTATAAAGCCAGAGACATGCCAATAAATAAAAAGAGAAAGAGAAACAACATTAAGCCAAACCAGAGTCCATCCATATGCCCAAGAAAATGCAATGCGATGCACGATGATGCGTATATGAATGCAATATAATATAAACCCGGAATACTACATCGGGATCCCAGAATACCTCATCAGACTATGCATATATATGTTTGAAATAATAGAATACCCAGAATAGTAAATCGAGGGTTCAGAATACCACAACAAAATTATATGTATATAAAGAGAAAGTAAAATACCCGGGATAACGCATCGGGAGTCCAAAATACCGCATCAGACTATAAATTTATATACAGAAAATAGTAGTTCCTCTTTCCCTCTCAAAACTAAGTTGATACAAAAAATAGCTCGATTTAGTTCAAAATCCATCACAACAGTAGAAAAACCTCTTTTCAAACCCAAAAGCCTTTGAAAAATCATTTTTCATATTGTACCAATGATATGCATGCGATATGAGTATAAATGTTTACAAGCAGAGGAATAATCACACCATCAGATCAAACAGGGCAAAAGTACCCTCAAAAATAAGAGAACTGACCTGGAATCCATCCAAATCCTAGCCATCGCCTCGGGCCAACAGTTATATACAACGATAGAATAAGGTGGTAAGGCGGAAAATAAAAGCGGAAAACAACGGGCAAGCTCTATTCTACCTCTAAAGCCTCCTAAAAGCATGCTAAGGGTCTTGGACTAGTCACACAGAAGAAACAAGCTCTTAAGCTAAGGATAACATACAGTCCTAGCGCTAAAACCCCGAAATGGCCAATTAAAATGATAAACAAGATTTAAGCCTAAGGTCTATCTAAAATGCAACCTAGCGTTCTAGTAACATACATATATATATAATCCAACTAAACTCAATCTAGAAGATAAACCGTAACCTACCTCGGGGCCGAACTGCAAGCACGAACCATCACTCGTGTGCCTTCCCCTTTCGAACGGCCTCAAAAAGTTGCCACACTATCAAGAACATAACCCAGGTGTCAAAATGAGAAGAATGACACCCATATTCATATACAGAAAATCAGGTCAAAAAATGACCCTCGAGGCTCGTGCGAAGAAACAAAAAACAAAATTCACAATTTTATTTGTGGTGGGTTAAGGAACCCGTACCCAAAATTTGGGCGCGAACGAAGCTCGTTTCGGGGCCCAAAAAAGCCTCGAAGTGCTTCTAATTTACGGGATCAAACGAGGAAACTCAGACTTTTAAAGGCGGAAACCAACCTCGATAAGAGAAACACGTCACGGAGATGAGTTGCACGAGTTCAAGAACATGCAGTCCCCAAAGATCAGATTTCTACCAATCTCACCCCAAGAACATGCAGTCCCCAATGGAATTGTTCGATTTTGTGGAGAAGAAAATGAAGTTGGGACTTAATATAACTGCCAGGGGTCCTTTATCGCGATTGCGACAGGACCCCCGCGTTCAAGCAGAAGAGCTGGCCCATCCATCGCGATCGCGATGGCCCAGGCTGCGTTCGTGAAGAAGAATCCAAGCCAGGTCCCACCCGTCTACATCGCGAACGCGATGGACCCATCGCGAACACGATGGTCAGGAAACCAGACCATTGCGATCGCGATGAGATCCTCGTGATCGCAAAGAGCAACAGAGGTCTGCAACTTAGTGCAGCAACTAGCAAATTCCAAGTCTAAAAATCTTCCAAAGGAACCTCGGGATTCATCCGGAACCCCGTTATTACAAATCAACTATGCTACCCTACCAGAAACGTCACTTAGACTCAATAGAATCGACGAAACTCCCAACGATGATCGTTTTAATGAAAAGTGGCCCCACTCCCAAAAATAAATCGAAACTCAAAACCCAAAAATGATCCTCGAAGCCTCGGGACCCGAACCAAAGGCCCCTTAGCCTAAAGTCAATATCCCAGAGCTAACGGCGCTGACAGAATTTTTATCCGAGGCCGTCTTCCTCGAATGTTGACCAAAGTCAACCCTACCAGCCAAACTGCCTTCAAAACACACAAAGCCACACAAAGCCACACAAAACCAAATCGAAAGCATCCAGACCCAAACCAATGGTCCCACTAGACCAAAATCCCCGTTCCGGAGCCAACAGAATTGTCGGAATTTGATTCTGAGTGCGTTAACCAAGAAAGTTGACCGAAGTCAAGGATTTTTCAACTTTAAGTTTTAAAACAGGGAAATGGTCATAACGACTTAACGAACTGCCCAGGCACCGAACCGTCAGTCCCAGCAAGTCATAAATGACCTGTAGCCGCTGAGGGAAAGTTCTTAAACACAGAAAAAGCATGAAAAATAGAAAATGACCTAGAGGGTCATTACAATTGATATCATATTTAACCCAATAAAAAGTTTAAGAAACTTTAATGAATAAGGAAAAAAATGACCGTTCGGACAAAATAAATTCTAACCAAATAGCCTCAAAATTTGAATTCCATTTTATAGTCGCGCGTCCAGCTATTGTAGGCATGGTTCCAAGGCCACATTCTGTAAAAAAAGGCCCAGGGCCCAATTCAAAGTGATGCCCAATCAGTAAAACTTAAGAAAAACTGCTGCCTCTTTTCTTTTTCTGTTCTTTTCTCGTTGTAGCTTCATTTTCTATTTTTTTGCTATTTTTTTCTTTTTTGTTGCTCTTTTCTTTTTAAAAGAATATTATTCTCTTCTATTTCTTTTAAAAATCAAATACAATTTTTTTACAATTTTTTTTCTTTTTCTAAATATAATTAAAAAAGAAAAAAGAATGTATTAGTGCATTTTTTATATCAAATACATATACATTTGATACCAGATACATGTATTAGATAACTGTATCTTTGTTTCTTTTTTTAATGTATTGATTCAACCTTCATATGTATTGATACAATAAAATTCATACTCGATACAATACAATACATATATGAGTATTTTAAAGTATTGATACATATATACAATAAAATACATATTGATACAGTTTTTATACACATCCTACACAGATAATATTCTATATAATAATGATATAATTTCTATACACATCATATACAAATAACTACTTTATATAACAATGATATAATTTATGTACAATTATTATATATTTTTATACACAATTATACAACAATTATATATATACATATTTTTTTACAAACAGTGATATAATTTCTATGCACATCTTATAAATATACATATTCTATACAATAATTATACAATTTCTATACACATCCTATACATTTTCTATATAAATCCTATACAAAAATGTATTCTATACTACAATAATATAATTTTTATACAATTGTATTTAATTATAAAAGTATAACTTAATTAGAACTTGCCAAGAAAATAATATAAGAGTATTATATATTAATATATTTATTATACACTGTATACACTTTATATAATAAATAAAAAAATAAAAAGGAGCAACAAAATAACAAAACAAAAAAAAGAAGATAGCAAAAAAAAAAAAGAAGCAACGAAAATAATAATAATAAAATAAAATAAAAAAATCAGCAAAAAAAAGAAGAAGAAGAGCAAATGGAAAAGTCAACAAAAGTTGGGTGCAAAATGAGTTTAATAGTCCGAATTTGGATCATCTACATCAATGGCTAAAAATTGGAAATAAAATGGCCGAAAAGTTCTATTTTGTCCAATAAGCCAAACACGAGCCAATTCTTTTAAAACTAGCTAGCCCATGTCCTTTTTCCAAAGTTTAATGTGTTAGAAATTTTCAGCATTTAGATGAATACAAAATACAACTTATTGCCCATTTGATCGATGTGCTGCTCAATCAATTTTGAGACGCACATTCTTCTTATGTAGGAAACTAAAAATACTCAAAACCATTCGTATAATGATTTTTTGCTATTTGGTTTGATAATTGGACTACTCTTGGCCTTTTGTATCTCAAACCTACTGGTGTTTCTGGATGTCATTCACTTGAGGATATTAATTTATTCTTGAATGAGGATGGTTGGAATTTTGATCTTATGTAGGATTATTTGCCTACTAATGTTGTTGATCATGTCAGAAGCAGTATGGGTAATCTAAAACAAACTGAAATGATGGACAAAGATTGGTGGATGAAATCTAGTTCTAGGAAGTTTACTGTCAAATCTGCTTGGGAAAGTCTTAGAAAAAGCTGTCACGACCTGATTTCTCAGGTTATGATGGCACCTAAAACCCCCCAATAGGCAAACCAATCCCTATAGCTTGGAACGGTTAGTAATGGGATACTAGCTAACCAATACGCACAATAAGTAGAAATGAGCGGAAGCAGAATATAAAGATAGACAAAGCAGAAGCAAAGCCTAAGTATATACGTAAAGAAAATTACACCAACCCCAAAACTTGGTATCGACAGTACAGAAGCTTATAATAGAATACAAGTGCTAGAAGTAACAAAAGGTAAGCACAACTGTCTCCGAATATACAAAGAGTATCAGTATAAAAGATGAGATATGATCAAGCCCCGACCGTCAGGCGCTCACCCTAGTATCGAATATTCCAAAATATGAACAAGTCTCCAACGCTATCAATAGCAAAAGCTCAACTAATATCTGCACCAAAAAGATGCAGAAGTGTAGTATGAGCACTAATTGCTAAGAAATGGATACCCAGTAGGCATCATCGGCCGACTGAGCGCATATAAGATATAAAAATAGTAAATAGCAGATAGCAAGAAAGCAGTAATAGAAAACAATGGATAAAGCACATGGAAACTAGCACGGAGAATAGACAACCAAGAGTTATAAGAAAATAATGCTAGCACAGAAGATATAAATACACAGAATCACAGGTGAAGGAAATAAGAACGCACCTGGAGTCTTTGCACAACAATATAAGTAAATAAAGAGAGAGAGTTGAGAAAATATTGGTATACCAGTAACCTCAAGTAAAAAGGAATGAAATGAAGTAGGCAACATAATCAACTAGAAGCCATACAATAACAGAATCATACTAAAAACCACAAACTCTCAAGATAAGCATGAACCGAGATCCATCCCACAATTTACAACCTAGAATGGAATAACTAAACCACGAGAACCAAGAGTTCTACTCAGAATCAAGACAAGGAATAATGTCCGATAAATCACAACCGCTCAGGAGGACGCACGACGGATCCTCAAAGGTATAGGACTTACTAGCCTCACAATACTCAAGCCCAAAACTCGGAGCCTCAACAGGCTAAAACTTACCAATCCACAATAACCAAGGACCACAACTAGGTCTATGAGATAACAGGAGTAATATAATCTACCTACAGTCCCAACGGCCGCCCATACAACTAAGGAACGCAATCAAGTGAAAACAAACCCTTCGGCCGCCCATACAACCAGAGCTTATACTGAACACACAATAAACAAGAGTGGAATCCGAGTGAGATATGCATGATGATGGTAATGATGGAACCGATAGTAGTAACCTTATATACACCACCCTGACACTTTGGAGGGAGGACCCATGGTGGGACGTGCCCGCTATAGCTCATCTTACACCGTATACCCCTCCTCCGGCACGCTCAGCCCTTTGGCCAGGTCCTGGAATGGCAGGGCCCATGGAGGTCCCTAACCACATACAATAATGAACGCGAAATCTCAGAGAAGAAGAACCTCAAAGTACATGCCCTAAATTGAACCGGGTCTAAAACAGTAGTAGTAATCTCAAAAGACCCCCTCAAGGGTGCTCGAAGTATACTCAGATCTAAATTAGTGATAAAAGTCTCAATAACCCCTTCAAAGGATTCCTAGAGCGTATCCGGGTCTAAATCAGTGATAAAAGTCTCAATAACCCCCTCAAAGGGTGCCCAGAGCATATCCGGGTCTAAATCAGTGATAAAAGTCTCAATATCCCCCTCAAAGGGTGCCTAGAGCATATTCAGGTCTAAATCAGTGATAAAATCAAGTTTGGTGCTCTGTCCAGCAGAGCCTAGTATCAGTAGGAAGACCTAGTGTGAAATCATCCAAAATCCCATTTTTGTTCTTCACGTTCGCGGAGGGCTGGCCGTATTCGCGAAGGCCATTTTCCATCCACCCCATTTTTGTTCTTCGCGTTCAAGGAGGGCTGGCCGCGTACGTGAAGGGTATTTTCCAACAGCTATTTAAGCTGAGCACCTTCATTTTTCCAGCCATTTCCTTCAACTCCCACACCTCTTAGAAACCTAAAACACTCCCTAAACTGATCCACATCATTTCCTAGCTTCGAGAAATCATTGTTCTTCGATAATCCGTGGTTCCTCATCAATTGGTCAGTCTCCTTCCCCAACCCTTTCTTCTCTTGCTTTCTATAAATCCTCCATTATTGTTTATTTTCAAATCTTGGGATTCTTGTAGAATCTGCCCATTTATGATTTGCATGATCGTGGACTCACTCAATCTACCTTCTTGGCATAATTTCTCTCATTGTGGTAAGCTTCCTTGCCCAATTTCTAGATTTATTTCTTGAAAATTCCTCTTTTATTTCTTGGCTTGAGCGGGCTATTTTGAGCCCCAATTGTTGTCTGTTTTCGCTCAAATTTTGAGCATGTTCTTCAAGGATGGTAAGGAACACATGTGCATTTTTTATTTCTTGTTTCAGGTTATGGGGACCATGTGCCCATTTGTGACCCAAATTTTGACCAGATTATGTTTATGGCATTATGGGTATCGTTAGTCTTGTTTTGATGTATAGATTATTGTGTTGATAGTGGTTTCATGAATTGGAGATTTTCGGAGCAGTTCAAGCCTGGACGACGCCATCCCTGCAGCTAGAAGATATTAAAAGATTATGGGTGAAGGGGATCCCTTTCAAAATTTCCTTCTTTGAGTGGAGGGTCTGGACTAACAGAATCCCTGTGGCTGCTATCATGGCTAATTGGAATCCCAACATTTCTCAACTTTGCCTGTGTTTCAGAGTCCCTATGAGAGAAACAATTGAGCATTTATTCCTCACAAGGGAAATGGCTACTTTTATTTGGGATTACTATTCTAGGGCTGCTGGAATTTTAGGCTAGTGGGCATAAATTAAACAATTTATAAAGAAGTGGTGGGATGCCCAGGGCAATGACATATTGAAGATGGTGTATCAAGCTATTCTTGTTATTATTATCTGGTTTTTATAGAAGAGGAGAAATATTATTTTGTATGGGGGTTCCTTTTCTAGAAATAAGGTTATTTGGGATATCAATGATACTATATTTAAATTTATCAGGTCAAAGTTCAACTATGTAACTTTGCCTAGTTCTTGGCCCTAGATGGTATCCCAATTGGAGAAATATAGACCTTCTTTTCTTTGTAGAATTGTTTACTGGAGCCCCCTTCCTAATGGCTGGTTAAAATAAAACGGTGATGGTGCTTCTAGAGGCAACCCTAGACCTAGTGCTGCTTCTTTTTGTTTGAGGAATGATAAAGGGATTTAGTAGTGGAAAAAGGCTTCCTAATTACGGATACAACTAATTTAGTTGCTGAGCCTAAGGCCATTAGAGAAGGCTTTCAATATTGTCTTGAAAAGCAGTTGTCCAATATCATCTTTGAGACTAATTCTTTGGCTATAGTTAACATTATCAATGGAGTCTGGGAATGTCCTTGGAATATCTCATTGTTGGTTAATGCAATTTTCAGGATCAGGCAAATCATTTTAGTGAGAGTACAATACTTCTTAAGGGAGGGAAATACTCTTGCTGAATTTTTTGCTAACCTAGTTTTAATTATTGCAGGTACATATGTTTTTAATTCATTCTAAAAAGTCCTATGTGAAGGAAAGAAGATCATAAACTTGGATAAAATAAGTTTTCCTAATCTGAGAATTAGACAAAGGAATATAACATCTTCTTGAGTATCTGTCAAACATTACAACTCACAGTACTGATTTACAAATAAGGTTTTGGTAAATTCTTGTTTTAAAAGTATGACAAGTCTGAAGCAATTTCTTATGGTTGTCAGTACCTTGCACCTGGTGAGAGCTTAGAGGTATTCATTGGTTACTAAACTAAGACTTATCATCTTTTTCCAAACAATTTACCTTAGCCAAATATATTTACAATCAGTTTTTTCTATGCCGTTTTAAAATAATTCAAAGTAAAATCAATTATTAACTAGATATTATATGGTGGTATTAATTTCAATCATGATTGAACCCATTAAAGGATAGGCAATAAAGTTGCTTTCTATTTTGAAGAATTTTAGACATACCTATTTCTTACTCTGAGCCGCAAGCTGCCTAGCTGAATTTTCAACTCACATTTGGATCGGAAAGAAGGAGATTCAAGCTTTCATACCCTTTTCCTTGACCTTTTCATTAGAAAGGTCGAGATTAGGTTCAGATCATTTCAATATCAATCAAATCGAAGATGGTAGATTTACCTCCTGTTCAAGAGCTGCTATGAAGATGAATTGCGGTCCATTTCATGAAAGAAGGGTAAACCAACTTTTTGCGGATTGACTTGAGCTAAGAGAGGGATTTTATCATTTCAGTAGTTGCCAACTCTTAAGAAACTAATGGATATCAACACCTGGTATCTTCAGATCTGAAGGAGCACATAACTGTTGGCACTCAAGATAGAGCTCTCTACAGTTGAGCATCGACAAATGCAACAATGGAGATGGAAGATTTGGTGGAAGAAGATGAGAAGTCTCGAGAATTTTCATCTTCACAGATATTTTGCTTGTTGTGTTGATTAGTTACTTTCCTTTTTCATGTTTTGCTTATTGCCTATTTGGCTAAGATGATCGAACGAGTTTCTTTGGGCCCGATCTTGTACAAAATCTTGTTATTTAATAAATGGACCTTGAGCCCTTATTGTTTAAAAAAATGATATCCTGCTAGACTTTTTCTAATGAAATTTTGATGAACCCGTTATTGAATGGTTTTCATTGACTTCCTAAATTTTTGATATAATATTCTATTTATTTGATTGAATTTTTAAGGAATTCAATTGTTTGAGCTAGAAGATTCAATAGAAAGAATAGGGTCATGTTCTATATTGACGCATGTTTAGCTAGGCTTTGCTAACGTACAGTGCTCAGGTGAAATGGATCATGGACAACAAACTTTCACTAGACTATTATTAACTTTGGGCACGACCCTTGTAACTTTTGCTAGTGGTATCAAGCAAATGCCCTATCACGTTTGGTACCTTTCTCCCATAGAAGTTTTAGCTAATTTTATAGGAACCTGATAGTGATGAAGGAGTTCTTTTGGTGGCTCTGAGCTGAGGAATTGATTGGAATGAGGTTTTGTACCCACAACGACTACAGTTATCTGGGATTAGTGATGTATCCATATAGGTAGGGTGTAACACCCCAGAATCTGTACCAGCTACTTGACTATACTTAGCAGAAAAAGTTGCAGAAAATTTTAAGTTTCCAGAAACTATGGTCAAGATCACATACCATAGTTCAAAACCATTACCCGTGATCTGAGCTATGGTCTAACCTCCAGTGTTGGTCCCCCTCCAGTCTACGAGTAACTTTATGAACCATGGTTTGAAACAACGAACCATTCTATCACTCGTGGACTTGGTCATCAGAGAGGTGCCAATTTCCTACCTCAGAACCATGGATGTGACCATGGACCGTAGTTTAGAACCACGGTCCACCCTGTCAATCTTGGTTCTCTTTTATCAGAGGACCGTCGATTCAGGGTCTAGAAACCACGAGTCAGACCACTGGCCATAGTTCAGAACTACGATCCATCCTATGGCTCATGGAATCATTAGACCAGAGAACCCCCTAAACTCAAGGACAGAACCATGACTCACTCGACGGTCCTTCGTTCGAAACCACGGTCTATCGACCAGTCCGTGGATCGATGTTCTGAGAATTTCAACAGTTTTCTTTTAAAATTCCCAGGGGTATTCCAAACTTTTTCTACTATTTTTAAAGCCTAAGCTACGTTGTTTTAACTCATATAAGCCTAATTAATAAGCCTAAAACTACCCAAAACCCCTCATTCCTTCAGATTAAATTGATACTTAGTAAATTTTGTAGAAAAGAAATGCTTCTTCCTCTCTAGAACAAGTAGAAGGTTCTCTTAAGTCCAGGCCCAAAAATTCAAGGATTCTTCCGTGGATTTTAATTTGAGGTATGTGGGATTTCATCAATGGGTTCCTTTCACCCATTGAGTCCCAAGATACAGTCCAGTTATTTATATTTTAGTTAGTTCTTAAGACCTAGGGTTCTTGAATACTGTGAAATTAGTGTTGTTCAACTTCCATGATTGTATATATGATTCATCATGTGTTTTATTGGGAACCTAGGATAGTATTGTACTCAGAAGTTTATAACCCTAGCATATTGAAATTTCAGTATCTTATATTCAAGCATGCTAAATAGATATTGTAGTCAGTTATGTTTCAAATTTAGAATGCTATCAGTCTTCAGTATTATTATATTGCATTCTTAATATAAATAGTATGTGAGCTATATCTAGTACTTCAGTTATATTCATTATTTGCATATTAAGTTGGGAGTAGTATTAGCACTGAGTGGATGAAGGGATGAAGGCTCACCCGTCAGCTTAGGATGAGACCTTTAGTAGAAGTCCCTAAGTCCCAGAACTACTGTGCCACCGTAGGTTCTAAAAGGGTTACCTGTCAGATTAGGCTTGATAACCTAGTCCTATTTGGACATCAGATTAGTTGATCCATGCCAGATTATGTTTGTTCGCTTGGCAATGTATGAACACCCTCCCAGCCAGGGTTACAGGTTGGCCCTATAGATAGCTCAGCTTGGGGTATGTCAGTTAACAGTAGCTCCCACAGTTCAGATTCAGTACATGCATTGACCTAGTATTTCAGTATTCAGTTTATTTAGTTTAACATGTTACAACTCATATTAAATACTTGGTCATTGCATTTAGTTTATCTCTCTGTTTATGCTTCAGTATATCTTCCATGTTTAGTATTCATGTTTATAGCTTTGCATATATCTTGCATGCTCAGTATATTCCAAGTACTGATTCATACTTTATGGTATATCTTATCATGATGTAGGTTTAGGTGCTCCATATCCAGACCGCGCTTAGTGCGATTATTTGGTCATACTCAGCAGCTCAATGGTGAGTCCTCATATTTCGAGGATGATATTATATTTACTGATTCAATCTTTATTTTTAGTTTTCAGACTTTTTGGGTTAGCTTGGGGTTTGTCCCAACAACTCATTTTAGTTAGAGGCTTTCAGACATAGTACTAGTTCAGCTTCTGCAGTCAGTATTGATTTAGACCATTATCAGATTTTCTTATATACTTAAATGATTATTGGATTATTATTTTCTTACTTAGTTATTTAAACCAGTTAGCTTCCGCATAGTTAGTATATTTATTCAAAAATGCCTAACCATGCTAGACCATGGGTTATCTTGGAGTCACTTGTGATACTAAGTAGTGTGTCGCATCTAGGGGGTAGCCTCGAGGCATGACGAACTTGATATCAGAGCATCAGGTTCAAGTGTCGTAGGGTGTCTGAAAGACGCATCGAGTAGAGTCTTTCTTATGGGTGTGAAGCGCGCCACACTTATGAGGGTGAGGCTATGAGATGTCATTAGCAAAACTTACCTTATTTCTTTTCCATATCGTGCTATAGAGTAGGAAATCTATTTAAATCCCCTTCTAACTCGTGTTTTATGCATACAGAAAATACCTCTCAGAAGAGTAAACAGAAGGGGAAACAGAAACATAAATAGGAATCAGCAAGCACCACCAGCTTTAGCAGACCCGCTGAATGAGAAAGTCACTCATGCATAGTTTAGGACTGCCTTCTAGGTTCTTGATCAGGCCATGACCGCTCCAGTTAGCTAGCAGGATGTGGCACCAACCCTACCTCAGAATAACTCTGCAGCAGCTAGAGTCTGAGACTTTACTCGGATGAATCCTCTAGAGTATCATGATTCTAAGTTTGAGGAGGATCCACATGAAATTCTTAAGAACATTCAGAAGATGATAGAGATTATGGGTGTCACTCTAGTCTAGAGTGCAGACTTAGATGCTTACCAGTTGAAAGGAGTGGCTCATACATGGTATCAACAGTTGAAGGAGTCACAAAGTGCTAATGCAGGCCCAGTGGATTGGAATCACTTCAAGACTGCATTTTTGGACATATTTTTCCCACTTGAACTCAGGGAAGCCAAGGTTTAAGAGTTCATCAACTTAAGGCAGAATGATATGAGCATGAAGGAGTACTCTCTTAAGTTTAATCAATTGTCTAAGTATGCTCCGACAATGGTAGCTGATTCTAGAGCCCGTATGAGTAAGTTTGTGTCTGATGGGTCCGATGATGTGGTCAAGGTGTGCAGGACTGCTATGCTGGTAAAAGAGATGGACATCTCCAAGTTGATGACTCATTCCCAGCAGATCGAAGGGAGAAAATCAAAGAGAGAGGAAAGGAGAACAAGAGAGCTAGAACAGGTGAGTTTAGCTATTTTCAGCAAAGGTAAGATGGTGGTAACTTCTCTCAATTCTGCCAAAAATCATCAGCTCTGGCCCCATCTTCTGCTAGTGCCCTAGTGCCTAAGTTCAGACAGGATCGACAAGATATGGTGCCAGGCTCTAAATCCCAGAGTAGTGTCACTGGTGGGCGCAATCATCCAACTTGTAGAAAGTGTGGTAGGAACCACCAAGGTAAGTGTACGACAGGTAGTGGGAATTGTTTTGGGGGTGGTGAACCAGGCCATAGAATGAAGGATTATCTAGTGACTTCACAGAAGGGCAGGGATACTCACCCATAAAATCATACTAATTCTAAGGCAGCTCTAGCAGTTTGCCTGACTTAGCAGAGTGTCGCTTCTAGTGCAGGTAGTGGTCAGCACCAAAACAGGCTCTATGCTCTTCACACTCGACAGGACCAGGAGGATTCTCCTAATATGGTCATGGGTACATTATGAGTCTTTCATCTTGACATATATGCATTGTCGGATCCTGGAGCTACATTTTTCTTTGGGACTCCCTATAAAGCAATAGACTTTGGTGTCAGTCCAGAAATCCTCCCAGAACCCTTCTTAGTCCCTACATCTATTGGTGACCTAGTTATATCTAGATGGGTATACAAAAGTTGCCCTATCACTGTTTCCCAGAAAGTCACCTCAGCCAATCTTGTAGAGCTAGAAATGACTGACTTTGACATTATTCTAGGAATGGATTGGTTACATTCCTGTTATACCTCAATTGATTGTAGAACTAGGATTGTTCGGTTTCAGTTTCCAAATAAACAAGTCTTAGAGTTAAAGGGTAATACCTCAGCGCCTGTAGGTCGGTTCATCTCTTACCTTAAGGCCAAAAAAAGGATTTCCAAAGAGTATATCTATCATCTTATTCGGGTCAAATATATAGATTTTGAGGCCTCAACTCTTGAGTCAGTACTAGTAGTTAATGAATTTACAAAAGTATTTCCAAAAGATCTTCCTAGAGTTCCTACTGAAAGGGAAATTGACTTCGAAATAAATCTCCTTCAAGATTCCCAGCCTATCTCAATTCCACTGTACGGAATAGCTCCAGATAAGCTTAAGGAATTGAAGAAATAGTTGAAATACCTTCTATATAAGGGCTTCATCAGGCCCAACATCTCTCCATGGGGTGCTCCAGTTCTCTTTATGCGTAAGAAAGATGGTTCCCACAGGATGTGCATCGACTACCGTCAGTTGAACAAAGTCACAATCAAGAATAAATATCCCATCCCAGGATTGATGACTTGTTTGACCAGCTTCAGGGTGCCAATTGTTTTTCTAAGATAGACCTCAGATTCGGCTATTATCAGCTCAAACTTAGAGATTGTTACATTTCAAAGACAACCTTCAAAACTTGGTATGGTCACTACAAATTTGTAGTTATGTGCTTTGGACTAACAAATGCTCCTGCAGCTTTCATGGACTTTATGAACAGAGTGTTCAAGTAGTATTTAGACATGTTCATCATCATCTTTATTGATGATATACTTGTATATTCTCGAAGTAAGAAAGAGCATACAAATCATTTGAGAGTGGTGCTGCAAACTCTCAAGGATTGCCAGTTATTCGCCAAGTTCAGTAAGTGTGAATTCTGGTTGAGATCAGTTGCCTTCCTTGGTCATGTGGTGTCCAGTGAGGGCATCCGAGTTGATTTTCAGAAGATTGAGAGAGTGAAGAACTGGCCAGACCCACCTCTCACATAGATATCAGAAGCTTTTCGGGTTTGACTGGTTACTATAGGAGATTTGTTGAAGTATTTTCATCCATAACTTCCCCATTGACCAGATTGACTTAGAAAAATGTTAAGTTTAAGTGGTCAGACAAATGTGAGAAAAACCTTCTAGAGTTGAAGACTAGATTGACTACAACTCCCGTTTTGACTCTACTAGAGGGTTTAGATAGTTTTGTGGTATATTACAATGCATCCAGAGTTGGCTTGGGTTGTGTCTTAATGTAGCATGGTAAATTCATTGCTTATGCTTCAAGACAACTTAAGATTTATGAGAAGAACTACCCGACTCATGACCTTGAGCTTGTTGCAGTTGTTTTTGCCCTAAAGACTTGGAGACACTACTTGTATGGTATCTATGTAGACGTGTTCATAGATGATAAGAGCCTTTAGTATATGTTCACCCAGAAAGAGCTGAATCTTCAATAGGGGAGATGGCTCAAATTCCTTAAAGACTATGATATGAATGTGCTCTACCATCCGGGTAAGGAAAATATTGTGGTTGATGCCCTCAGCAGGCTGTCCATGGGTAGTGTGTCTCATGTTGAGAAAGATAAGAAAGAATTATCCAAGGATGTTCATAGGCTCGCTCGCTTAGGAGTTTGACTTAATGATATAGAAGATGGTAGTGTGATAGTTCAGAATGGGTAAGAATCTTCGTTAGTAATTGAGGTGAAAGAGAAACAAGACAGTGATCCTATCTTACTTCAGGTAAAGGGTGCGGTTTCTCAGCAAAGGGTAGAGGTTTTCTCCTAAGAGGGAGATGGTGTGCTTCACTACCAGGGTCATTTATGTGATCCTAATGTGGATGAGTTAAGGCAGAAGATCCTAACAGAGGCCTATAGTTCCATATATTCCATGCATCCCGGAGCCACTAAGATGTACCGTGATCTATATGAAGTCTATTGGTGGAAAAACATGAAGAGGGACATTGCAGATTTTATGGCTAAGTATTGTCAGCAGGTGAAAGTAGAACATCAGACACCAGGAGGTGTGACTCAAGATATTAACATTCCTACTTGGAAATGGGAAGTGATCAACTTAGATTTTATTATAGGTTTTACTCGCACTCGCTGACAACATGACTTCATTTGGGTTATTGTGGATAGGGTGACCAAATTGGCCCACTTCTTAGCGCTTAAGACTACAGATTTAGCAGAAGATTATGCCAGTCTCTACATTTGTAAGCTAGTCAGGTTGCATGGGGTTCCCTTGTCTATCATCTCAGATAGGGGTACTCAGTTTACATCTAATTTTTGTAGATCATTTCAGAAAGGTCTTGGTACTCAGGTAAACCTCAGCACAACATTCCATCCACAGACGGATGGTCAGGCAGAGCGTACCATTAAGACCTTAGAAGAAATGTTGAGAGCTTGTGTGATCAATTTTAAAGGTAGTTGGGATGATCACTTACCACTCATAGAGTTCACCTACAACAACAACTTTTATTCTAGGATTCAGATGGCCCTATACGAGGCCCTTTTTGGGCATAGGTGCAGATCACTGGTTGGTTGGTTTGAAGTAGGTATATCAGCCTTGATTGGGCCAGATTCATTTCATGAAGCTATAGAGAAAACTCATCTTATTAGGGAAAGGTTAAAAATAACTTAGAGTCGTCAGAAGTCCTATGCTGATGTGAGGAGAAGGGACTTGGAGTTTGAGATTGATAATTGGGTTTTCCTGAAAGGATAACCCATGAAAGGTGTGATGAGATTTTGCAAGAAAGGAAAGCTCAGTCCCAGATATGTAGGTCCTTACAGAGTCGTAAAGAGGGTTGGTAATGTGGCCTATGAGTTAGATTTTTCAGCCAAACTAGCAGCAGTTCATTCAGTCTTTCATATTTCTTTGTTGAAAACATTGTTGGCAATCCGGTGTCAATTATTCCATAAGAGAGTGTGGCTGTGAAGGATAGTCTAATCTATGAGGAGGTTCCAGTTGAGATTCTTGACCATCAGGTTTGTAAGTTGAGAAATAAGGAGGTCGCTTAAGTGAAAGTCATTTGGAGGAATCATTCCATCGAGGGAGCTACTTGGGATCCAGAAGTAGCCCTGATGGCCAAGTACCCTAACCTTTTTCTTTTCCATTGAGCTTCAGATTGAGGTAATAGTTTCTCTCCAGTATTTCAATTTACTCACATTTGTTTCAGTCTCAATATCATGTTTTCTTAGCTATTCATGCATTTCCAGCATGTTTTCATGTCCTTAGAACTCAATTCAGTTAGATATCAGCTTCTAGAACTCAGTTGGTAGGAATTGTAGCCCTTTCCCTCCAAACTCAGCTTGTTAGTCTTCATTCGAGGACGAATGATCCCAAGGGCGAGATTGTCACGACCCAATTTCTCGGTCATGATGGCACCTACAACCCCCGGTAGGTGAACCGATCCCCGTAGCCAAGAACAGTTAGTAATGGGCTACAATCTAGCACCTAAGGGAACCAGACGAATAAAATAGATAACATGGATATAAATACATACATATGCGGAAACTAAACCAAACCCCAAGACCTGGTATCATAGTACAGAGCCAAACTACATACATGGAGTGCAAACTATCCAAAAGAATATATACAGATGTCTCTGAATGGTAATAGAGTACATAAAGCAAAAGATACACTAAAGCTAAGCTCCGATCGCCAAGAGCTCACCCTCAGCCTGAAGTAGTCCCCAACAGATCTCCAAGCATGAATCACAACGATCTAACGGCGATGGCCCACGCTAGGATCTGCACCCAAAGATGCAGAGGGTAGGGGTGAGCACCAAATGCGAAGCATAAGGTACCCAGTAGGTATCATAGGCCGACTGGGCAAATATAAGATAAAAGCGTAGTAATAGACAGAATAGAAGCAAGTAGTCACAGAAATCAACGAAAGATACACAAGAACTAGCCCAGAGGGAAATCAACAGAACCACATATGAGGCTAGTAAGCAGAATATACACACCATAGGCACAGGTGAAAGTAAGAAATAACGCACCTGGGGTCGTTGCAACAACAGTGTATACAAAATAAGTTTACGAAATGGACGGTATACCGGTAACCTCAAGTGTAAGAAGAAGAGAGAAAGAGTATAATAGGCATGCTCAGAGACATGAATCAAACTCAACTAATCATACCAATCTCATACTTATCCATAATAGAGAACAATTCTGTAAGTAAAAGAAAAAGTCTACCTACAGTCCCCCGGCCGCCCATACAACCGAGGAACACAAACAAGTGAAAACAAACCCTCCGGCATCCCATACTACCGGAGCGTACAATCAACAAACAACAAACAAGGGTGGAGCCTCAAACAATGAATGATATGATGCATGAAGATCTCAAGTGAAATGGTATCTCTGTATGTACCTCCTCCGGCGCCGATCCGGCCCAGCAGGTAGGTTCCATGGAAGGACACTGCCCGTATACCTCTACTCCACCGTATACCCCTCCTCCGGCACACGCAGCCCGTAGCCCCTGGCCCGGATGGCAAGGTCCATGGAGGTCCCAGACCCCATACTAAAACTCAGTATCAGAACATGTCGCCCGGAAGCAAGTCCGGTATCAGGATGGAGACCCAGTCTCGAATATGCAATGCCCAGACCCTGTCCAGGACTAAAGTAGTAGGAAAATGTCTCAAAAACCCCTCCAAGGGTGCCCAGGCGTAACCGGGTCTAAACAGTAAAAAGTCATCTCAGGTGCTCGGTCCGACCGAGACTAAAAATCATCTCAAGTAGCAAGAAAACTCAACTAGCACTCCGGCCCTGCCGAGTCTAGCGATAATCGTAAAACTGATGATTTTAAACATAATTTTTCTTTCTTGCCCAAAAATATCCACAAGTTAAATCAAACCATTTCCAAATTATTTCCAACAAAAAGGCCCCCCGGGCCATGCAAGGTTTAGAAAATAGTGCCAGTAGGCCCGAAGCCAAAACCACAGTAAAACATGGATAAAACCTTCTTTATATGCATGGAAATGGTATGATCACACACAATAGCTGCCCCGCAGCTCACAATCAACCTATCGACCCTGCACAGGCCCACAGCTACTCAGCAAGCATAACCAGCCTAGAAGGATAATTCTATGCCCGGGACTCGCGGACATTCCCAAAATCCCACCTTCTATGTTCCAGAGTCAACAAGGCCTCACAGGACCACAAGGGTAAATAAAATATAACGGCAAATACTACAACAACGGAGGAACAAAAGTAGGCGGATATGAATAAAGCGGTCAAGGTCTGTGGTACCAACCTAATAAACCAACCCAAGGATGCCCATTAATACAATTTTATTTTATATATACGGAGTCTAGGGAAAATAAACCGTAACCTACCTGTCGTCCGATGACAAGCTTGAACCTCTCCGAAAAGAAGCTCCGAAACGAAATCAAACTTGAACTCGGGCTTGAATAACTTGACGTCGATAATTGATTTTCTTTCGATGACCGAATATTGCGTCAATAATTCTGTTCATACGAACTCCTCACTTAATCTCTTCAACACACAGAAGTATGTAAATGCTTCATGTGACCATGTTCAATCCTTAATTACCAAATGTGAAGTAGAATAAGTTAGGCAGCAACTTAACATTTGAAATTGGTTTCAAATGATTTAAGTGATTAGGTTACTTAACATTGAGGTTTGTTAGGCAGCCTACAATATTAGTTGGTTTCCACGTGGGGGGGGGGTGTGTGTCAACACCACACCTCCCCTTATCCAATTAATGATAGGTGGATCCCCGCCACGTACGTACTCGGGTATTGAATAAATTTGTGGTAAAATAAATATAATATTTTAAATAGACCATAATTTATAGAAAATTATTTCAAACAAAACCTACTATATTATAATAATAATTCTCAACATAACTAAATTTACTATCTCCGATAAAATATTTTGCAAAGGTAATAATAATATAATATAACTTCCTACCACCTTCGACTTTTAAATAAAATATTTTCAAATACACGCACGATGCTAATAAAATTCTTAAGTTTAGGCTCATAATTCGCCAACGCACGATTTTGATACTCAAGAATTCTCTCGGGATCCTCCCTTATGTTTTATTACTGTTTCGGAACTGAAATGGCATTTTAAAACGTGAAGTCGAGGCTTAAATTGCGTTTAACCCGACCCGATTCGCGACCCGGTTCGTAACCCATTTTCTGCCAGATAGTCCGCGGTAAAACAGTCATAACTTTTTACTCCGAGATCAGTTGGTCGTGAGGTTTTGTGCGTTGGAAACTAGACTCGTTGACCTTCGATTTGGTATTTCGGGGGACTTCTAACTCTTTATATATTGAGAGAAAAGGCCTGAGACATTTGACCCAAAGTTCAGAAAATTTGTTAAAGAACTTACGATAACTTTTGTCGATTTGCTTGACTTCAAAACTTATACGTGGAAATGACCGGAAGGGTCATTACATCATCCACTACTAAAAAGGGCTTTCGTCCTCGAAAGTCGAGGTCAAGGGGGTACCTGAAGGATCAAACAACTGCGGATACTGGGCCCACATATCTCTCTCGGTCTCCCAGGTAGCCTCCTCGACTGGATGGTGCCTCCACTGAACCTTAACAACTGGGATCTCTCGAGACCTCAATCTCCTGACATCTCTGGCCAAAATAGCTGTCGGCTCCTCAACAAAAGCTAAACCCTCATCCAACTGAACTGAATCCCACTGCAACACATGAGACTCATCTGGGACATACCGACGCAACATCGAAACATGAAATACAGGATGTATAGCTGAAAACATCGGAGGTAAGGCTAACTGGTAGGCAACGCTACCAACCCTCTGCAGAATCTCAAACGGCCCAATGTACCTGGGGCTGAGCTTGCCCGGCCTACCAAATCTCATCACGCCCTTCATGGGCGATACACGGAGAAACACCAAGTCACCGACACTAAACTCCAAGGCACGAAGCCTACGATCAGCATAACTCTTCTACCTGCTCTGAGCTGCCCCGAAGTCTGTCCTGAATCACTCGGAACTCGGTCTTAGAGGAATCTCTGAAGAGAAATCTGTGCTCTGTGGCCCAAACACTAAAAACGTCAAAACCAACGCACCGGTTGATCTGCAACGCCTGCCATAAAAAGCCTCAAAAGGTGCCATGCCGATACTCAAATGGAAGCTGTTATTATAAGCAAACTCTGCCAAGGGAACAAACTGATCCCAAGAACCTCCAAAGTCAAGAACACAGGCTCGAAGCATGTCCTCCAAAATCTGAATGGTCCTCTCGGACTGGCCATCTGTCTGAGGGTGGAAAGCGGTACTAAGATGAACCTCTGTACCCAAATCTCGCTGAATAGCCCTCCAGAACCGAGATGTGAACTGAGTGCCACGGTCTGATATGATAGAAGCTGGGACCCCGTGCAACCGAACAATCTCATGAAGGTAGATCTGAGCTAACCTCTCTGCGCCATAAGAAGTCTGAACTGGCAAGAAATGTGCTGACTTAGTCACCCTATCAACAATCACCCATATGGAATCAAACCCATGAGAAGTACGAGGCAAACCAACAACAAAGTCCATAGTAATCCCTTCCCACTTCCACTCAGGAATGGGAAGTTGCTGCATCAAACCACCAGGTCTCATGTGCTCGAACTTAACCTGCTGACAGTTCAAGCACCGAGATACGAAATCCGCTATATCCCGCTTCATACCACTCCACCAGTAAAGTTGTCTCAAGTCTCTATACATCTTTGTTGTGCCAAGGGTGAATGGAGTAAATCCTAGTACAATGTGGCCTCGGTGAAAGTATTCAACTGAATCAAAATCACTAATCCCTCAGAACACAAAGGCGACTAATCAAACCTGCTAAGAACCGCGCCATTGAATCTAGAGTAGCCCGGCACTGGTCTCCACCCCTGAGCAAGCCCCGATCAACGAAGGTCAACACAACTGCTGATCGCCTCAAACTGACAGCTCTGAAATGTCTGATCACCAAAGTAGAACGAGACCTCAATATCTGGCGAAGAACTCTGCTAGGATCCCGACAAGGGTCCAAGCCTAACCAAACGGTTAGCACAAAGGCTGGAATGTCCAAGGCCAACGGCCGCTCTACTGAAGAGAAGCTAGGCTAACCATATTACTCACGTCCCTTTCGACTCAAGGCATCCGCTACCACGTTTGCCTTGCCCGGATGATACAGAATAGTGAAGTCATAGTCCTTCAGTAACTCGACCCATCTCCTCTGTCTCGAGTTCAACTCTCGCTGACTCGTGATATACTGAAGACTATGGTGATCGGTGAAGAAACACAGTGAACTCCATATAAGTAATGCCTCCAGATCTTGAGCGCGAAAACTACCGCCGCCAACTCTAAGTCATGGGTGGGGTAGTTGCGCTCGTGAACCTTCAGCTGCCTCGACGCATATGCTATTACTCGACGCTGCTGCATCAACACACAACCAAGACCGACCCCAGAAGCATCACAATACACGGAGAAGCTCTGACCCTCAACCGGCGAAGTCAAAACTGGAGCTGAAGTCAATAAGGCCTTAAGCCTCTGGAAGCTATCCTCACACTGATCCGACCACTGAAATGGGATATCCTTCCTAGTAAGCATAGTCAAGGGTGCTGCTATGGAAGAAAATCCCTCAACGAACCGTCTGTAGTAACTTGCTAACCCAATAAAGCTGCGAACCTCAGCAGCAGTAGTAGGTCTAGGCCACTCACAAACCGCTGAAATCTTTCCCGGATCAACCCTAATCCCATCCTTAGACACCACATGCCCTAGGAATGCAACTGACTCAAGCCAAAACTCACACTTTGCGAACTTGGTATAAAGCCGATGATCTCTCAAAGTCTGGAGTATAACTCTCAAGTGCTGCTCATGCTCATCTCTACTACGCGAGTATACTAAGATGTTGTCTATAAAAACTATCACAAATGAGTCCAAATACGGGCCAAGAACCATGTGCATCAAGTTCATAAAGGCTGCGGGGGCATTAGTCAACCCAAAAGACATCACCAGGAACTCATAATGGCCATAACGTGTCCTGAACGCTGTCTTAGGGATGTCCTCCGCCCTAATCCTCAACTGGTGGTAGCCAGACCTCAAATCAATCTTCGAAAACACAACTGAACCCTGAAGCTGGTCAAACAAATCATCAATCCTCGGCATCGGATACCTATTCCTCACTATCACCCTATTCAGCTGTCGATAATCAATACACATGCGCATAGACCCATCCTTCTTCTTCACGAAGAGAATAGGAGCACCCCACGGTGACACACTAGGTCTAATAAACCCCTTAACTAACAGATCCTGGAGCTGCTCCTTAAGCTCCCTCAACTCAGCAGGAGCCATACGGTAAGGAGAAATAGAAATGGGCCTAGTGCCCGGCTCTAGCTCAATAGCAAAATCAATATCTCTCTCAGGTGGAAGGCCTGGCAGGTCGGTAGGAAACACATCGGGGAAGTCTCTAACCACAGGAACAGACTCAGGAGAAGTGGGGTCAGCACTAACATCTCGGACATATGCTAGATAAGCTAAACACCCACGGGAAATCAACTTCCTAGCTCGAAGACAAGAGATGATCCCAGATGGTGCATGGCTAACAGAACCCTGCCACACAACCGGGATACACCGGGCACAGCTATGGTAATGGTCTTGGCATAACAATCCAAAACCACACGGTGAGGGGATAACCAGTCCATGCCCAGTATCACATTAAAATCTAGCATATCAAGAATCATCAAATCACCCCAAGTCTCTGAATCACCAATAGATAGCATACAAGATCTCACAATCTGATCCACTACTAAAGAATCTCCTACTGAACAGATAATGGCTCACTAGCCAACCCCAAACAAGGCACAAAGTAGGCAAATACATATGAACAAGTGGATCCAGGATCAAATAAAGCCATAGCAGACTGATGGCACACAGAAATCGTACCTGTAATCACAGCATCTGAGGCCTCTGCCTCTGGTCTCCTAGGGACCGCGTAAAACTGACGACGACCTCCACCTGCCCGACCGTCATCCCTACCACCTGCTCTGCCGCGTGGAGCACCACCTCTACTCTGACGACCACCCCCTCGAGCTGGGGGATGAACTACTCGTAAAGGCTCGGCCAACTGAACTGTACCCTGCTGAGGGCAATCTCTAGCAAAATGACCAATCGCACCACAAGTAAAACAAGCCCCTGGCGGCCTACTCGGTCGAGATGAACCAGAAGATCCCGCATAACCACCACAGCTTGATGCCCCAGAAACTGTACCCCTCGAAGACTGGCCGCCATAGCCCTGATGGCTGCTCTGACCTTGCTCGAACTGGGTACTACCGAAAGTCTGAAGGGAAGCCTGAACTGGTCGGCTGGACTGACCCTGGTACAGCTGTGGCTGATAACTCCGGCTCCATTGGCCAGGACCTCTCCCGCCATATCTGGAACCACTGTAGACACCCTGATGCCGAGGCCTCTTATCTCTGGACCCCTGATCATGTCGCTGTATGTCCTCCACAGTGCGGGCATAGTCTATGATAGCCTGAAATGACCGACCACTGGCGATCAATATCTCAGCTGGCTGCCTGATCTCTGGCCTCAAACCCCATACAAATCTGCGGATCCTATCTTCCTCAGTAGGAATTATCATAGCTCCGAACGGTGCTGGCTGATGAAAATGGGTCTCATACTCCGAGATAGTCGTAGACCCCTGTACAAGGTGAGTAAACTACTCCATGCGATGCTCACGATCACTCTGAGGTAGGAACTTGGCCATAAAGGCCTCATAAAACTCAGACCAGGTCAAAGGAGGTGACGATGGTGGTCTACAAGCAACCTGGGCCCTCCACCATAACTTCGCTGGGCCCTCCAACTGATAGGTAGTATAACCGAAACATGAAGCCTCACACAAGTATCATTTATTCTAACACGTAATCATGAAGCCTCACACAAGTTAAACACTCTATCCACCATTAGAATATCAACTAACCCACCGGAGATCCATAGTTCCCGCCTATACTCCATCATGAACAAAGTCACCCTTTTTACTCAAACTCTTTCCAAGCCAAGATATAGTCTACTAGCCTTTCCCATCCAAGATATAGTCTACTAGACTTTTCCATCCAAGATAACAACGAGTAGTATATCATCAAAAACTAGATTTACCTGTCTCGACTAACCATTAACCAACCAACGAACACCTTTGCTAACCCTTAGTCATAGTATTTTCAAGCATACCAAAAGATAAGCAAAAGCATAATAGATAAAGTTTGAATGACAAACATGTGGAATCAAGTCAAAAGGAATACAAGATACGTAAGGGGACTCAAATACTATCTATGTCTGAAAAGCCTCTACTGATGACATATAGAGTTGCTAGGACAAGACCCTATCTAACTCAAAGTATGGAATTGAAAAGCTAAGAAAGCTAGAAACATAACTAGTCCTCGACCTAAAAGGACTCACCAACAGCTGTCTGGGAGTGGCCGGGAAACTCTAGCCACAAATCTGAGGAGGTACACCTGAATCTACATCATCAAAAGATGCAGCGCAAGAGATGCGTTAGTACTATAAGATGTACTGAGTATGCAGGATATGCATAAATAATATGAAAACATACTTCAAAGATAATTAAACTTTTAGTTCATGCATAATTGAAGAAGTCATAAGTTCATATCATAATTTTAGTGATAAGCATGAGTTCGTAGTCAAAACCTCAACATAAGATATCATAAGCTTAGAAAACTTGAAATCATTCATACGGGAGTTTCTTATAACAAACATTAGACCATGTGATCTACATGGAATCTTACTATATAACCCTAGTTAGGAAAGCTAACTTGAACCCTGACAAGGAACAAGTCACCATCCCCAACTATTTAACCCTAGTTGGCAAAGCTGCCCTAATTCCCCTTAAGACACAGGACACCATTCTCAAGATGTGGATCAACTCTCATAAGCCCATAGGGCACTTCATTTCATAACCTACGCTGGCAACATAGTTTGTAGACTTGGATAATTGAACCCTCATCGCTCGGTGCTAAATACTACTCCCAAAACATATACATATAGCTCATAATTCATAGTGGCACCATCTCATGCCAAATCTTATTTGGAAAAGCATGAAAACACATTGAGCATCATGCAATTCTCATATTATAAGTTCATGAAGCTTAGCATAGCCATAATTCAAACATACTTTTCTTTCTTTATTCATACTTGAAGACTTAGGCATGCAATTTCATAAATACATAAGGACATGTTATCTAAAATATAAACTTTCACTTGAAATCATGCAATTCAATAGATTCATGCTAGAATTCAACTTTAATACATGGTCTTTTGAAACCAATTAAGGAATAAAATCATAGATAAACCATAAGAAACCATGAATTGATCCATAGAAACTGATTTCACAAGTTTTCCCCAATTTAGGTCAAAACCCTAATTTTATAAGTTCATAAATCAAAGTAAGGATTGGGGGTTTTTGGCACAAGGGTGAAAGGAACCCATTGTTGACTACCCACATACCTTGATTGGAGCTAACCCACTCGAATTGGAAAATTTTTGGAGACTTGAACTTGAAGCTTGCGATCCTGAGCTAGAGAGATCTATTTTCCTTTATGGTAGGTGAATGAAGGATTTAGGAGAGACTTAGGATAATAAGGGTGAAAACCCTTCTTGAAATAGTCAAAACAACCTCACTTAGGAGTTAAAAGAGTGGGTAATGACTAAATTACCCCTTGGATTTAATTTAGAACGATCTAAAAAATGGGTCGCCTTCAGGTTCTACGGGTTGGTTCAATGGGTCGTAGTTTGATCCACGGCTTATGGTTCCAACTCTTGGAACCTGGTCGACTAGAAAGTCTGCAGAAAGTGGTGTACGACTCGACATGATGGATCTCTCATTTGAATGATGGGTTATCAATTAGGCTCATCGTTCCTGGGGAGTCAGTTGACTTCAGGTCAAACCACCAGTCATGACGACGGGTCATCGTTCAAATGATTGGTCGTCGAACTCAGACTTAGAATCTGGTAGACTTGCCATCCCTCTGATCTGTGTTCTACGAGTAAATAAGATGGACCTATTCTTTGAACCACGGTTCGTAGAACCCACTCGTGGTTCCATACCAGAGTCTGAACCAAATAGATAGGAACCACGATTCCATTCCACGACCTCTTGGTTGAACCACAGTTTGTGGTTTGGACCTGTCATTCCTGAAACATGGAATTTCCTGGGGTTTTTAACTTAGATAGCTGGTTTGATTTCTGGGGTGTTACACATCACCTAAGTCATCTACTAGAACACATATTAACAAGAAATGAGCCATCACCCTCCTTCACAAACCAAAAGAAACCTTTTCTAAGCACACACTAAACCCTAAAATCTCTAACAAAGGTACCGCTAATGTGACACCCCATACACGTATCCAGCTAACCAAGTTAAAAACATCAGAAAAATCCAAGTTTCAGGGACCACGAGTCATGGAAGGGACTCGTGATCCCAGCCTTGCAGAACAGCTCCAGTACTGACTTCCACGAGTCACTTCCACGACTCGTGGAACTTTCTATGAGTCATGATGTTGACTCGTGGAACTCCATCAGAGACCAAACATTTTCCTGACTTCCATGAATCGACCCTACAGCTCGTGGAAGCTTCCACAAGTCATCCTGTTGACTCGTGGAAACTCTTCTGCAGACTGACTTCCTAGTATGAGTCATGACTGGATTCCACGACTGGTGGAAAAGTCTACGAGTCGTAGACTCCACTCGTGGACATTAAGTTGACCAAAATTCTAGGTTCTTTTTAGTTAAAACCCAGGGTTATTTTGTTCATTTTCCACCCTATTATGTATTAAGTGAAGTCATTTTGACTACTTTTAGAAGGGTTTTCACCCATATTACCCTAAGTTTATCCTAAGATCCTCAATCTCCTCCAAAAAAAGGAAATCCCTCTTCAAGCTCAAGTCTCCAAGCTCCAAGTCATGTCTACAATTCTTTTCCATTGAAGTGGGTAATCTTCATCAAAGGTATGTGGGTCTCTAACAATGGGTTCCTTTCACCCTTGTGCCCAAAATCCCCAAGTCTTAATTTGAATTATGAAGTTATGAAATTAGGGTTTTGATATGGAATTGGGGAGAGTTTATGAAATCAGTTTCTATGTTTAAATTCATGGTTTTCTCTTGATTACTCGTAATTTGATTATGAGTCTCTCATTAGTTTTAAAAGCCCAAGCATAAATGTTGATTTCTAGCATGAAACTATGAATTTACATGTTTTCAAGAGAAAGTTGGCATGATTAGATATTGTGGCCTTTATGTACTTATGAAATTGCATGACAAATTTTCTAAGTATGAATTTAGCAAAAAAAGTATATGTTGAATTATGGTCTTGCAAAGCTTTAAGATTCATGACTTTTGAATTTCATGACATTAGATATGTCCTTATGCTTTTCTAACAATTTTTGACATCAGATATGTCCCTATGCTCTAAAAAAGGTTTGGCATCTAGATATGTCCACCTAAGCTAAGTGAATTGAATGGTATCAGATATACTCTTATTCTTTTCAAACACATTTTGCATCAGATATGCCCAAGTATTATTTGAGCTATATGTATATGTTTTAAGATTAGTATTAGAACCGAGATGGACAGGGTGAGAGTACCCGAAAAGGTCCCAGAACTATGTGCCCCCGTAGGTCTTAACTCCCCTCTATTGGGCATCAGTTTTAGTGATCACGCTAAAGTAATGCCTCTATATCCTGGAAAGGTATATTGGGTCCTTTCGATGGGGCGGATACATCAGATTCCATGTAGCTCACATGATCTATGTCGGTTAGAGAACCTCCCTCAAAAACTATTTATGATTAAAGTTGCATTTGACTCTAAATCAGATTTCAGACTTATTACTTATGTTTATGCTTCAGCTTATGATATTTTTAGAGTCATTGCATTAAGTTATCCTTTAAAAGCATGATTTCAGTTATTCAAGCATACTTAGCATATTTTCACTATGTTCATGCATTGCTCTCATACTTAGTACATTCCATAGTACTAACATATATTGCGTTGCATCCTTTTATGATGCAGACTCAGGTGTTTCTTCACATGCTCGTGGCTAAAGATCTGGCTACTCCTATTTTATCTTTTGGTTAGTCTTCATGGTCCGAGGGCTAGGCTGCCCTGCAGTTTATGTTTCCTTCTTTATTTTTAGATGTTCGAGTTAGTTGGGGGTGTTGTTCCAACAACTCTCTATGATAGTATTGGAGGCTTTTCAGACATAGACCTTATGAGATGATTTCTGAGTTGTATTTCCTATTCGACTCTATATTTATGATATGTCTTCAAGTTTTGGATTTACGTTGATGTTTCCGCTATGTCTTATTTTTTTGTTATGCTTGAGAATGCTATGACCAAGGGTTATCTTGGGATCCTCATAGTCCCAAGTCCCATGTTACGTCTAGGGGGTAACCTCGGGGCATGACAAACTTTGTATCAGAGCCTCAGGTTCAATAGTCCGAGGATGTCTGTAAGTCACATCGAGTATAGTCTTTTTCATGTGTGTGAAGCGTGCCACATATATGAAAAGGAAGCTATGAGGTGTCTTAGAAAAACTTGACTTCTTTCATGATCATATCATGCGATAGGGCTTAAGTCTAATATTCCTCTAATTCTTATCTTATGCGTTTTAGATTATGCCTCCTCGATTTTCTATGCCTCCCCGAGCCGCTCGAAATGTCGCTCCTCAAGTTCTGGTTCCCGATGTCATGAATAATATGTTTAGGAATGCTATTCACCTATTGGCTAAGACTTTGGCAAATCAACAGGCTCCTGCCTCTGCTAATCCTCAAGGTGGGGTAGCAGCCCATGTTCGTGACTTCATCCGTATGATCACGCTGGAGTTTTGGGGTTCAAAAGTGGGAGAGGATCCACTTAACTTTGTTGATGAAGTGAAGAATATCTTTGAGGTTATGCAAGTAGCGGGTGTTGATTGTGTGGAGCTTGCATCCTATCGACTCAAGGATGTGGCTCATATTTGGTTCACGCAATGGAAGGATGCTCGAGTGAGGGATGCGATCCCCACGACTTGGGAGTGTTTTGAGAGAGCCTTTCTTGATAGGTTATTTCCCCATGAGTTGAGGCAAGCAAAGGTGGAAGAATTTGTGAACTTGAGACAAGGTTTGATGTCGGTGCAAGAGTATAGTTTGATGTTCACTCAGTTATCTAGGTATGCTCCCTCTATGGTAACGGACCCGCATGATCAAATGAGCGAATTCATCTATGGTATTTCCGATATGGTGAAGGAGTGTAGGTCTGCTTTGTTGTTTAGTGACATGAATATCTCTCATCTCATAACTCATGCCCATCAGATTGAGGGTGATAAGATTAAGGAGATGGCTAGGGAGAACAAGAGGGGTAGGTTCGAGGGATCAGGTTTTGGTCATCACAGGTCCGGAGGGGTACATCGCTCTTCCTTCCAGAAGAAATCATCAGGTCTGGTTCACTCTTCTGCTAGTGCTCCTACCCAGGCTCAGAAGCCTTGTCTTGATCAGGGTGGTAGGGGATTTGGTTCCTACTCTCAGTCTCAGGGTAGTGTTACTAAGGCCATCTTGCGTTAAGTGTGGGAAGACTTACCCCGGTGAGTGTCTGGCTGGTAGAGAGGGTTGTTTTGGGTGTGGTCAGTCCAGACACCGTGTTAGATATTGCCTTTCAGCTAAGAAGGGGCTGGGAGGTGGTAGGGCTCAGTCTACCCCAGAAGCTTCAGTTGGTAGACCAGCCCCGCAGGGCGCAGCTTCTCGTTCTTGTGGTCAGTGCCAGAACCGTCTTTATGTTATGTCCTACCATCAAGATCAGGAGAGTTCACAAGATGTGGTTATCGGTATGTTAAAATTCTTCTCTCTTGATGTGTATGCCTTGTTGGATCCTAGTACATCCTTATCTTTTGTAACCCCTTATGTGGCTTGTAAGTTTGAGATACATCCCGATTTGCTTTTAGAACCCTTTCATGTTTCTACTCATGTTGGTGAGTCAGTCCTAGCCGAAAGAGTCTACCAAAATTTCCCTATCTCAGTCCTTCATAGAGTCACTTCGGCGGATTTAGTATAGTTGGAGATGACTGACTTTGATGTTATCCTTGGTATGGATTGGTTGTATGCATGTTATGCCTCAGTTTATTTCTGCACTTTTGTGGTTAGTTTCAAGTTTCCTAATGAACCTGTCCTAGAATGGCAAGGTAGTCCCTCTTCTTCGAAGGGTCATTTCATATCTTATCTTAAGGATAGGAAGATGATTTCTAAGAGTTATGTCTATCATATAGTTTGGGTTATGGACACGGAGTCCAAGACCATAACTATTCAATCTATTTTTATTTTGAACAAATTCTTGAAGTGTTACACAATGATTTGCCCAGAGTCCCTCCCGAGCGGGAAATTGACTTTGGGATAGATCTTCTTTCGGATACGAATCAAATCTCTATTCCTCCCTATAGAATGGCCCCCGATGAACGTAAAGAGTTGAAATATCAGTTGAAAGACTTTCTTGATATGGGTTTCATCAGGCCTAATATTTCTCCTTGGGGTGCCCCAGTTTTGTTTGTTCGGAAGAAGGATGGATCTCTTAGAATGTGTATTGATTACTGTCAATTGAACAAGGTCACAATCAAGAATAAGTATCCCATTCCTAGGATTGATGACTTGTTCGATCAACTTCAGGGTGTGAGGTTCTTCTCCAAAATCGACCTTAGATCCAATTATCATCAGCTTCAAATTCAGGAATGTGATATCCCGAAGACAGCCTTCCGGAATCAGTATGGTCATTATGAGTTTGTTGTTATGTCTTTTGGTCTAACAAATGCTCCTGCAACTTTTATGGATTTGATGAACCGTGTGTTCAAACAGTATTTGTATATGTTTGTTATTATTTTCATTAATGATATCCACATCTACTCTCAGAGTGAGGATGATCATGCGGATCACTTGAGCGTTGTGTTACAAACTCTCAAGGATAGAAAGTTGTTTGCTAAGTTTAGCAAGTGCGAGTTTTTGATGTAGTCTGTTGCTTTTCTAGGTCAAATTATGACTAGTGATGGTATTCAGGTTGATTCTCAAAAGGTTAAAGCAGTTAGGAGCTGGCCTAGACCCACTTCTCCAACCGATATTAGAAGTTTCTTGGGTTTGGCTGGTTACTATAGGAGGTTTGTGGAAGGGTTTTCTTCCCTTGCTTCCCCATTGACCGGATTGACTCAGAAAAAGGTTAATTTCTAGTGGTCTGACTCTTATGATAAGAGCTTTTAGGAATTGAAGACTAGATTGACTACAGCCCTAGTGTTAGCTTTACCAGAGGGTTTAGATGATTTTGTTGTGTATTGTGATACTTTTTGGATTGGTTTGGATTGTGTATTGATGCAGCGTGGTAAAGTGATTTCTTATGCTTCTACACAGCTTAAGACTCATGAGAAGAACTATCCCACTCATAATCTTGAGCTAGCGGCCGTGGTTTTTGCTTTGAAGATTTGGAGACACTACTTGTATGGTGTGCATGTGGATATTTTCACCGATCATAAGAGTCTTCAATATGTGTTCACTCAGAAGGAGTTGAATTTACGACAAAGGAGATCACTTGAACTCCTTAAGGATTATGATATGAGTGTGCTTTACCATCCGGGTAAGTCCAACGTTGTGGCGGATTCTTTGAGTAGGTTGTCCATGGGAAGTGTAGATTACAATGAATATTGAAAGAAGGAATTGGTTAAAAAAGTTCATAGGATCGCTCGGTTGGGAGTTCGCCTTATGGACTCGACCGAAGGTGGTGTGATTTTGACTAATGGTGCCGAATCATCCTTGGTGGCTGAAGTGAAAGCCAAGAAAGAGCAAGATCCCATTCTACTTCAGCTTAAGGGTGCAGTTCATCTACAAATGGTTGAGACTTTCTCCCAAGGGGGAGATGGTGTGCTTCGTTATCAGGGTCGCTTGTGTGTGCCAGATGTTGATGGGTTGAGATAACAGATTTTGTCTGAGGCTCACAGTTCTAGATACTCCATTCATTCGGGTGCCACTAAGATGTACCGTGACCTATGGGAAGTCTTGTGGTGGAATGGTATGAAGAAAGACATAGCCGGGTTTGTGGCTAAGTGTCCCAACTGTCAACAGGTAAAGTCGGAACATCAACGACAAGGTGGTATGCTTCGGGATATTGACCTTCCCACTTGGAAATGGGAAGCAATCAATATGGACTTTATTATGGGTTTGCCTTATACTCGAAAGCAACATGATTCCATTTAGGTGATTGTCGAGAGGATGACCAAGTCATCCCATTTCTTGGTTGTTAAGATTACAGATATCGCTGATGATTATGCCAGACTCTACATTCGGGGAGGTATTCCGATTGTACGGTGTTCCTTTGTCTATGATTTTGGATAGAGGTCCTCAGTTTACATCTCAGTTTTGGAAATCATTTCAGAAAGGTCTTGGTACTAAGGTGAAACTTAGCACAAATTTTCACCCTCTGACGGATGGCCAGGCCAAGTGTACTATTCAGACTTTTGAGGATATGTTTAGGGCTTGTTTTATTGACTTCAAAGGAAATTGGGATGATCACTTACCTCTTATCGAGTTTGCCTACAATAACAGCTTTCACTCTAGTATCCAGATGGCTCCGTATGAGGCACTTTATGGTCGAAGGTGTAGATCTCTTATTGGTTGGTTCGAGGTTAGTGAGGCAACCTTGATTGGTCCAGATTCTGTGTATGAGACTATGGATAAGGTTCAGCTTATTTGGGAAAGGTTGAAAACCGCTTAGAGTCGATATAAATCTTATGCGGATGTGAGGAGAAGGGAGTTAGAATTTGAAGTTGATGATTGGGTTTTCCTTAAGGTGTCACCCCTGAGGGGTGTAATGAGGTTTGGAAAGAAAGGAAAACTTAGTCCCCGTTTTGTTGGTCCTTATCGAATTTCGAGGAGAGTTGGTAGTGTTGCTTATGAGTTGGAGTTGCCAAAGGAGTTGGAAGCGGTTCATCCAATTTTTCATGTTTCCTTGTTAGAGAAGTGTGTTGGTGATCCGAGCTTGATTATTCCTTTGTAAGATGTAGGTGTGAAGGATAGTCTTATTTATGAGGAGTTTCCGGTGGAGATCCTTGATCGTCAGGTTCGGAGGTTGCGAAACACAGAAGTCGCTTCGATAAAAGTCCTTTGGAGGAATTAGCTTGTTGAAGGTGCTACTTGGGAAGCGGAAGAGGCCATGAAGGCCAAATATCCTCATCTCATTCCTTTTGACTCAGTTCCAGCTTGAGGTTCTAGTTTCCTCCTTAGTATATCACTCCGATTCTATTCCACCAGTTTCTCTCATGATCCTACCATGCATACATATTTTACGAAGTTAGTCTATCACGTTTTCAAGTTGAAAAGTTTGTTTTTATGATTACCCCCTTGATTTCTATGTTTTGATGTTTGGTTATTGTAGTAGATATTCCATTCACCCTGGCACAGTGAAGATGTATAGAGACTTGAGGCAGCTTTACTGGTGGAGTGGTATGAAGCTGGAGATAGCGGAGTTTGTATCTCGGTGCTTGAACTGTCAGCAGGTTAAGTTCGAGCACATGAGGCCTGGTGGTTTGATGCAGCGACTTCCCATCCCTGAGTGGAAGTGGGAAGGGATTACTATGGACTTCGTTGTTGGTTTGCCCCGTACTTCTCGTGGGTTTGATTCCATATGGGTAATTGTTGATAGGCTGACCAAGTCAGCACATTTCTTGCCAGTTCAGACTTCTTATGGTGCAGAGAGGTTAGCTCAGATCTACCTTCGTGAGATTGTTCGATTGCATGGGGTCCCAGCTTCTATTATTTCAGACCGCGGCACTCAGTTCACATCTCAGTTCTGGAGGGCTATTCAGCGAGACTTGGGTACGGAGGTTCATCTTAGCACCGCTTTCCACCCTCAGACAGATGGCCAGTCCGAGAGGACCATTCAGATTTTGGAGGACATGCTTCGAGCCTGTGTTCTTGACTTTGGAGGTTCTTGGGATCAGTTTGTTCCCTTGGAAGAGTTTGCTTATAATAATAGCTTCCATTCGAGTATCGGCATGGCACCTTTTGAGGCTTTATATGGCAGGCGTTGCAGATCACCGGTAGGTTGGTTTGATGGTTTTAGTGCTGAGCCACAGAGCACAGATTTGCTTCTAGATTCCTTAGACCGAGTCCGAGTGATTTAGGACAGACTTCGGGCAGCTCAGAGCAGGCAGAAGAGTTATGCTGATCGTAGGCTTCGTGCCTTGGAGTTTAGTGTCGGTGACTTGGTGTTTCTCCGTGTATCGCCCATGAAGGGCGTGATGAGATTTGGTAGGAGGGGCAAGCTTAGCCCCAGGTACATTGGGCCGTTTGAGATTTTGCAGAGGGTTGGCAGCGTTGCCTATCAGTTAGCCTTACCTCCGATGTTTTCAGCTATACATCCTGTATTTCATGTTTCGATGTTGCGTCGGTATATCCCAGATGAGTCTCATGTGTTGCAGTGGGATTCAGTTCAGTTGGATGAGGGTTTAGCCTTTGTTGAGGAGCCGACAGCTATTTTGGCCAGAGATGTCAGGAGATTGAGGTCTCGAGAGATCCCGGTTGTTAAGGTTCAGTGGAGGCACCGTCCAGTCGAGGAGGCTACCTGGGAGATCGAGAGAGATATGCGGGATCAGTATCCGCAGCTATTTTAGCCTTCAGGTACCCCCTTGACCTTGACTTTCGAGGACGAAAGCCCTTTTTAGTAGTGGATGATGTAATGACCCTTCCGGTCATTTCCACGTTTAAGTTTTGAAGTCAAGCAAATCGACAAAAGATATCGTAAGACCTTTAACAAATTTTCTGAACTTTGGGTCAAATGTATCAGGGCTTTTCTCCCAATATATAAAGAGTTAGAAGTCCCCCGAAATACCAAATCGAAGGTCTACGAGTCTAGTTTCCAACGCACAAAACCGCACGTCCAAATAATCTCGGAGCAAGGAGTTATGACTGTTTTACCGCAGACTGTCTGGCAGAAAACGGGTTGCGAACCGGGTCGCGAATCGGGTCGGGTTTAACCCGATTTAAGCTTCAATTTCACGTTTTAAAATGCCATTTCAGTTCCGAAACAGTTATAAAATATAAGGGAGGATCCCGAGAGAATTCTTGAATATCGAAATCGTGCGTAGGCAAATTACGAGCCTAAACTTAAGAACATTACTAGTATCGTGCGTGTATTTGAAATATTTATTTAGAAGTTGAATTTGGTAAAAAATTATATTATGATTGCCTTTTCAAAATATTTAAAAGGTTTATGAAAAATATATTTGATACAATATAAGTGTAGACGTATTTATTTTATAAGGTTTTTATACTCCGTAATATTTTAACGGAGATAGTAAATTTAATTATGTTGAAAATTATTATTATAATATAGTAGGTTTTATTAGAAATGATTTTCTAATAATTATGGTATATTTAAAATACTATATTTATTTTACCACGAATTTATGCAATACCCGAATGTATACCTAACGGAGGGAATTTGGTTGCCACCTCCACCCCCACGTGTAAGTGGAAGGTGAAGGCAGCAATAGCAAGTGAAATGTGGCAGCATGTTAACCTTTCATAATAGTGAAAGTGGCTGCCTAACTTATAATTACTACTTATTAAGTAGTTAATTATGGAACATGACAATGAGAATTTGTGCAATTCTCACAAACACTTAAATTACATAGCTTATCCATATACTTTCATACGTACAGAGAGGGGAATTGGTGGGACCAATTTAATGTTATGGTTATATTAAATTGGTTGTAGAAAATCAATTATCTACGTCAAGTTGTTCCGTCCCAAATCCGAATCCGATTCCGATTTAGTTTTGGATTTTCTCGGAGTGGTTCGAGCTTGGACATCGTTGTTCTAGCAGCTTGTCGTCGGACGACAGGTAGGTTACGGTTTATTTTCCCTAGACTCCGTATATATAAAATAAAATTGTATTAATGGGCATCCTTGGGTTGGTTTATTAGGTTGGTACCACAGACCTTGACCGCTTTATTCATGTCCGCCTATTTTTATTCCTCCGTTGTTTGTAGTATTTGCGGATATATTTTATTTACCCTTGTGGTCCTGCGAGGCCTTGTTGACTCTGGAACATAGAAGGTGGGATTTTGGGAATGTCCGCGAGTCCCGGGCATAGAATTATCCTTCTAGGCTGGTTATGCTTGCTGAGTAGCTGTGGGCCTGTGCAGGGTCGATAGGTTGATTGTAAGCTGCTGGGCAGCTGTTGTGTGTGATCATATCATTTCCATGCATATAAAGAGGTTTTATCCATGTTTTACAGTGGTTTTGGCTTCGGGCCTACTGGCACTGTTTTCTAAACCTTGCATGGCCCGGGGGGCCCGTTTTTGATGGAAATGATTTGGAAATGGTTGATTTCACTTGTGGTTTAAAATCATCAGTTTTACGATTATCACTAGACTCGGCAGGGCCGGAGTGCTAGTTGAGTTTTCTTACTACTTGAGATGATTTTTAGCCTCGGTTGGACCGAGCACCTGAGATGACTTTTTTACTGTTTAGACCCGGCGACGCCCGGGCACCCTTGGAGGGGTTTTTGAGATATTTTCCTACTATTTTTAGTCCTGGACAGGGTCTGGGCATGCATATTCGAGACTGGGTCTTTATCTTGATATCGAGACTGGGTCTCTATCTTGATACATGTTCTGATACTGAGTTTTGGTATGGGGTCTGGGACCTCCATGGACCTTGCTATCCGGGCCAGGGGCTACGGGCTGCGTGTGCCGGAAGAGGGGTATACGGGGGAGTAGAGGTATACGGGCAGAGTCCTTCCATGGAACCTACCTGCTGGGCCGGATCGGCGCCGGAGGAGGTACATACAGAGATACTATGGCACTTGAGATCTTCATGCATCATATCATTCATGGTTCGAGGTTCCACCCTTGTTTGCTGTTTGCTGATTGTACGCTCCGGTAGTATGGGATGCCGGAGGGTTTGTTTTCACTTGTTTGTGTTCCTCGGTTGTATGGGCGGCCGGGGGACTGTAGGTAGATTTTTGCTATTTACTTACAGAGTTGTTCTCTATTAGGGATGAGTATGAGATTGGTTACTGCTATACTGTTAGTTTCTGGATTTGAGATTGTTATGATTAGTTGGGTTGATTCATGTCTTGAGCATGCCTATTATTATTCTTCCTCTCTTCTTCTTACACTTGAGGTTACCGGTATACCGTCCATTCCGTAAACTTATTTTATACACTGTTGTTGCAAGGATTCCAGGTGCGTTGTTCTTACTTTCACCTGTGCCTTTGGTGTGTATATTCTGCTTACTAGCCTCATCTGTGGTTCTGTTGATTTCCCTCTGGGCTAGTTCCTGTGTACCTTTCGTTGATTTCTGTGACTGATTGCTTCTATTCTGTCTATTACTGCGCTTTTATCTTATATGTGCCCAGTCGGCCTATGATACCTACTGGGTACCTTATGCTTCGCATTTGGTGCTCACCCCTACCCCCTGCATCTTTGGGTGCAGATCCTAGCGTGGGCCATCGCCGTTAGACCGTTGTGAATCGTGCTTGGAGATCTGTTGGAGACTACTTCAGACTGAGGGTGAGCTCTTGACGATCGGAGCTTAGCTTTAGTTTATCTTTTGCTTCATGTACTCTATTACCATTCGGAGACATTTGTATATATAGTTTTGGTTTATTTTGTACTTCATGTATGTAGTTTGGCTCTGTACTATGATACCAGGTCTTGGGGTTTGGTTTAGTTTCCGCATATGTATATATTTATATACTTGTTAACTATTTTATTCATCTTGTTCTCTTACTTGTTAAATAGTAGCCCATTACTAACTGTTCTGGGCTACAGGGATTGGTTCACCTACCGGGGGTTGTAGGTGCCATCATGACCGAGAAATCGGGTCGTGACAACTTGGTATCAGAGTGCGCAGCGGAAGCGTGGTGGGCCCATAACCCACAGGATCCTGAACTCAGTTCTGGAGGGCTATTCAGCGAGACTTGGGTACGGAGGTTCATCTTAGCACCGCTTTCCACCCTCAGACACATGGCCAGTCCGAGAGGACCATTCAGATTTTGGAGGACATGCTTCGAGCCTGTGTTCTTGACTTTGGAGGTTCTTGGGATCAGTTTGTTCCCTTGGCAGAGTTTGCTTATAATAATAGCTTCCATTCGAGTATCGGCATGGCACCTTTTGAGGCTTTGTATGGCAGGCGTTGCAGATCACCGGTAGGTTGGTTTGATGGTTTTAGTGCTGAGCCACAGACACAGATTTGCTTCGAGATTCCTTAGACCGAGTCCGAGTGATTCAGGACAGACATCGGGCAGCTCAGAGCAGGCAGAAGAGTTATGCTGATCGTAGGCTTCGTGCCTTGGAGTTTAGTGTCGGTGACTTGGTGTTTCTCCGTGTATCGCCCATGAAGGGCGTGATGAGATTTGGTAGGAGGGGCAAGCTTAGCCCCAGGTACATTGGGCCGTTTGAGATTTTGCAGAGGGTTGGCAGCGTTGCCTATCAGTTAGCCTTACCTCCGATGTTTTCAGCTATACATCCTGTATTTCATGTTTCGATGTTGCGTCGGTATATCCCAGATGAGTCTCATGTGTTGCAGTGGGACTCAGTTCAGTTGGATGAGGGTTTAGCCTTTGTTGAGGAGCCGACTACTATTTTGGCCAGAGATGTCAGGAGATTGAGGTCGCGAGAGATCCCGGTTGTTAAGGTTCAGTGGAGGCACCGTCCAGTCGAGGAGGCTACCTGGGAGATCGAGAGAGATATGCGGGATCAGTATCCGAAGCTATTTTAGCCTTCAGGTACCCCCTTGACCTTGACTTTCGAGGACGAAAGCCCTTTTTAGTAGTGGATGATGTAATGACCCTTCCGGTCATTTCCACGTTTAAGTTTTGAAGTTAAGCAAATCGACAAAAGATATCGTAAGACCTTTAACAAATTTTCTGAACCTTGGGTCAAATGTATAAGGCCTTTTCTCTCAATATATAAAGAGTTAGAAGTCCCCCGAAATATCAAATCGAAGGTCTACGAGTCTAGTTTCCAACGCACAAAACCGCACATCCAAATAATCTCGGAGCAAGGTGTTATGACTGTTTTACCGCAGACTGTCTGGCAGAAAACGGGTTGCGAACCGGGTCGCGAATCGGGTCGGGTTTAACCCGATTTAAGCTTCAATTTCACGTTTTAAAATGCCATTTCAGTTCTGAAACAGTTATAAAATATAAGGGAGGATCCCGAGAGAATTCTTGAATACCGAAATCGTGCGTAGGCGAATTACGAGCCTAAACTTAAGAACTTTACTAGTATCGTGCGTGTATTTGAAATATTTATTTAGAAGTTGAATTTGGTAAAAAATTATATTATGATTGCCTTTTCAAAATATTTAAAAGGTTTATGAAAAATATATTTGATACAATATAAGTGTAGACGTATTTATTTTATAAGATTTTTATACTCCGTAATATTTTAACGGAGATAGTAAATTTAATTATGTTGAAAATTATTATTATAATATAGTAGGTTTTATTAGAAATGATTTTCTAATAATTATGGTATATTTAAAATACTATATTTATTTTACCACGAATTTATGCAATACCCGAATGTATACCTAACGGAGGGAATTTGGTTGCCACCTCCACCCCCACGTGTAAGTGGAAGGTGAAGGCAGCAATAACAAGTGAAATGTGGCAGCATGTTAACCTTTCATAATAGTGAAAGTGGTTGCCTAACTTATAATTACTACTTATTAAGTAGTTAATTATGGAACATGACAATGAGAATTTGTGCAATTCTCACAAACACTTAAATTACATAGCTTATCCATATACTTTCATACGTACAGAGAGGGGAATTGGTGGGACCAATTTAATGTTATGGTTATATTAAATTGGTTGTAGAAAATTAATTATCTACGTCAAGTTGTTCCGTCCCAAATCCGATTCCGATTCCGATTTAATTTTGGATTTTCTCGGAGTGGTTCGAGCTTGGACATCGTTGTTCCAGCAGCTTGTCGTCGGACGACAGGTAGGTTACGGTTTAATTTCCCCAGCCTCCGTATATATAAAATAAAATTGTATTAATGGCATCCTTGGGTTGGTTTATTAGGTTGGTACCACAGACCTTGACCGCTTTATTCATGTCCGCTATTTTTATTCCTCCGTTGTTTGTAGTATTTGCGGATATATTTTATTTACCCTTGTGGTCCTGCGAGGCCTTGTTGACTCTGGAACATAGAAGGTGGGATTTTGGGAATGTCCGCGAGTCCCGGGCATAGTATTATCCTTCTAGGCTGGTTATGCTTTCTGAGTAGCTGTGGGCCTGTGTAGGGTCGATAGGTTGATTGTGAGCTGCGGGGCAGCAATTGTGTGTGATCATACCATTTCCATGCATATAAAGAGGTTTTATCCATGTTTTACTGTGGTTTTGGCTTCGGGCCTACTGGCACTGTTTTCTAAACCTTGCATGGCCCGGGGGGGCCGTTTTTGATGGAAATGATTTGGAAATGGTTGATTTCACTTGTGGTTTAAAATCATCAGTTTTACGATTATCACTAGACTCGGCAGGGCCGGAGTGCTAGTTGAGTTTTCTTACTACTTCAGATGATTTTTAGCCTCGGTTGGACCGAGCACCTGAGATGACTTTTTTACTGTTTAGACCCGGCGACGCCCGGGCACCCTTGGAGGGGTTTTTGAGATATTTTCCTACTATTTTTAGTCCTGGACAGGGTCTGGGCATGCATATTCGAGACTGGGTCTCTATCTTGATATCGAGACTGGGTCTCTACCTTGATACATGTTCTGATACTGAGTTTTGGTATGGGGTCGGGGACCTCCATGGACCTTGCTATCCGGGCTAGGGGCTACGGGCTGCGTGTGCCGGAAGAGGGGTATACGGGGGAGTAGAGGTATACGGGCAGAGTCCTTCCATAAAACCTACCTGCTGGGCCGGATCGGCGCCGGAGGAGGTACATACAGAGATACTATGGCACTTGAGATCTTCATGCATCATATCATTCATGGTTCGAGGTTCCACCCTTGTTTGCTGTTTGCTGATTGTACGCTCCGGTAGTATGGGATGCCGGAGGGTTTGTTTTCACTTGTTTGTGTTCCTCGGTTGTATGGGCGGCCGGGGGACTGTAGGTAGATTTTTGCTATTTTACTTACAGAGTTGTTCTCTATTAGGGATGAGTATGAGATTGGTTACTGCTAGACTGTTAGTTTCTGGATTTGAGATTGTTATGATTAGTTGGGTTGATTCATGTCTTGAGCATGCCTATTATTATTCTTCCTCTCTTCTTCTTACACTTGAGGTTACCGGTATACCGTCCATTCCGTAAACTTATTTTATACACTGTTGTTGCAAGGATTCCAGGTGCGTTGTTCTTACTTTCACCTGTGCCTTTGGTGTGTATATTCTGCTTACTAGCCTCATCTGTGGTTCTGTTGATTTTCCTCTGGGCTAGTTCCTGTGTACCTTTCGTTGATTTCTGTGACTGATTGCTTCTATTCTGTCTATTACTGCTCTTTTATCTTATATGTGCCCAGTCGGCCTATGATACCTACTGGGTACCTTATGCTTCGCATTTGGTGCTCACCCCTACCCCCTGCATCTTTGGGTGCAGATCCTAGCGTGGGCCATCGCCGTTAGACCGTTGTGAATCGTGCTTGGAGATCTGTTGGAGACTACTTCAGACTGAGGGTGAGCTCTTGACGATCGGAGCTTAGCTTTAGTTTATCTTTTGCTTCATGTACTCTATTACCATTCGGAGACATTTGTATATATAGTTTTGGTTTATTTTGTACTCCATGTATGTAGTTTGGCTCTGTACTATGATACCAGGTCTTGGGGTTTGGTTTAGTTTCCGCATATGTATATATTTATATACTTGTTAACTATTTTATTCGTCTTGTTCTCTTACTTGTTAAATAGTAGCCCATTACTAACTGTTCTGGGCTACAGGGATTGGTTCACCTACCGGGGGTTGTAGGTGCCATCATGACCGAGAAATCGGGTCGTGACAGTTTTCCCCTCAGTTTCCCTTGTCTATCCTTCATTCGGGGACGAATGATCCCAAGGGGGGGATATTGTGACACCTTGTACACGTATCCAGGTAACCAAGTTAAAATATTCAGAAAAATCCAAGTTTCAGGGACCACGAGTCAAGTCCATGAGTCGTGGAAGGGACTCGTGATCCCAGCCCTGCAGACCATATCTAGTACTGACTTCCACGAATCACTTCCATGACTCGTGGAACTTTCTACTAGTCGTGATGTTAACTCGTGGAACTCCATCAGAGACTAAACATTTTCCTGACATCCACGACTCGACCCTATGGCTTGTGGAAGCTTTCACGAGTTGTCCTGTTGACTCGTGGAAAGTCTTCTGCAGACTGACTTCCTAGTCTGAGTCCCACGACTAGATTCCACGACAGGTGGAAAAGTCTACGTGTCATAGATTCCACTCGTGGACACTGAAGTTGACCAATATTCCAGCTTCTTTTTAATTAAAACACAGGGTCATTTTTGTCATTTCCCACCCTATTATGTATTAAGTGAAGTCGTTTTGACTACTTTTAGAAGGGTTTTCACCCATATTACCATAATTTCATTCTATGATCCTCAATCTCCTCCCAAAAAGGGAAATCCCTCTTCAAGCTCAAGTCTCCAAGCTCCAAGTGAAGTCTCCAATTCTTTTCCATTGTAGTAGGTAATCTTCATCCAAGGTATGTGGGTCTCTAACAATAGCTTCCTTTCACCCTTGTGCCTAAAATCCCGAAGTCTTAATTTTAATTATGAAGTTATGAAATTAGGGTTTTGATCTAAAATTGGGGAGAGTTTATGAAATCAGTTTCTATGTTTAAATTCATGGTTTTCTCTTGATTACTCATGATTTGATTATGATTTTCTCATTGGTTTTAAAATTCCAAGCATAAATGTTGATTTCTAGCATGAAACAATGAATTTACATGTTTTTAAGAGAAAGTTGTCATGATTAGATATCGTGGCCTTTATGTACTTATGAAATTTCATGACAAATTCTCTAAGTATGAATTTAGCAAGAAAGGTATATGTTGAATTATGGTCTTGCAAAGCTTTAAGATTCATGACTTTTGAATTGCATGACATTAGATATGTTCTTATTCTTTTCCAACACTTTTGGACATCAGATATGTCTCGATGTTTCAAGAAAGGTTTGGCATCTATATATGTCCACCTAAACTAAGTGAATTACATGGTATCAGATATACTCTTATGCTTTTAAAACAGATTTTGAATCAGATATGCTCAAGTAATATATGAGCTATATGTATATGTTTTGGGAGTAGTATTAGCACCGAGTTGGACAGGGTGAGATTACCCGAAAAGGTCCCAGAACTACGTGTCCTCGTAGGTCTTAAGTCCCTATGTTGGGCATCAGTTTTAGTGATCACGCCAAAGTAATGCCTTTATATCCTGGCAAGGTATATTGGTTCCTTTCGATGGAGCGGATACATAAGATTCCATGTAGCTCACATGGTCTATGTCGGTTAGAGGACCTCCCACAGAAACAATTTATGATTAAAGTTGCATTTGACTCTAAATCATATTTCAGACTTATTACTTATGTTTACGCTTCGGCTTATGATATTTTTAGAGTCATTGCATTCAGTTATCCTTTAAAAGCATGATTTCAGTTATTCAAGCATACTTAGCATATTTTCACTATATTCATGCATTGCTTGCATAGTTAGTACATTCCATAGTACTAACGCATATTGCGTTGCATCCTTTTATGATGCAGACTCAGGTATTCCTTCACAGGCTCATGGCTAGAGATCCGGCCACTCCTATTTTAGCTTTTGGTGAGTCCTCATTGTCCGAGGGTTAGGCTCCCCTTCAGTTTATGTTTGCTTCTTTATTTTTAGATGTTCGAGTTAGTTGGGGGTGTTGTACCAACAACTTTCTATGATAGTATTAGAGGTTCTTCAGACATAGACCTTATGAGATGATTTTTGAGTTGTATTTCCTATTCGACACTATATTTATGATATGTCTTCCAGTTTTAGATTTACGTTAATATTTCCGCTATGTCTTATTTCTTTGTTATGCTCGAGAATGCTATGACCAAGGGTTAGCTTGGGATCCTCGTGGTTCTGAGTCCCGTATTACGTCTAAGGGGTAACCTCGAGGCATGACAACTAACCTGACAAACCTCTTTTAAAATAAATCTTGAGCTATTTCCTTCGCTCCCACATCCATATTATAATCACCTAATAAGACAGGAGATAAATAGTCTTATTTCCCAACTTACCCAAACTACTACAATTACATCGCAACCATAATGCTACAGTCTAAACTTAGCCACAATGCAACAATCAAAAGCTCGACAACAATGCTGCGATCAAAACTCATCCCAACAGGGACTGGGGAAAACAAATGAGGGTACCTCATACCCTGTGTGAAGTAGAAGAAAATGAGGGAAGCAACCCAAACCTACTAACCTCCTAAACTAACCAAACAAAGAGGGTCGACTCTAATCACTCGAGAAAAGCAAAACCAACCCATGCTGACTAGAATAAACAACACAACTCGACTTAAGACTAAACCTTAATCTCCGGCACATAACCACCAGTATCACCTCAAACAAACACGAGGACCTCTAGCAATGCAAGATAAAAACCAAGGCAACAACCATCTAGGATCGCTAGAAAAGAAAGAGCCAACTCAAGTCTAGAACCATAATAAAACTAGAAATGGGGCTAACCAGACCCACCCATGAGCTACAACTCCGAGTAGTCACCTCCCAAGGACAACTCACCTTATCCACTTCTAAAAGAATCGATCTACCAAAAAATAGATGAATAGAACAACAAACTCAAATAGTAAAACAACTAAACAAGTAGCAGGTAGGCATACAAGAAAATACACAAAAAAGGGAATAAAATTGCAACACAAGCAGTACTATCACTAGCCAAAGGTAACGAAAGTCGTACCTGGAGCAACGATATTGGGAACCTCTACCTCTTGCCCATCAAGGGGGCATCAGACTGATGGTGTCTACCACTGGGCTGAGTAGTCAATGTTGAAGGCTCGACCATCCCTCACCAGGAACAATCTCTAGAATAATGACCAATCACCCCACAATCATTACAACCATGCCGGCTGGGATGCATGATCGTGGGAGAATCCCTAACACAATGGCCATGCTCACCGCAAGGAAAACAATTCCTATTGAATAAAGTTCGATAGGAAGGTCTCACTGAACCTGACCGGCCACCAGGCCTACACTCCCTAAATACAAACCTCAAAAAACCTAACTCGTACCCTGTCTACTCTGCTCAACATCTTCTAGACAACTACACTCTGGAACTTGTGGAGCAACTAAAACTGGTCTGCTAGATAGGAAGCAATGGAATCGAGCTCTAGTGGAGAATCCCCTACCTCATGTCATAAAACCTAAAAAATTGTCCTGACAATGATGCATCTTGCTACTACCTCCATATGCCTCACGACATAAACCCTCTAAATCCCAAGCATGATCAACCACTTAAAAGAAGGTCATCCCAAATGTAACTAGGTGCTCGGTCGCCAAATGGAGCGGTGAAATCAAAACCCCAACAAAGCTCTAAACCCTATCAAGCAATAGAGGCACAACCCTAGCAGTATGCCTAACCATCTTGTGAAACCTCACCTCGTACTCCAATACCGACATACAACACTGTTGAAAAACTAGAGGCTTGACCCCAATTGAAGCATTACTCAAAGAACCGGGTACTGCCCCATCCTAGGGTACTGAAACACCTACCGGAGGACTCAGAGTCCTGAAGAACTCGGGTAGCCATAAATCCAATCGGAGGGTGGGCTGGACCTACACTCTCTATCTGATGTGGTATGCTCCCACTCTAAAATCCTGGTGCTAACGAAAGCACTGAAGCAATAGGAACATAAGCCTCGACATTACTCATTTTCGTACCTGTCTTAGGCATCTGAGAAGGAATGAAACAATCAAAGTTTAGAAGTCAATAGAGCAAGGAACGCATGATAAGGAGATAAGAAGATGGAACTTTTCCTAATAATGCCCTGTAGCCTCATGCAGATAGAATACGGATGTCATCGTACCGATGCACATGACTCTACTTAGACACTTACTTTTGTACCACAACACTGGTCAACTTTGAGCTCTAATACCAAGCTGTCACGACCCATTTTCTCATGTCATGATTGCACCTACAACCCCCCAGGCAGCGAACAAATTGTCGTAGCCCAGAACGATTAGTAATGGGTTACTACCTAACCAAAATGCACAATAAACATAAATAAGCAGAAGAAGATATAAAGTAAAGACAAGCAGAAGCAACAACCTAGATATATACATAAACAAGGAACTACACCAACCCCAAAAATTGGTATCGATAGCATAGAAGCTTCTAATAGAGTACAAATACTAGACGTAACAATATAGAATATTCAACTGGCTCCGAAAGTACAACGAGTAATAGTGCTAAAAGATGAGATGTGGTCAAGCCCCGGTCATCAGGCGCTCACCCTAGTCTCGAATATCCAAAAGTTGCATGAGTCTCCACGTGATCAACAACGAAAGCTCACACTAATATCTGCACCGAATAGATGCAGAAGTGTAGTATGAGCACCAATTTCTAAGCAACGGGTACCCAATAGACATCATCAGCCGACTGAGTGCACATAAGATATAAAAACAGAAAGATAGTAGATAGCAATAAAGTAGTCACCGAAGCAATAGAGAAAGAACATGGAAACCATAACGGAGAATAGTCAACCAAGACTTATAAGCATACAATGCTAGCACAGAAGATATACATAACACAGAAATACATGTGAAAGAAAGAAGAACGCACCTGGAATCTTTGCAACAACAGTATATATAATGAGAGAGTTTAGAAGCATGGCGGTATACCGGTAACCTTAAGTAAAAAAGTTAAAGAAGGGAAGCAAGCCAACATATTCAAGCTAGAAACAGTAAGCAAACAAAATCATGCTAAAATCCCAACTATAAGACAAGCATAGACATAAACAGCCTCGCAATTACAACCCTTGGATGGAATAACTAAGCCACCAAGAACTGAGAACCACTAACCAAAACCACGACAAGGAATAAATCCAAAAACTCACCACTTCTCAAGAGGCCACGTAAATCGTGCGTCCATAATATAAGTCCCACTAGCCTCTCAATAAACACTGTTCGAATAACCAGGGCCTGAACAGGCTATAACCCATAATTCTGCTAATAGACAAAGGTCATAACATGATTTACTGTATTAAAGGAGTAATATAATCTACCTACAGTCCGAACAACCACCCATACAACTGAGGAACACAACCAAGTGAAAACAAACCCTCCGGCTTCCCATACAACCGGAGAGTACACAGAGCACACAACAACAAGGGTGGAATCAGAATACAATATGCATGATGATGTGATATGATGAATTTGATATGATAGTAGTGTTGTATGTTACCCCCTTCAGTACCTAGAGGTCCCAATAGAGGCATGATACATGGAAGGTGCACTCGAGTACCTGTACTACACCGTATCCCTCTCCTCCTGGCATACTTGTCAGCCCATAGCTATTGGCCTAGCAACGACAAGGTCCATAGAGGTATACTCGTAGACCACATACTAAAATCGTGAAATGTCAAGTACAACCACTGAAGTGTATCCAAATATGGATCAATAAACGGAGTCTTGTATTACGTGCTCAGAATCGAATTGGGTCTAAAATAATAGTCAAATATCAATAACCCTTAAAAAGGGTGCCTGGAGTGTATCCGGGTCTTAATCATAAATCAAGTCTCGAAATCCCTAATTAGGGTGCCCGATATGTACCTTGGTCTAAATACATAGTAAAAACATATCTAGCACAGGCCTCGCCAAGCCTAGTATCAGTGTGAAATCAGTGATAAAATCATCGATGTACCCTCTCTAACCCAAGAGGTGTCATAAAAAATCAGTTCCAAAACCCTTTCTTAATCATTTTACCAAAATGTGCCCTCAGAGCCATGCAAAGTTTAGAAAACCGTTCAAAGTAGGCCTGAAGCCAAATCAGTAGTAAATCCTTTGCATGAATGATATGCTCGCAAACAAAATGTTAGCCTAACAGCTCACAAACATACCTATCGGCCCTGTACAGGCACAATTGGTTCTACAACAAAGATAACTAGCCTAATGTAAGGTCACAATGTTCGAGACTCGCAAACATTCCCAATATCCCACCGTTTATGGTCTAGAGGCATATACAAGGCCACACAGGGCCACAAGGGTAATGTACAACATTATTATGAATACTACAAACAACAAATAAAATAAACAGACAGAAAAGGAGGACAAGGTCTTAGGGTACCAACCTATAAAACCAACCCAAGGATGCTAATTAATGCAGTTATAGCCATTATATGCAGAGTCTAGGTAGGGAAAACCATAACCTACTGGTCGTCCGATGATGAACTGCGTGAATGGCATTCTCCAAGCTTAAACTGCTCCGAGAAGCTCATAATCATGAAAGCACTATCAACATAATATTTTACACGTCAAAATAAGACCAACGATACCCATATTGCTATAATAATAGCCAGGTCAAAATTTGGGTCTAGAGTGGGCCCGTGGGGCCCACCACCCAAAATCTGAAATGAAAAGAAGCACTGTGAACATACTACCACCGAGAGTGCGTGCCCCAAATTTTAGCGAATTTGGCCAAGGATAAGAGCACAAAATAGCCCGCTCAAATCACGAATATAAAATAGGGAAAATCCCAAGAATAAAACCGGAAATTAAAGCAAGGAATACTTACCACCATGAGAGAAACAAGATAATGGACTGAAATCCCCACAATTATGAACAATCAACACCAATTTAGGCAGCTTCAACCAAGAAACTCAATCTTTACGAAAACCCAATAATGGAAGTTTGCAAATGCAGAAGGAACAACATTTGTGGAAGAAGGAGACCTACCAAACGACGAGAGAGCGATAAAATCTGACAACTTGATGAATTTCCCAACTATAGAGGTGATGGGAGCAATTTGGTTGAGAAAAATAATGTGTTTGGAGTAGGAAAAATATAAGAAATAGGGGCTGAAAAAAGAAGGAGAAAAGATTTATAGGGGCTGGACGCAAGTCAGCGCCATCGGCACTAAATGTGCACTATAGCGCTGGAAGCAGGCAGGCGATGAGGCACCATCGTGCTACAGAAGCGTCAACACGCTGAAGGAACAGGCGGCAAGGTGCTATGGCACCATCGCACAGGCACAGAGCAATCGCACCGGTGGGCGGCAAGCGCTTGGGCGCAATGGTGCTGAACGCAGACAACATGGCCAGAGCCATAAAGCTACCTGGGCTCCATTGCGCTGAAGGCCAGCAGTTGCAGCAACAAGCTGAGCAAAAAACTTCCACGGGGCATTCCGAGCACAATTGAAACCTGATACTCAAATTAGAATAATTCTATTAGAGTGGAAAGGACATTCTGGACTCAATAGAATCGGCGAAACTTCCATACGAGGTCATTTCAGAGGAATGTTAACCCAAGTCAACAATAACTAAAATCAACCAAACACCCAAAAAAGCTTGGCTCACTTGGGACCTAAACCAACCACCTACCTAACCCAAACTCAACATTCTGGAACTAACAGCGCTGACAGAATTTCCATCTGAGGATGTCTTCTCCAAATGTTGACCAAAGTCAACCAAATAAGCCCAACTGGCCTGAAAACACAGAGCGAGAGAGAATTCTAAGTAGAATAGCTCCGAATCCTGACCAAAGGTCCACCAAAACCAAAATCCACTCTCCAAAGTTAACGAAACTGTTAGAATTCGATTTTGAGTACAATAGCTAAGAATGTTGACTAAATTCAATGATTTCAAAAATTGAAGCTCTAAAATAAGAAAACAACCATAAAGACCAAACAGATGGCTCGAGCACCGGTCTATCGATCCCAGCAAGCCATAAATGGCTCGGGGCTGCTACAAGAAAGCTCTAACAATACAAGAAAGGTGAAAGCACGAGAATGACCGAAAGGGTGATTACATCATCAACTACAAAAAAGGACTTTCATCCCCAAAAGTCAAGAAAGAAGGGAAGAGTAAAGTCTTAGCAACTGCGGATATAAAGTTCACACTACTCTCTCGGACAACCCGGGTAGCCACCTTCACTGGAAGGCACCCAACAGAATGAAATCTTGAAAAGCAACCAAGCATTAACTTCTCACTAGCCAAGCTAGATTCCAGCCTTTTACTCCAAAACATCCAAAGATCTGCCAACCCAAACTGCACCTTAAGAATCTCAATTGGAAAGCACCAACACAACACTAAAACCAAAGGACCAAGCCAATCATCACACAGAACTCGAATCCTCGATACAACGACCAAGTGCACCCACAAAGTCACCAACCAAAACTCTAACTCATGAACCCGTTGATCTGCAAAAACCTTTATTGTGACATCAATCCTTTTGCACCATAATAATAAATCCTCACACAAGTTGAACACTCGAGCCACCCTTGAAACATCAACTAACCCACGAGAGATCCATAGTTCCCACATATACTCCACCACGAATGAAGTAACCCTTTTTACTAAACTCTTTCCAAGCCAAGTTATAGTCTACTAGCCTTTGCCATCCAAGACAACAACCTGTAGAATATCATCGAAAAATAGAGTTACCTGTCCCGACTGACCATAATCCAATGAACAAACACTTTTGATAACACCAACCTCGTTACCTGAACTCGTCTAAACCAACCTTCGGAACTCGACTGAGACCTACACACTAGGGTTGGGAAAGGCATATAATGAAGAAATTCCTCGACTGTAGAATGAAACTACCCTCGCTGAACCATTCCAAGTATAAATCAACTACAAGCGAATGAACTAGGGAAACTTGCCCAAAAGACCCAAACCAAAATCAAGACATTGCCAGGAGTGTGGTAATTCTACCATGAAGCTGTAGCCAATAATTAAGTCCCAAGCTCTAAGAACCACCATTGCTACTCCAAATACTCGAACACCATTTGGATTTAAGATCTCCATACTAGCCTCAACTTAGAAGGAAGTCCACCATGCTGCGAATATCAAGTCAAATACCCTTTAGGAAAAGGAATGATGTCTAATGCCCATGGTTTCTATCTAGCTATCTAAATTTAGTGTAAACCTTTAGCTCACCCTTTTTACTCGAAACACCTGCTCTACTGAATCTTTACACAAACCAATAAATCTGAAACATACAATATATAGAACTTCTAGTCCATACTGGTTGAGTCTAACCGATGCTAGAAACCCATACATAGACTACCAATCGAAGAGTCCACAAAATCAAGCTTTCAACCCTCGGAATACAAAGGTGACCATCAATCTCAAAATAGCACTTGAACCTAATAGTATCCTTGTCGGCTCCAACCTGCACAACCTTATCACGTATAACATACACTCGCTGATCCTCGAATTAACGCTGCTAAATAAGTCCGACCAAGGTAAGAGGAACCTCGTACAATCAAGAACACAACTAAAATTTTGAATGTCTAGCCTAACCCAATGGTTAGCCTAGGACTGGATGTCCAAGACAATAGCTTCTATGAAACTGATGAAATGATTCAAAGTTTCCCGCACCTATTGCCTTAGAGCACAAGGATACTACAACCGAAGAGAAACTTCCATGAACCACCCTGAGTAGTCTTCTAAGCTGCAATTCTAAAATCCATCACAAATTTACCAATCATGCCTCTGTCAAACCCTTGATTAGGCCCATACACTACCGATGAACACTTATGAATCGAAGCCAACTAGGATTTGAATATACAAGTCGCCTAAACAGTAGATGCCACTGAAACTTGGGTTCCCCAAAGAATATAACAATGAAACCATAATCGATGCAATATGTTCCAAAAGGTAGCACTGGAAAAGGCCACTACTTCGATCTCTTACTAGAAGGAAATCTGACCGAAAACCAATAAAGGAAAAGCCACTACAATCTGAACTCGACCAACGCAAGTCACCAAAACACAAGCCCAAGCAACTCCCAATTGTCACCTCTGTCAGCTACTAGAACACATATACATCAGCAAGGAGCCATAAAACTTCTTCGCAAACCAAATGAAACATTCTCTAAGCAAACACTGAATGCTACAATCTCTTTCAAAGGTACCACCAACCTGACAGACCCCTTTTTCAGATAAATCTAGAGATGTTCTCTTAGTTCCCACATCCATATTAAAATCACCTAATAAGGCAGGAGAAGAATGGGCTGAATGCGTAACTTACGCAAAATGCTATGGTTAAATCTCAACCATGATGATACAATCAAAATTTATCCACAACGCCACAATCAAAAGCTTTACTAGAATGCTAAGATCAAAACTCATCCCAACAGAGAGTGGGGAAAACAAATGAGAGCACCTCATACTGGGAATGAAGCAGAAGAAAATGAGGGAAGCAACCCAAACCTTCTAACCTCCTAAACTAACCAAACAAAAAGGGTTGATCTAATCAACCGAGAAAATCAAAACTGACCCATGGTCACGAGCATAACAACCACCACTTAACATAAGACAGAACCTCAATCTCTGGCACATAACCACCGGTATCACCTCAAATAAACACAAGGACCTTTAGCAATGCTAGATAACAGCCTACGCAACAACCATCTAGGACCGCTAGAAAAAGAAGACTCAACTCTAGTCTAGAACCATAAGAAATTGGAAATGAGGCTAATAAGACCTACCCACGAGCTACCACTCCGAGTGATCACCTTCCAAGGACAACTCACCCCATCCACTACTAAAAGAATCGATCTACCAAAAAACACACGAATAGAACTACAAACTCAAATAGTAAAACAACTAAACAAGTAGCACATAGGCATACAAGCAAATACACGAAAAAAGGAATAGAATCGCAATGTGATTAGTACTATCACTAGCAAAAGGTAATGAAAGTCGTACCTGGAGCAACGATATTAGGAACCTCTACCTCTGGCCTATCATGGGGGTCATCAGACTTATGGTGTCTACAACTGGACTGAGTAGTCGATGCTAAAGGCTCAACCATCCCTCACCGAGGAGAATCTCTACAATAATAACCAATCACCCCACAATAATAATAACCATGCCAATTGGGACACGCAATCGTGGGACAATGCCTAACATAGTGGTGATGCTCACCATACTAAAAATAATTCCCATTAACTGAAGTCTGACGTTAAGGTCTCACTGAACATGACCGACCAGCATGGCCTACATACCCTGAATACAAACCTCAAAGAACCTGGCCCGTGCCCTATTTACTCTGCTCAACATGCCCTACACAACCACCCTCTGGAACCTGTGGAGCAATTGAAACTGGTCTGCTAGATAGGAAGAAATGGAACCAAGCTCTAGTAGAGAATCCTCTACCTTAATTCATTAACTCTCAAAAATTGTCTTGACAATGATGCTTCTTGCTACTACCTCCATATACCTCACGACATAAACCCTCAATAGCTCAAACATGATAAACTACCTGAAGGAAGGTCATCCCAACTGTAACCAGGTGCTCAGTCGCCAAACAGAGTGGTGTAATTGAACCCCCAACAAAGCTCTAAACCCAATAAAACTCTGAAGGCGCACCCCTAGTGGTATGCCTAACCATCTCGTGAAACCTCACCTCATACTCCAATACTAACATACAACCCTATTGAAGAACTAGAGGTTGGACCCCAACTAAAGCACTCCTCGAAGAACTGGGTACTGCTTCATCCTAGGGTACTGAAACATCCACCAGAGGACTCAGAGTCCTAGCCACGGTGTCCTGAAGAACAGGGCAAGCCATAAATCCAATCAGAGGCTGGGCTAGCCCTACACCTTCTATCTGATGCAGTATGCTTCGGTTGTAAAATCCTGGCACTGACGGAAGCACAGAAGCCTCGACATCACCCATTGTCGTACTTGTCTTAGGAATATGAGAAGGAATGAAACAATCAAAGTTTAGAAGTCAATAGAGCAAGGAACGCATTATAAGGAGATAAGAAGATGGAACTTTACCTAATAATGCCATGTAGCCTCATGCAGATAGAATACGGATGTCATCATACTGATCAACGAGATTCTACTTAGACACTTACTTCTGTACCACAACACTGGTGAACTTAGAGCTCTAATACCAAGCTGTCACGACCCGTTTTCTCAGGTCATGATGGCACCTACAACCCCCAATAGGAAAACTAATTCCCATATCCTAGAACAGTTATTAATGGGATACTACCTAACTAAAACATACAAAAAGCAGAAATAAGCGGTAGCAAATATAAAGTAAAGAGAAGCAGAAGCAACAACCTGGATATATACGTAAACAAGGAACTACACCAACCCCAAGACTTGGTATCAATAGTACATAAGCTTCAAATAGAGTACAAGTACTAGAAGTAACAAAATACAATATTCAACTGTCTCCGAAAGTACAAAGTGTAATAGTGCCAAAAGAGGAGATATGGTTAAGCCCCGGTCGTCAGGCACTCACCTTAGTATCAAATATCCAAAAGCTGCATGAGTCTCCACGCAATCAATGATGAAAGCTCATACTAATATATGCACTAAAAAGATACAAATGTGTAGTATGAGCACCAATCGCTAGCAACGGGTACCTAGTAGGCATCATCGTTTGACTAAGCATATATAAGATATAAAAATAATAAGATAGCAGATAAAAAGAAAGTAGTCACCGAAGAAATAGAGAAAGAACATGGAAACTAACATGGAGAATAGTCAAGAAAAGTTATATGCATACAATGAAAGCACAGAAGATACACATAACCCAGAAACACAGGTGAAAGAAAGAAGAACGCACCTGGAATACTTCCAACAACAATATATATAATGATAGAGTTTAAGAGAATGGCGGTATACCAGTAACCTCAAGTAAAAAAGGAATAAAGGGAATCAAGCAAACATATTTAAGCTAGGAACAATAAGCAAACAAAATCATGCTAAAAACCAAACTAAAAGACAAACATAAACATAAATAGCCTCTTAAGTGGAACCCTAGGAAGGAATAACTTAGCCACCAAGAATCGAGATCCACTAACTAAAACCACAACAATGAATAAATTTGAAAACCCATAACTACTTAAGAAGCCACGTAAATCATGCATCACCAATATAAGTCCCACTATCCTCTCAATAATCATCGTCTGAATAACGAAGGCCTCAGCATGCTAGAACCCATAATTTTGCTCATAGCCAAAGGTCATAACATGATCTATAGTACGAAAGGAATAATATAATCTACCTACAGTTCTAACGGCCACCCGTACTATAGGAACGCAATCAAGTGAAAACAAACCCTCCGGCTACCCATACAATCGGAGTATGCACTAAGCACAAAATAAACAACGGTAGAATCGGAATACAATATGCATGATGCTGAGATATGATGAATCCAGTGTGATAGTAGTGTCGTATGTTATCCCTTCCATTGCCTAGAAAGCCCAATAGAGGCAGGATCTATGGAAGGTGCACCCGAGTACCTCTACTACACCATACCCCTCTCTTCCTGGCACACTCATTGGACCGTAACCATTGGCCAACCAACGACATGGTCCATAGAGGTCTACTCATAGAGCACCTACTAAAACCATGAAATCTCAAGTATAATCATCGAACTGTATCCAGATCTGGATCAATAATTAGAGTCTCAAAATACATGCTCAGAATAAAATAAGGTCTAAAATAGTAGTCAAATCTCACTAACCCTTAATAAGGGTACCTAGAGTGTATCCACGCCTAAATCAATAATCAAGTCTCAAAATCCTTAAACAGGGTTCTCGGCACGTACCCTAGTCTAAATACATAGTAAAAACATGTCTAGTACCCGACCCCACTGAGCCTAGTATCAGTGTAAAATCAGTGATAAAATCATCAAAATACCCTCTCTACCCCATGAGTTGTCATGAAAAATTAGTTCCAAAACCGTTTCATAATCATTTTACAAAAAATGGGCCCTCGGGGCCATGCAAAGTTTAGAAAACCATTCAAAGTAGCCTGAAGACAAATTAGTAGTAAAACATGAACAAAATCCTTTGCATGAATGATATGCTAAGAAACAAACAGTTATCCCAATGGCTCACAAACATTCCTATCGGTCTTACAAAGGAACAATCAGTTTTACATCATAGATAACAAGCCTAAAGTAAGGTCACAATTTTTGAGGCTCGCAGAAATTCCTAATATACCACTGACTATGGTCCAGAGGCATATACAAGGCCACACAGGGCCACAAGGGTAAAAGTACAATATTACCACGAATACTACCAACAATGAATGAAATAAATGGACAGAAGAGACGGATAAGGTCTGAGGGTACCAACCTAGAAAACCAACCCAACGATGCTAATTAATGAAGTTATAGCCTATATACGTAGAGTCTAGGTAGGGAAAATCATAACCTACCTGTTGTTCGACGACTAGCTACGGCAATAGAGTCATCCAAGATCGAACTGCTCCGAGAAGCTCTAATTCACAAAAGCACTATCAATACAATAATCTATACGTCAAAATAAGACCAACGATACCTATATTACTATAAAAATAGCCGAGTCAAAATCTGCGTCGGAAACGGCCCCATGGGGCCTACAACCTGAAATCATAAATGAAAAGAAACACGATGAATTCCATACTCCCGAGAGTGCACGCCATAAATTTGAGTTAATTTGGCCAAGGAAAAGGGCAAAAAATAGTCCGCTCAAATCATGATAAAAGAGGGAAAATCCCAAGAATGAAACCAGAAATTAAAGCAAGGAATACTTACCACGATGAGAGAAATAAGCAATTTAGGTAGCTTCAATAAAGAAAATCCACCTTTAAGAAAACCCAACAATAGAGGTTTGTAAATGGAGAAGGAACAACATTTGGGGAAGAAGGAGACTTATTGAACGACGAGGGACCGATAAAATCTAACTTGAAGAATTCACTGAGTATAGAATTGATAGGAGAAATTTGTTTGAGTGAAATAATGTGTATGGAAATGGGATAATATAGGAAATAGGAGCTTAAAATGAAGAAGAAAGGGTTTAAAGGGGTTGGACGCAGGTCAGCACCATCGGCGCTAAAAGAGCGCTATAGCGCTGGAAGGAGGCAGGCACTGAGGTGCCATCGCACTACAGGAGTGCCAACGCGCCAAAAGAACAGGCAGTCAGGCACTAAGGCTCCATCATGAAGGCACGACACAATTATGCTGGTAGGAAGCATGCGATTGGGCGCTATCGCGCTGGCCTTGGCGCGATCGTGCTGAAGGCAGGCAGCATGGCTAACGCCATGGCGCTTCCTGGGCGCCAATGCCAATGCACTTACGGCAAATAGTTGTAGCAACCATTTGAGTTAAAAATTTCCATGAGGCATTCCGGGCACAATCGAAACTAGATACTCAAAAACCAATAATACTATTAGAGTGGAAACAACATTACCAACACAACTGAATTGGAAAAACTTTTATACAAGGTCATTTCGGAGGAATATTGACCCATGTCAACATTAAATAAATCAACCAAACACCTGAAATAAGCCCGTCTCACTAAAAACCCAAACCAACCACCTACCTAACCCAAACTCGATATTTCAGAGCTAACAATGCTGATGGAATTTCAATCCGAGGTCGTCTTCTCCAAATATTGACCAAAGTCAACCAAACAAGCCCAACTAGCTTGAAAACACAAAACGATAGAGAATTCCAAGCTGAATAGCTTCTAGATATTAACCAAAGGTCCACCCAAACCAAAATACATGCTTTGGGGCTAATGGAATTGTCGAAATTCAATTCCAAGGAAGATAGCTAAGAATGTTGACTGAAGTCAACGATTTCCAAAGTTAAATCTCTAAAACAAGGAAACGGCCATAAAGACTAAATAAACGGCTTGGGCACCATAATACTTGTCCAGTAAGCTATAAATTACTCAGGGCCACTACAAGCAAGTTCTAACTGTACAAGAAAGGTAAAAATACGAGAATGACTAGAAGGGCCATTAGATAAATAAAGCTAAGTAAAAATATGTAGATTTAACCCTAAGAGAATTTTTCTTTTTCTTTATATTTGTGCTTCTCGATATTCCTCACTGATTAAATATGAATAAGTATAGGCTTTCATAATAATTAAAAACATCTATGATGGCCCACTAAAATGAACTAGGAAAAGGAAAACTTTTGCATATGTTTAGTCTGCCTCGTGGTGCAAAGGAGAGAGCTTCACCCTATCTTTGGCACCACTAGGTTGTTTGTTTAAACTTTTAGGATTTTGTTCAAGGTAAGAAACTTTAGAGGGGGTGAAATTCGACCACCCATCACCTTGGGACTTGCACTGTGACCTATTGTGATTTTCCTTGAGCTAGGCTTGGAAAGGCAGAGTGAATTCCTCTCCATACTTAGCCAAATTCTTGGTTTTTTTACTTAAAATTTCATAAAGCACATTACATAAGATCAATAACATAGAAATGAGTAGAAGTAAAAAGTATTTAGCTTGATTTTCCTTAAAACAAAAAAATAACATGGGAAAAGCTTGCCTAAAAGGTGAAAATATGCCAAACATCTGCATCAAGGACATTATTTGAGACAATAGCTAACCACAAGTCCGATATGGACAAACCTGACTTACTAGACCCACAACAACGTCTACAAGCCTCTAAGATAATAACAACTAACATAATGTTGGGACAGGGCCCTGACCTACCCATCAGCTACCCGATATACCCATCATCTGAACAAATTAAAATAAGACTCTTGACTCAATAGCCCTAGGAAGAACGGGTTGTACAAATTTTCCATTGAATTCGACCACACACAACGAGGGCCCCCATCAACCTATCTACATGTAGGCATGAATACAGAGCCCCTAGGTAACAGGGCGTCAGTATGAAATAATCTACCAAGTATACTAGGCAATAAAAAAACATAAACTAATATCACATTATACTGGACAAGATATAAAAAAGTCAAAGGTAATCCATAACCTTACCAATGTAAGTTGTACCCAATTTACCTGATCTGGAGTAAAATTATAACAATGAAAAATATAAACTAGCCCCCCGAGGACCCGAATATAGCCTTAAAGGAAACTATATGAAACTACAAGTATCATAGAACCACACAATAAGTTAATGATAATAAATGTGATACAATTCATATGTCGGGCAAGCGTGCCACTTTAATTCACATGGGCTCGAAGGCCATAGCCTCAGAGGCAATCATAGTGTAGGTGTGTACTCTTATCTATTGCATAGCCCAAAGGTAAGCACATATCTATACCTAAATAAAATCCCACATAGCCCCAAAGGCAAACACGTATCCTCGTACATAACCATACAAAAAACATATGCATATAGATAACGTGAATTCATCACAAGAAATAGCTATGCCAGAACCTGATGGAACAACACTAATATATACTTTTTATGAATAACTCAGTGGCATCACACTAGACTTGCAGCCTATAGCAACTATTACAATCAAAACCTTATCTTCTAAGAATTATCTAAGCTTAAAAAAACTTTTTCAACTAGATTCAAAGAACTATACACGATAAAGAATTAAATATAGATAAGACTTTTTCCTAAGTGATAGCATTCTAAACAATAGAGTTCACTGATAAAGTACTTACGTCAATGCACATATCCATAAAGACATACATACATAGCCCCGTGGGAAGGAAAACTTAATGCATAGGAAACTATATATAGCCTCGTGGGTAGGTACACATAACCCATTGGCAATAATACATAGACCTTAGGAAAACACAAATTAGCCCGTAGGTAACCCCACATATCACATAGGAAATCACACCTAGACCCATAGGCAAATAGTAAAGCCACAACCCACTGGAGTATATGTTCTCTAACTCATAACTAGACACAGAATCTGTACCATTATGAATATGAGTTCCTATCAATGGATTACTATGATAACACCAAATGAAATAGACCCCAATCAAGATATCTATGAGCATCCATTCAATAGCACGATATACATGGACATATCTAACTATGCAATCATGCCAAAAGAGGAAAGATAGCCTTTACATACCTCACTTCTTGGACTATATCTCTGGCATAGTGTCATTGATGTCCTTCAATAACACTTTATCTTTAAAAAAATTCACACTAACTCTAATACCACGAGTACCAAGTGATTAAATTAGCATCAATCATACTTACTATTATCATGAATTACAAATATGAAATCCATGAATAACTTCATATACGTTTTCATATTTTCCCTTTTTCATATTAATAGAAAAAAAGTACTATAACATTTTGAAAAGGTAAAAGCTACCCTAATCCTTTTAGCACTAATGCACCACCATCACATCTATTCCCTTACAATAGATATTTAGTCTCTTCTTTAAACATGAATATCAAACTCATGATAGCTTGGAAATATTTTTATTTATGGGTTGTTGGTGTACATAATTAGCTACAAAAAATGGTGTATATTGCATGCCTATCTATATATGTCATCACCATAAGCCCTATAGCTATATTCACTTTGTTCTCTTTTTTAATGGACCCACATGTAAATGTGTTGTCAACATACAATTAATTCCTTTAGCCAAAAATTAATGTCTTTATCTCCTACTAAATATTCATTAAAATATTATTAAATTATAACTCTTATAAAATTAATACATACACTAATATATCATACCTAAAAAAATTCATAAATATAAGGCATTAGGAAGAAACCAAAAATTATATATTTTATCAAATTATAATTTAAGCAAATGTCCCAAAACGTGCAGAGTGTTATAGTAAAACTATCAAATTTAAGCTCGTAAGACTTCAATACAAAATAATATATAACCTCAAACCCACAGGGTTTTACATAATTTCCTTTCCCATCAACATAGGAATACTAGGCATGGCCAAGGTAACATACTTGGCATGATAATGCAAGATCAAGTGATAAAGAGACAGCCAATCCATGCCCAAAATAACATAAAAATCAACTATTTCCAGAATAATAAAATCTACCCATGTTTCATACCTAATCAAGGTCATAACACATGATTGATACACTCAATCCACTATTAAGGAATCGCCCACTCTAATAGAAACATGTGTAATAACAACAAGGAAATCACATATCATATCAAGATGCAAAGCAAAGTATGAAAACATATAAGAATAAGTAGAGCCTAGATCAAATAAAACTAAATTTGATTGACGACAAACTAAAATAATACCTGTAATGACTTCATCAGAATCCTTGGCTTCTAGCCTACCCAAAAAAGAGTAGCAATAGGCACGTGCACCTCTAGACTTTGTGCCTCCTCTACAACCTCTTGGGCCTGTGTGGGCTCCATTCCTAGCAATATAAGAACTACCTTTCCCACTTTATGCAACCCCTACAAGATGAAGGTTCTGATGCTCATTGTACCTTCACCTAAGAAACCCCTTGTGTCCTACCATGTCTAAGTCTGGTGTAATCTCTCATGAAGCTCGAAAATTATCACACTTTAGGTACCCTCTCCCATTAATAGACTACTAAGATGGTCTGGATGAACTAGAATATCCTCTACAATCTAAGAATTTAGAATATGAACCATGAGAGATCAACCTTAAACCATGATTGCTTTTCCTAGAAAGACCATTTTATAATTTCTACAATGTCGCTAGATATATGAACCCTCTTATCGTTTCCCCTGTAGTCCGGATTATGTGTCATCGTAATATCCTTTGGATGATCTATAACCTTCTGAATAGAAGCCCCTAAATATACCAACTAAGCAATACTAGAAGAATAAGAGTGATTAACCCCTTTACGAACCTTCAGATCTTCTTTGTCTTGGTGAGTAGAATTATCAATGCATGATGGGATATGTTTTGTAACCTTAACTCATACACAATAACCATCATGCCACCCTTCTTAAGTCCCTGAATTGACCTTTTCTACCCTCTTTCCAGCTTTGAGGACCATACTTCCCTACGAAGACCTCAAAAAATTAAGTGCATGGCAAAGGAGGAAATCCAATAGATGTGAAATCCACATAGGCCCTCCACCACTACTTAGCAGGCACAACTATCTATAATTTAGTCTAATCAACCTCACGTGATTCTACAAGCTCAAGGTTATGCAACCTCTCATGACAACTAATCAAGAACTCATAAGCAACCTTCTTAGGATCTCCAATAAATGGGGAGGAAACATCTGGATAAAATGATCGAACATCTTTTGCTCCTACAGAGATCTTATTGGCTTTGTCACAGAATAAGGAGCAAGAACTAGATGATGTAGCATTTATACGAAAAGCCACAATAGTCAATGAATGTACCTCTAGTGTTTAAAACCCCATACCAGTATCTAATCTAGTTAACTTTGCCTTAAGGGACATCTTAGGTAACAAGTAGAACGCACATTTCATATATACCTACAAGGAAACTCAAAATATGGACCATAGTGTCCTATAATATTAGTGTAGCAACAAAACCGTATGGTGCCTGATCTATCCCTATCTCCTCAATCTGGTATGACTTATCCTAAATATTGACATCAAGCTTTGGAAACACTGCTCTAACATGACCCTAATAAGGTACAACAATGCATGCTCTACCTCGTGGTAGGTCCCTAGTAATTGGTGCAGACCCCTTGTCTTTAACCATAACTAATTTTGTCCTCACCATGTATGATAGAATAAGACACAAGATTTTAATACTCGTTAGATAAAAAATTGCGCATGATAAGGAATCAAAGAGTAAAGTTTTCCCTAAATATCCTACAGCCTCTCAAATATAGATATAAATGTCATCGTATAATCTTCAAGACTCTACTAGACACTAGCTCTTATATTTGAAAGACTAGTGAACATAGAAGCTCTAATACCAAATTATCACGATCCAAAATCCAAGGTCATGATGATACCAACCCTAATCCACTAGTAGGTAAGCAAAACCTTTACCCAAATAAACAACAAATTGTAATGTAGAAGGAGTAAAAATAGTACAATAATAACTCTCAAACCACGATTTCATAAAAATAGAAATTTTAATGCAGAAGTTAACCAAATACCCTAAAGCATAGTGTCACTAGTACAAGAGCATATAAAAATTATTACAACTACTCAACTTTACAAATAGGTCTGAATAACTAGAAAGACAAATAAATAAGATTGATAAAGCTAGACTTTGCTTCGAATGTAGGCATTTCACAAAAGCTTCACACTGGACACAAACTTGGACCAGTTAAATCAATGGGATTTGTCACTGCTAGGATCTTCATAAAAGAATTAGACAAGAGTAGTATGAGTATAAGGACATGTATTCTCAATTGGCATCATTGGTTGATCAAGCAAGCGTTAGTCAATTTTATCATAAAAAGTATTATGTGAACCCTACTATGTTAACACAGTAGTCAAAAATACAGAAAGACTTTATATGTAGTGTTTCTCCCAAATGCACACAACAGTACACATAGTTGCCAAGTAATATAGTGACTAAGCAAGTTAGATATTGATCCGACAGGGACCTTGTTTAACGTATATCAAATTCAAAACTATTATCAATTAATAACAAAAGTGTTTTCACCACATATTATGATTTTTGTTCTATAAACTACTCCATTAAAATAAACTAATTATTTACTCTAATTTATACTAGTTCATGTTAAGATAGAAGGATTTAACACAATAGATAATGATATTATGAGGTTATGATTTTTTTGGAAATCATATTGAGTAATCACTTGAATTAACTCTTATTTTCTATCGAGTTGTTGGTTAAAAATACTATTATGTCTAGGCTCTCTCAGGCTACGTATCCCTCTAATCATTGTCAATTATTCTATGCCTACCTCTCCATGATTAAGAATCTCACAAATACACTAACAATTATTTCATGCATTAACTGACCAAGGTGTTTAGGGACCACTTACTCCTACCCGGAGATCAATCCCATCTGTGGGATAGAGATCATGCTCCAATTATTTTTGTTGATACCTTAGGCTCCCCCTCTCGAGTCAAGCCAATGGCTCTTAGATATTTTTAACTGTTAGCTAAGCAATAAATTACTTACATGCAATATTAACCAAATAATCGCATGAGTCATATCATAACAATAGATACCTTAACAAGTCAATTGAAATTCATAAATCAACAATCATGTGTTTACCATTGTCACGACCCGATTTCTCGGTCATGATGGCACCTACAACCCCCGGTAGGTGAACCAATCCCTGTAGCCCAGAACAGTTAGTAATGGGCTACTATCTAACAAATAAGAGAACAAGACGAATAAAATAGATAACAGGTAAATAAATATATACACATGCGGAAACTAAACCAAACCCCAAGACCTGGTATCATAGTACAGAGCCAAACTACATACATGGAGTGCAAACTATCCAAAAGAATATATACAGATGTCTCTGAATGGTAATAGAGTACATGAAACAAAATATAAACTAAAGCTAAGCTCCGATCGCCAAGAGCTCACCCTCAGCCTGAAGTAGTCTCCAACAGATCTCCAAGCACGAATCACAACGATCTAACGGCGATGGCCCACGCTAGGATCTGCACCCAAAGATGCAGGGGGTAGGGGTGAGCACCAAATGCGAAGCATAAGGTACCCAGTAGGTATCATAGGCCGACTGGGCACATATAAGATAAAAGAGCAGTAATAGACAGAATAGAAGCAAGTAGTCACAGAAATCACCGAAAGGTACACAGGAACTAGCCCAGAGGGAAATCAACAGAACCACAGATGAGGCTAGTAAGCAGAATATACACACCAAAGGCACAGGTGAAAGTAAGAATCAACGCACCTGGAATCCTTGCAACAACAGTGTATACAAAATAAGTTTACGGAATGGACGGTATACCGGTAACCTCAAGTGTAAGAAGAAGAAAGAAAGAGTAATAATAGGCATGCTCAAGACATGAATCAATACTCAACTAATCATATCAATCTAGAAACTAGCAGTC